>JASFXZ010000011.1:11878237-12337223 GCA_032209605.1 Mactromeris polynyma
CAAACAGAATACTGTTATTTTTATCGTCAAACATCAAGAATGGCTAGGTCGGACAACTTCCTACCGAGTCGATATTTTCAGAACAAAACTACTATAAATCGCTATTCATCTGACAACCGACTTTAGATTTCAATAAGAAACATTAAAAAACTTGGTTTTCGGCTTACAAAATGTGTTCTTACGCAGAGCCGGGTCCACCTTTCAAAATGGCAGCGTTCGCGTAAAAGGAAAGCTGAGTGTGAAAAAATAGCGTACTCCGCGTCTGTATGTCGATTTTGTAAGTTGTTTGATATTGAAATATACTCTTTTAAATGTTTATTATTGAAATCTAAAGTCGTTCGTCAGGTGAATAGCGATTTATAGTAGTTCTGTTCTGAAAATACCATTTTTTTTCAATGCGGGTTTTAAATGTCATGGCTCCCCACCGGCCACCTGTGATCCAGTATTGTTGTTACATTGACTAAAACATCTCTAATAAGAACCATTGCAATGTGTAACCGATAGAAAATATATTTTTTACCATATTATGCACCAGTCAATTGTAACCACGGTCCCCCCAGGTCCAGGGGTATACCGGGGAAAGCGGGGGAAATGGGCCGTGTTTTTACCTTCCAGGTGGCCCCGCAGTGCCGAGTGAATGCGGTGGTTTTGTTTTCGCGCCGAAAATAGCGGGGAATGGGCTTTACCTAGGATGTCCCCGGGTTGCGGGGGCATTTGGCGAGGATTTTACCAGCAGTTTGTCCCTGGATTGGCTGAACCGAAAGTCAAAGTCCCCGCTATTCCCCGGACCTGGGGGGGGATGTGGTTACAATTGACTAGTGCATTACTAACAAACAAAACTTGTATAATAGCCTGATTGTTAAAAAACTGGAACGTTTCAATTGTATGATGTGCAAACAAATATGGATCAATACATTATGAGTTCTGTCTTTGTTAATGCATATTTATTGATGTTTTAACTATAGGGAATATATTTTTCAATTTTGTTTCGGTAAACAAATTAACAAAAAATGAGCATAATATTACTTTAAAGAAAATTGTTTTCGAATTTCATTAGTTATGTTACAAAATCTGGGAATAAAACATCATACTGATTGATAGTATTATGATTAAAAAAAATGAAATGTGTTATGGACATCTGTGTTGTTTTGAAATGAAAGCTACTCGCTAAATGCTTTAGTATATATAACTAGAACTGCTCTTCCTAATGTTAAATGAACACAAGGTTCTTAGTCTTTTGAGACATTTTATTCCATGTTATAAAAAATTTTTTTTACATTTTCACCAAGTTAATAAAAAAAAAAATCCACAAAGTTCATTAGGTAAACAAAGTACAAATATATTCTTTTAGATGCCTTAACAAAAAGTAGATGCTCTTATTTCTGAGTATAACATTTACTCAGTTCTTATTATTGACATTTACTAATCAAAGCGCTGAAAGCACAGAAGTTGTTCGTTATTGAACACTGGTTTTGTATTCAATATTTCCCGATTCATAGAAAGTATGAATCATTATTGTCCATTGTTGAATTGCTAAAATTAATTGCACAGTAAAAATTACTGCCAGTTTTGATATACCTCTACCATGGAGTCTTTTCTTCAACAAAAGTTTGCGCCCTGTGACACCCTGTGACACAAGACCGTAATACCAGATGATTCAGGCACCCAGGTGAGCAATTTAGGGCCAGCATGGATCTCTTTTTTATTATTGTCATAATTTCATTTTCAGGTAGCGCCGAGTTTAGATATGCCGAGTTTAGGAATATGGGACAGAATGGTTTTACAGAGGAGACTGATCCGAGATTCGCTGTAGCATTTGCTGCACTTGGTACCCCACAACAAACAAAGCCATCGATTGTGTCGAATTGTTCGTTTTCTCATCTCGATAGTTCTGCTATTGGAGTTTTTGGTACACAAGGGCTCACAGTGGAGGGGAATGTTGTTTACGAACCAGTTGGCAATGGTAGGTATTCATGTGTTGATTTATGATTAATAAATATTTGATAATATTTAAGACGGGCTTCCTAGTGAAGCCTTCAAAACCTGTTATAACCTTTAATTTTGGGAAATTCCTTTAAAACCTGTTATAACCTTTAATTTTGGGAAATTCCTTTAAAACCTGTTATAACCTTTAATTTTGGGAAATTCCTTTAAAACCTGTATAACCTTTAATTTTGGGAAATTCCTTTAAAACCTGTTGTAACCTTTAATTTTGGGAAATTCCTTTAAAACCTGTTATAACCTTTAATTTTGGGAAATTCCTTCTTTTTTTTGAAAAACCCATATAAGAGAGAAAATTAAGTTTCCTTAAAGTTGTACCGGATCCGTAGTCCAGTGGTAACGTACTGGACTAGTAATCCAGGGATCGCAGATTCGATTCCCCGCTCCATCACTGACCGTACTAACAGACTTCCGGACGAGACTTTAAAACCAAGGTCCTGTATATGATGCTTTACATCGAGCACGTATAAGAACCAGGGGTGCTTCTGGAACTGGGGCATCTCCTGTATCATGCACTATCCTCCAAAAATCTAAAATGACAAACATCCTTCCAGAGGCGTCGCCCATATGGGAAACCGGTGGCAACGATAAATAAACGCAAAATACAACATTCCTTAAAGTTTATAGGGAATATAACTGTAAATGATGATGAAATAAAATCAGATATATATATAAACAAAATTTTATTCATTATGCTCATGTGGGCAGTTGGCTGAGAAAGTTGAAATAAAAGTGGGTTTCACACGCAAATTCTCTTGGTATTTTCTCAATTATCACATATTTGGGAATTACTCCTATAAGTTTTGCCTATCAAGATGGCGGGTGATGAAGAACAAGGGAGGTAAATATTGTAGATGTGGGAACTATCGGTTTTATGTATGGTTCTCTTTCTCATTGTCTTTACATGTACACAAATTTACAAGACCCTCCAAACCAAATCCCCCGGGTATGAAATCAACCAGAATGGGAAGGTGTGTTAAAATAGTAAGGGGTATGAAAACAAGGCAGAGTTGAAAAGTACTTGAATTTGATGCCTACTCCTTGAAAAGTACTTGAATTTGTAATAGCGAAAAACTCCTTGAAAAGTTCTTGAATTTGATGCCTACTCCTTGAAAAGTTCTTGAATTTGATGCCTACTCCTTGAAAAGTACTTGAATTTGTAATAGCGAAAAACTCCTTGAAAGTTCTTGAATTTGATGCCTACTCCTTGAAAAGTTCTTGAATTTGATGCCTACTCCTTGAAAAATACTTGAATTTGATGCCTACTCCTTGAAAAATACTTGAATTTGATGCCTACTCCTTGAAAAATACTTGAATTGGATGCCTACTCTTTGAAAAGTACTTTGTAATAGCGAAAAACTCCTTGAAAAGTTCTTGAATTTGTAACAGCCAAAAACTCCTTGAAAAGTACTTGAATTTGATACCTACTCCTTGAAAAGTACTTAAACTTGTAACGGCCAAAAACTCCTTGAAAAGTACTTGAATTTTGAAAAACAAACAAATAAAATTCGGTAAATTGTCCTTGAATTCTTCTGCTGCAAATAGAAAAGAGAGAAAAAGTGTGGAAAATGTCAGCTATTTTCGACATGGCCTACCGCTGAGTAGACAATAGTATGGTACTACAGTATGGTATGGTAGTCGACAGTTTTATGCCCTATTCTCACGCTGTGTAATTTTATCCATGCTGCAGTGATGGTCATCTTGGTGGGATAAATTTAATAAATACACTGGATCCCTTCCTTCTCTACACCGAAAATATCACATTTTTAATCCTTGAAAATTGGTAAAAAGTACTTGAAAAGTCCTTTAAAAGCACTTTTTTCAAGAAGTTCTGTATGAACTATGTTAGGATTTTACTTTTGTGACCACAAACATTGTTTGTTGCAGGTATTGTCACTTCTTCAGAGGATTCCATCGTGAGAGGTAATCTTGTAGCTAATCTGATATGGACTGGAACATACAAAGGTCGCAGGGAAACATACAACTTTAACTATGAAGCTTGCTTTGAGGCATTTAATGCCAAGAATCTGATATTGAAAGATAACCGTGCTGTTGGTTCAGAGCGTGTAGGTTTTCATGTGGCAGGGGAAGATTGCTCCATAACTGTGGCTAACTCCGGATACTCTAACAATGTGGCTCATGGTTGTCTCCACGGCATTTCTGTATCCCCAAATGAGGATTTAACTGTATCGGGCATTACTGATTGTACCAGGTTTTCCAATTTCATTGCCTGGACCAATGTTGATGCAGGAATTTATTACAACAATAAATTCAGTGTTGAAATCACAAACAATATTTTAGCTGATAACTCGATCGGCATTTACCCAATGATACATGGACCAAGCGCTCTGACAAACGAATGCAGCGACAAAACAGTAAAGATATTGGACAATACATTCATTGGAACCTCCTCCGCATCTGACTGTAGATCAGCGACTGAAGTCAGTGGTCCGTACATGGATCTAAGCTCCTCCCACAGACCGAAGCTTGCTGGAACAAAGAAGGCTAGACTTGGACTAACGTTCGGTCAATTTACAAGTGGTCCTAACAATTTCCCCGAGAAGCCTTGCTTTAATATAATGGCCTATAATGCAATATGTGGGAAAACCATCCTATCAGGTAAGTAGGTTGGGAAAGTAGTGAATGTCTGTTTTGATGTTTTTGAACACGGACATATAAACCATGGATTCAAAACAGGCTGATATGGGTGAAACGATAAAGAGAAATAATTTACCCACAATCGAAAAGTATTTTGATTTTGCACCTATTTATCGATTGGCAATAGTCGGTAATCTCTGTTCAATTCCATCTGTTCCTGACTCTGTTGATAATCACTTAAATGTCCGTGTAATTACCTATTGATCTGTTTAATACTTGTCTTAATATAGTGATTTAAAAATGTCTTAATTAAGATTTCAGAAATCTTTAGATATGACGGCAGATCAAAATGTCAACTTTTCGCCATACAGAAACAAGATGGTGGACGTCGCAAATTTTTTATTGTGGGTTTCACCTCGCTGGTCACGTAAGATCAAACTAATCTAAACACACACAGTAGGACGTTTCCAATCCATGGTTTATATGTCCATGTTTTGCACAGCAAAATTACTTACAAAATATTTTTGTGAATATTCAAACACTTTAGTATATCAATGTACATGTATTATGAATTTGGTTTATTGCAAGACAGAGGCAGTTGCTGTTAATTAATAATCATGACATTTTTAAACAAACATAATTATGGCAGTAAGGAGTAAGGAGGGTATTTGATGTATTTTATACACTTTTTTTTATGTAACAACATCCTCCTGTATTATAATAAATATGTATTCTTTTAATTCTTTAAACAATATCATTAATGGTAGCTTCTTTTATGGACGAATAATATAATGTCTTTATAATATGTTTATTTGCTATTTATGACTTATATGAAATATTACATTTGTGTTCATAAAGTCTTGTTTTATCAGTTTATGTATGTTTGTCCAAACTGAAGTTGTCCAATTCTTGGTCAGGGAGAAAATCAAATGATCTTATGTCTTTTTTACCATTTAGCCAAGGAACAAATACCAGTGCTGTATACACTCAACTGCTTTCCTAATTAGTCCCTTTTAATATTATCATACTTTTCAAAATAAATAGAGAGAAATAAAATTGACTAAATTTGTTTTACTCCATTCTTTCCCATACCATAATCCTTTGAAATATCCAAAATCAACTCATGATTGTACAAAAAAGTCGACCTGTAAAGATTTCTATCAAAATTATAAAATGCAGAAATGTGGGATGACCAATTAGAAATGTGTTTGAGTGTAGTTGTGTTACTTACAAAGGAGATTGTCACAAGTTCTCTCCCTTTATCCCTTCTAGGGTTCTATCCCTTTATATATATACAAACTTTTATGTTGCAGGTTCCTCGGTTGCTAACTTCAATGGGGAAGTTTGCAGTGCAAGCTTTCTCCTCGGAACATATCCTACAAATGATGATTTGCAGCATTACATTGTTGCCAGTGAAAATAATCTAAATGACACAGTGGACCAGGCTTGGGTGGCATTTATGAATCCACCAAATGTGGGGTGAGTCTTCACTGGTTGATTCATAACCTCATTTGTTTGAGCTGTATTACTTGACAACATAGGAGATTTTATGAGTTCTCTCCCTTTATCCCTTCTAGAGTTCTCTCCCTTTGTACCTTCTAGAGTTCTCTCCCTTTGTCCCTTCTAGAGTTCTCTCCCTTTATCCCTTCTACAGTTCTCTCCCTTTATCCCTTCTAGAGTTCTCTCCCTTTATACCTTCTAGAGTTCTCTCCCTTTATACCTTCTAGAGTTCTCTCCCTTTATACCTTCTAGAGTTTATACCTTCTAGAGTTCTCTCCCTTTATACCTTCTAGAGTTCTCTCCCTTTATACCTTCTAGAGTTCTCTCCCTTTATACCTTCTAGAGTTTATGCCTTCTAAAGTTCTCTCCCTTTATACCTTCTAGAGTTCTCTCCCTTTAAACCTTCTATAAATAAATAAAGGAAGAGAACTCGTGACAATCTCCTGTGATTGTTTATATGATAAAATACCAGGCAATCCGTGATTCAATCCTGAAGGTTCTGTGCTTCCCTACATTAGGATAGGTGTATAAGTATTCATACATATAGCAAAATCGAAAATCATTACTGAGGTTTAAGTGTCTATTGTTAACGAGATAAGACATTCAACATGTGTACTAAAATTGCATAGTTTAATCTGAGTTTGATATATCAGCTATCGGGTATGAAATTTATTAACAAGCCATAAAGAATAAAATATTTCTTGAAACATTTAATAAGCAGGCTTTTCTAATAAATTGTTTAGCTTTTGTTAGATGCAGTTAAAATGGTCGGTGCTGAAATACTTGTCACTAGTAAATTACACTTTTTTAGAAATTGGGTCAAATGCATTGCATCTGAAATGCAGCATAAATACTAAGGTATTGCGTTAAAGCCCCAGGCCAAAAACTGCTTAACTATATTGATCATTAAATTTATCATTAAATTTACTAAATTTCATTTTGTTTGTTTGTTTGTTTCATCGGGTTTAACGCCGTTTCTCAACAATATTTCAGTTATATACGGCGGCCGGTTCACCTAACCAGTTTTTCCTGGACTTAATTCTTACCAGTACTAACTTACCCTTCCACAAGGAGCTGGCAACTTCTCCACATGTGGAGGAAAATCGTCATTTTAAATTTCATTTTGTACTGTATATTTTTTAAAGAACAATTAACCCAGCTGATTGTGTGGACATGGCTTGCGATGCAATGAAGAAGGCAATGATAGAAGATACTGATGGTACTCTCTTCGGTGCAGCTGGAACAGTGATTCCAGTAGCAGAACGTAACTGGGACAATGACTCACGTTTCGGTGAGTATTATTCATGCATTCACGCCTTTTTCTGTCCGTTTTTGGAAATATATCCTAGATAAATTTCAGGGGTGATAAAATTCCAGATTCGAGACCTCCAGGGTTGATTTTTAGATTGATGTAAATCCGATGAGTTTTTTGGTGGTGGGGGGGGTATAGGGGCCGATACCTCTTTGATGTTTAATTTAATTTTTACTACAAGTATCGTAAATTAAACTTACCCTACCCCAATGTAAAAATCAGATTTTTAAGATGTTAAATTCTCAATAAAATCATGTGGTTAATATTGAAAGTTATTCCAAAAACAGCGATCAAACAATCCCATGTAAAGAAATTTTCACAGAGCACGATTGCATCATCACTATTTATAAACAAGTTAGTAATTTTCCACTTCAACTTTAATAACTTCAATTCAATTTTTTTTTTTTTGAAGGGGATTTATTTTTATTTTCCTCGTAAATAAGTATGTGTGGGTCGAGGACATCCCACTCCATACTTTACAAAATATCTGTTAGTATGCATAAGAAAACAAGGTTAGTATTTCCATGAAGTTAAGATTCAATGTGATACAAATAATTTGAATAAGGTTATATTACACTAACGCAGAAATTATTAACTAACACTAGGTTGAGATTAGTATAATATTATTAATAGTTATCTCGAAAGTATCATTAAGGGTTCAAAACTTCATAAAAGATGATATTCCCCTCCAATTCACTTCAATTCAATTTTGGGAAATTTCATATAGTTAAAGAACAGGCTTTTCATATCTAAATTTTATATAAACAAGCATTCTTATCTACATTTCTTATATCAACTGTCAAAAAGACACACAAATGTTCACAAACATTTATGACACATTGGGACAATAATGGCCAGAAATATTCAAAGAGCGTCAAGATATATCAGGTCGCTCCAGTAGACAATTATTTTTTAGGTGTATCTGATTGGGAATTTTTTTCTGATTGGGAAAAAACCCATATTTGGCTTTGGGAATGGGTCAGATATTCTGACCCGTGGGAACAAAAGAAAAAGGCATGGCATTACACATATAAAATATCTAAATTCACTTTTCTAACTCGAACTGCAATTTCATATCAGATGTACAAAACTTAATGAAACATTACAGTTTTCACTGCATATTTTATGTTGCATGCTTGTGAATGTTTAAGGTGATTAAGTTTCTCCTATAAAATGGGGAGACATATTGTTTTAGGTAGAGTTGTCTGTCCGTCTGTCGCACATCTTGCACGCACTGTATCTCTTTGACCCCTCGAAGGATTTTGAAATTTTAGCAAAAATGTTCACCCTATTGAGACAACATGCGGAGCAAATCATTCAGCTGGCTCCGGTCAAGGTCACGCTCTAAATATAAAGGTCAAATGACCATATTTTGCGTCAACTTTATATCTCTTGAGCCGCTTGAAGGATTTTAAAATGAATTGGCGCAAATGTTCACCATACTGACATGATGTGCAGAGTTCATATTTCAGCTGGCTCGGTACTAGGTCAAGGTCACACAGTCCATTTGTCTGTCTGTCTCACATTATGTCCCCTCTATATCTCTTTGACCCCTCGCAGGATTTTGAAATCAATTGGCACAATTGTTCACCCCATTGAGACAACAAGCAGAGAAAATAATTCAGCTGGCCCTGTTTAAAGGTCAAGGTCACTCTTGGAATTTAAAAGTCGAATGACCATATTTTGTGTCTGATCTGTATCTCTTGAACTGCATGTAGGCTTCTGAAATAAATTGACGCAAATGTCCACCACAACAAGACAACCAACAGAAAATGCTTTACAGTCAGCTCATTTATAGGTCAAAGTTAAGCACATTTGAAGGCCAAACTTAAAATTCATTTTAAGGTCAAAGTTAAAACTCAAAGGTCGAAATTAAAACTCATTTAAAGGTCAAAGTTAAACTTTTAAAGGTCAAACTTTGAATCTGATGTGCAAGAAAATTGTCTACATTTTCCTGTCTTCAGGTATTGGTGATTACAGAATACCAACATCTATGCTGACCGATCCTGTTACTGGTGATAGGATAGAAGTTGACACACTGGCTCCTAACGGTAGAGGTAAGCATAATTAATGTGTTGAGACATTTTCCTGATCCTAATTTTTCGTGACAGAGCCCTACTAACCATACTTTTTTAAATCTTGGCCATTAACTCAAAACATTTATTTCACCTGCACAGAGGTCTAATCATGGAGAATGTACAATGCTGAGAAAAGAGGTGAGTTGACAGCCTGTTTTAGGATTGAACCTGACAACATGGGCATGGAAGCTCTGTCTCCTACCCATTGCACCACAGCAGATGTTCAATATCTATCTTTAGGACCTGATAATGCATGATAATACAGTGGAGCTTTTCCAGAGCTCAAGTTTTCTACCTTTATCCCATCTAAAGTTCTCTCCCTTTATCCCATCTAAAGTTCTCTCCCTTTATCCCATCTAAAGTTCTCTCCCTTTATCCCATCTAAAGTTCTCTCCCTTTATCCCATCTAAAGTTCTCTCCATTTATGCTTTAGGACCTGATAATGTATGATAATACAGTGGAACCTTTCCAGAGCTCATGAGATTGTCGCAAGTCATCTCCCTTTATCATGTCTAGAGTTCTCTCCCTTTATCCCTTCTATAGTATATCGTTACAGACATATACTATAGAAGGGATAAAGGGAGAGAACTCAAGAAGGGATAAAGGGAAAGAACTCGAGAATGGATAAAGGCAGAGAACTTAAGACTTCCACCTGTGGTTTACACTTAACTAAAGTCTTTATTAACATATTTTTCAGGCATAATACGCAATGGCTGTTCTAAGAGAGTGGTGCAAGAATCTGACTACTATTTTTGCCCAGGAGTTGATTATAACTTATTAGTTATAGAGAGCTTGGACAGTGATACAGAAATACGGAGATTATCTCCAGTAGCTGTTAATACAGGGGGATACATCGATCTTATTAATGGTCCTCAAGATCATGGATGGTGTAGTGGCTACACTTGTCAGAAGCGAGTCTCCCTCTTCCATAGTCTTGTTGTTCCAGGCAAGTAACTAGCACAATTACGTTATTTATACACTGCAATTTATACTACTTATTTTTTATTAGTCCTCGGTACCCAGGCTATTCATAACATGTGATACCCTAGGCAAATTGACTAGTGAAAATTCGTAATGCATGAATATTCATAAGCATTTCTCAACCAATGAAATGGACGATAACAAAAAAGAAGGAATCTCCTTTGTGAAGAGCTATCAACAAATTCATGAAAATGGCAGTCACCATTGAAAAAAAAGTGCAATTTGAAAGCTGCAATCTCATTGGATCGCTGAGAACCACGATTTCATCCGTAACTCCTCGACATGAGGTGTGTGTCATGCGGCCAATCAAGCGACTGGATTTCACCTCATTAATTATTTATGAGTATGAGATTTTACAGTCAGTTTGCCCAGGGTATCATATATGTTATGAATAGCCTGGATACCTAGAATGTTTTAACTTCTTTGTGATTTGAATAATATATACAGTATAATCTTGGAAAGGTGAACAGCTTTCAGACTGCAATATTTGTTTCTTTTTCACAGCTATTTGATATTTATTTTATTATACTCGAAACAAATTTATGATTTATGCTACAAATACTGTTGTAAGCTACGTACTCTCTTGATTTTAATTACTTGGTACATTTGACATGACGTCATTGTGCTTGCCAGGATTGGCTGCAAAAACTATCAACTGGGTCACAGAAGTCTTTGGTTTTTTTTAAAAACTGGTTAAGTCAAATAACTGCCATGAATAACTGAAACAAATGTTGAAAGTGGCATTAAAGTTAGATTAAATAAGGGATGTCAACGCATATTCGGATATTCGAAACAAAAATTCGAATACTGATTTGGCATTCGAATATTCGATGAAATATACATTTTCAATATCAAAGCTGAATGAAAGTGTATTAAATCTCAATGATGGGCATTATCGCATTTAGTGACATTTTACGCATTTAGTGACATTTTACGCATTTAGTGACATTTTACACATTTAGTGACATTTTACGCATTTAGTGACATTTTACGCATTTAGTGACATTTTACATTTTACGCATTTAGTGACATTTTACGGCAGGAAAATAACATCTTCAGGTGTTAATTGACATGTCATGTTGTATATTTGGGGCAAGAGAGATATAACACTCTGGTGATGACACTTAGGCCCTGAAATTATAAGTAATCACAGGGATTTTTAGATCTTGAGTTATCAGTTTAAACCACAAACTTGATAAGCAATAAGTTAAGCTTCAAATTTCAAATGTAGTATTATTAAATAAGAAGGTTGATTGTTCGAATATTCGAATATTTGTTCAGAAGGTTGACCGAATATTCGTTCCGCTAGTTGACTGAATATTCGATTATCAAAATTGCCATTCGTTGACATCCCTAGATAAATTAAATATATAAATGTCAAAAAGGTATGAACTTAAAAAGGGGTTCAGCAGGTGATTGAGTCAGAGCGCTAAGGGAACATGGTTATTATTAATTTAATTGACTTGAAATAATAATAGTTTTGTACATTTTAGGTGAAGATGTCAGTATATATTTTAGCAGTACTCAGCCTGACAAAATACATTTCTTCATGATTGCTGCTAAGGATTCAGACTGCATCGTTGTTGAAATGTATTATGTGAATCCATTCCGAATTGATGTGTATAAAGACAAGGGTCTGTTGAATGTCTCTCCAAAGAACGTAGACAATTCAGGTGGTGTTTATAAATTACTAAATGAAGAGGGGGTTGACTATAAACCAACATGCAGTGATGTCCATGGAGCTAACTTCATTGACAGGAATAAACGACTTATGTATTTCACATTGAAAGGGTCGGCAGATATCATACTAAAGAGGGCTGATGTAGTTATTGTCTCATTTAAAGTAATGAGTGTAGAAGATGTCTTTGGTGAGAAGATTATTGAAAACCTAGCACTCTTGTTGAATATACCGTTGAATAAGATTCGTATTGTTAGTATTGTTGCGGAGGAGTCAACCAGACGTAGACGCGAAACATCGGTGACACTGACTGTGGAGGTAGGAGATCCTCCGGCTGAAAGTAAGTACATTTCTTACATATCAGTACTTTAATGTGTGGAGGTTTTTTTTAGCTGATTTAAATGAATAATAAGCTTTTCCCAGCACTGGCTCCATGTCAATCAGATCTTCAGAAATTACTGGCCAAAATGTGTCTAAACTTGTTGAGTAGTAAAAACAAAAGTACATATGAGCGTCGCTGTACGATTTCAAACCTCTTCTTTAAGTGACGTCATTTTCAGAAAACGTCACATGTGACGTCACCATGTACTGACAGTAAGCTGTATTTGCCCCGTATGGCAATATGAAAACAAAGTGACCATATGGAGTGTATTACAGTGGAACCCCTCTAAACCGAACCTCGGCCGGACCGGATAAAAAGTTCGGTTTAGAGGGGTTTCCGGTTTAGAGGGGTTTTAGGAAATGCATTAAACAACAACATAATTAATGACTCAGTGTATTAATTTCTATTCATTCCTTATACATGCACGGGTTCGGAACAGATTCTGACTCATTGATCAATTTAATTTTGTCATCAAGTGACAATTCTATTCTTCGACGTTTAGAAGGAGGCGCAGACATGTTGATTGTCTGAATGATAAAATCAATCTGACAGAAACTGATTGATAAAACAACAAAATTGTTCCACATTATTGTTAGTTTAAACAACAATACCTGCACTCGTCTTTACTCTGCTAATACGCTCATTAACTACATGTAGAATGATAATTTGATTCTTTTAACAAAAGATCAATTGAACAGTCACCTACTGTAGCATTCATCATTAAATAAATTATTGAAAACATCGATTGATGTGTATGGTCGGCAATTAAAAGTTGTTAATGATATTTGCAAACTGTCACTTTCTTTTGTCGTTACTTGGTTAATAATTGCGATTATCACACTGTACCTATTTACCCGCGCACCGTCATAAAGTAAACAAACGTGTAGCTACTGCCGATTGAAGCCATTTAACAGATAAGGTGTGAAAACGCCGTGTTAACACATTTATTGTCTAAACACTTTAGGTGTCATAAATTGCTGTTCGGTTTAGAGGGGTAAATTACTGTTGAAATAGTTTAGAAATAATGGAAATCTTGTTCGGTTTCCGGAATAGAGGGGTTCCGGTTTACAGAGGTTTTTACATAATGAAAATAGAACAGAAAAAATCGGGACCACGCAAATTGTTCGGTTTAGAGGGAATTCCGGTTTACTGAGGTTCCGGTTTTGAGGGGTTCCACTGTATATTGTTTCCTGCTTGCTAACAGTGACATGACTTGTTGTGTTTTCTTGAAATGACGTCACTTACAGAAGAGGTTGTAAATCCCATAGCAGCGCTCATATTTATACAGCCTTTCAATAACCCTGGTGTGATACTCTGTAATTAATTAATTTAGGTCATTCTGAATACATGTATAATAAGTTTGTTTTAATATCAAAGATTAGCCCTGCCCTGCGTTTGAACAGTAAAGGAGATTGCGGCTAACGTTTTGTAACGTTCGCAAATGTTAGCCGTTACTGAACACGGGGCTGATCTCAAACAGTCTTCAACTCTAATTCTTAAAAAACATATATTTGGAGATGCAAAATGCTTATACTATGCTGGTATGTAAACTGCAACTTGCCTCTATTTTAATTCATGTTACAAGAAATTCAATATTTAACATAAGACCACTGTCCCATGGCTTGGGTATGGTTATCCTGATCCTATGTTTGCGTAATTCGTTATCCATCCATCTATGTACATTGCCAGTGACTACTACCAACTAGCCATCAGTATTGTTTTTAATCTGATAAGAGTGATCCGTAACAAACCATGAAGAAATAAGGGCTATTTAGGGTCACACCAGCCCTGCGTTAAGTAAAGGTGTCTGCAGCTAACGTTTCGTAACGTTTGCAATTTGGTTCCCTGTGTGCAGTGAATGTGATACGGTGGGTCATAAATTTAACAAAACAGTTTCGTATTATTCGCAATTGTTACCCGTAACTGAACGCAGTGCTTGGTTAGAATTACAAACTATGCAAAGCAATTAATAAGATAAACATGTCGCTTATTTTATGGATTTCTTGGCAAATGTGGGTCTAAACTACAGACTGAGAATTCTTTTTATGAACCTCGATAAAAAATACTGATTGCTGACGGCCGGTTAGAAACCGTGTATGAGAATTATGTGTTATTGTTTTAATACATTGTATAGTGCAGTTTTATTAACTGTGAACTTTTGAATATATTACCTGGACCATTACATTTCAAAATAGGTGTATTGAAATGTTCGTGTTTGTCTGTAAGCTTGACGGAAAAAAGCCACGGTTGTGTTTTGAAAGAAAGGTAATCGAAACAGCAGTTATAGCTTTACTCACAAGAGCATTTCCTTACCTAAATTGGCATGGATAGGTCCTGAAAGTTCATGCACCTGATTAGGGTCAGTCTAGCAGCACTATTCTGATAGCTGACGGCTGGTTGGAAACACCATGTATGAGGTATAGTTCACAACATGGAAATGTCTCTTGGAAGTGTTTGCAAAGCTATTGAATTTAAGAAAGTCGAGAAATTTTCTGCTGGTATGAAATTCCTCATGATTCACTGAAGTTCTATACATTATCTAGACATGTAGCAGTACTCTTGAATGGAATTCGCAAGCATTAGCATTTGAGAAATGTCTAAAAGCTTGGATTTCCAAACTTTTTACTTGAAAGTAGTCCACTTATATAGTTATGTTTATCATCCTTTTTTCCCTTTTATTTCAACTATAAGATGCAGCCTTAACAGGTAAATGTTGTACTTTCATTGTGTTGCATGGAATTTGATATCTTGTGCCTTGTGGTTTGATTTAAACATGATTTATATCTATGCATGCTGACACACCGTAAATGATTTCATGTTTTTCATTTCTCGCTTGAGTTTAAAGGTGGATACTCTGATTTTTTTCATAATAAAATGTAATAATTTTAAGAAAATGGCATATTTATGCCTTCATACAGACATACTCGAAAACACTGAATCGTACAGGTATTTCCTATACGAGCACTAACTGCGTAGGTCAGGATAGAAAATACCGAGATCGGACATTTGTATTTGTGTTTCGGGGAAACATGTAAGAAAACAACAATACAGTGCAGTAGAGCGAGTATATATGTATGAGGTAAATTTCTACCAATTTGCTCATATTTACCACTAGGGATATTTTGTCCAAAAAATAAGACTATGTATCTTAAAACTTTACGTTCATCAAGAAAAAAATTAGCCACTAAAATAAGAATAATGTTTACTAAGAATTTTAGTATGATGTATGAGAATATAATTATGTATTTAGACCATCCTTAAAAGTTTTTGTTTGGCTGCATGATAACCCTATCCAGCAAAAACTAGGAGGGTTCTGGTAGATAGGAAATGGAATTTTTTGGCGCAGCAGTACTAACATGGCATTAATTACTATTGCATATCAGTGTTGTGTAAACCAATCAAATCTTAAGTTAATTACTTAACCAACTTCTCTTTAACCAAACAATGTTTGTAACCTTGATGTGGATTGGTTAACCTTACAATAAGTGGAAGGTTACCTTACCTATTAAATCAGATAAGTTTGTAAACATATGTACTGTTGAACTGCAACATTTTGCAACTCTTTGTTATTTTGTCACTTTTTACCTTATTGTCACTAAAAGTCAAACATGCAGTTTATGGTATGTCAGACTACCTTTACTGTTGCTACAGCTCTCCAATCTGCCATTACCTACATTATAATCAAATGTTTTTTTCTCTGTCATTTAACTATGGAGTCTTAATAAGTTGTTTTACATACCTTTATATATAAAAGTTGGTTTCGACGTTTAATACAATGTGTGTTACTTAATAATAATTCCTTGTATTGCATACACAGGAGACTGTCATGAGTTCTCTCCCTTTATTCCTTCTAGAGTTATCTCCCTTTAACCCTTCTATAGTACATATGTATCTGTATATATAGTAGAAGGGATAAAGGGAGATAACTCATGACAATCTCCTGTGGAACTGCATACTTATTCATTAACCTAACGTGCTCCTCCTGTATTTTGATGTTCATGTTTTTAAGGTGTCGCCATGGATTAAGGGGATTGCAGGTAACAATAAAAGTACGATTTATTATTTAGGCTGTTACCATGGTTACTATAGTGGTTATAGAATATTCATGATTTGTTATTTTAGATACTGACACAGACACATCAGATGTAACTGACTTGGCATCAGCTATGATGGATGCTTGTCAAGAGGGCATGATAAACGATGAATTAGGTAAGCACCTATAGTTCCTGTCTTGTTTGCAGGCTCTCAAGTGGTCCCTACCTTTCCTTCTTTTCCCTACTGTTTTACTTGCTCCCTACTTTTTCTTGAAAGAGCCCTACTAACCCTACTTTTTTAAATCTGAGGTGTTTACTCAAATAGTGTTTTCGTCGCATGAAGCACAGAGGTCTAATCATGGAGAATGAACAGTGTGGTAAATTTTTACCATTATTGATATTCCAAAAGTAAGGAATCATCTCTTCTATCCCTACTTTAAGGCAATAAGATCTCTACTTTTTCCCTAACTTTTAGAAAAAAATAACACTACTTTATCCCTACTTTTTGAAAAGAGGTGAATTGACAGCCTGTGCTTATGCTTGATCAAAGTGTGAAAGGTAATAATGCGATTTTCACAAGTTCTCTCCCTTTATTCTTTCTAACGTTCTCTCCCTTTATCCCTTCTATAGTATAATTAGTACTATATACATGTATACATGTACTATAGAAGGGATAAAGGGAGAGAACTCTAGAAAGGATAAAGGGAGAGAACTTGTGACAATCTCCTGTGGCAAAGACATATTAGATTAAAATTCTTACTGTACCATTTCTGAAATGATGAAATATATCTATGTTTAATAACAAAGGAAATTTTATTATTATGAATTGGTATTTTTTCAAGTCTATAACAAGGTCAATAGACCTTGTTTTAGTTCAGATTATTGCATTTCTTCAAATTATTTTGTGGTTTTTCAATGAGACTAATCAGTTAAATGCTAGGAGTACCTAGATCAGGCTGAATGAACTCAACGGTTTCTGATTGTTTTGATGGTGTTTTTGCTTGGTGTCAGAAACTTGTATTATACTTCATTTGGAACAATCGGGTAAGTCACATTATGATGAACAACCACTTTCTGTTTACCTAGATACTGTTGGCACAGAATGTCTGGAGATTATTATCGCTGATGATGTGTATATTCCAACACCACCAAACTATGTGGCCTTCAGTCAACCATTGATATCACAACACGAAAATGTTCCATTCCAGACTCAACCTATGATTAGAGCCTATGATCTATATGTAAGTTATCAGATTTCGTCTTATTTCTTCTCGTTATCCTTTGAAGATGTATTGATGGTGGGCAGAACAAGCTATGCCTGTCATTGTCTTTTCAAGTCTTGCAGAGGATTCTTCCCTTTGGGAACCTTTTATTTTTATAACATTGATGATTCAGCTGAGGGGTTCCACTTTTTACCCAATTTTACCGTTTTATAGCTAAAATACCTACGATTTACAGAAAAATTGACCCTTCAGCCAGAACCCTAAGGGTCAATATGTGAATTTTTGGAAAATCCAGGGGTCAAAGGGTCAAATGGAACCCCTGTGATTATTGCACCATCTGTTGGTAAACGTTGTTATTACATCATACTCAGATGACACAAGTTTTGTTTACATATAGAAATGTCAATGACAAATCAATATGTGTTGCTACACTCATTGCAAACAATCAAGGTTCGCTCCAGTCTTGAAAAGTCCTTGAATTTGATGCCTACTCCTTGAATACCTCTTAAATTTGTAACAGCCAAAAACTCCTTGAAAAGTACTTCAGGTTTTATGCTCTCTAAAAGTAATGCTCACGCTTTGTAATTTTTATCTGTGCTGCTGTGATCTCTTGGGATAAACTTGAAAAACACACTGGATTCGTTTTTTTCTTTTTTATGCTAGAATTTTAGTCCTTGAAAATGGGGGGAAAGTACTTAAATTTTGTTGGGGAAGTTCTTTATGAACCATGACAATGATTTAGATAGCAATAGAGAAAATGCTATGTGCCAATATGACTGTAGTATACAGTATAAAACACATAAACACATCTGCTAGCTGACATTGAAATGACGCAAGAACTACTGAATTTTGAATTCTATAAGTATTCCATTAGCTGCCTAACCAGACACTCAAATTTTTAAGCAAATGTCTGTGCATCTGCAATAAGGGAAGAAACGCTGTCGCTCTCAAATCTTCTCTACATTGGTAGTTTTACAAAAATGTGAACAAAATATTTATTTGTTCATTATCCCCTTTAATCTTCTAGAAATACATTTTGTACCAACAAGTGAAATTGTGGAATCTATTATTTTTGGTTTATATAAACAGATATCATGGTAACATACTGTTAAACAGATTCATTGGTAACATACTGTTAACAGATTCCATGGTAAACTACTATTAACAGATTCCATGGTAAACTACTATTAACAGATTCCATGGTAAACTACTATTAACATATTCCATGAACATGCTGTTTAACAGATTCAAGTATTAACTTGTTGTCAATCACATTTTTGAGGCGCTTTAGCGTTTCTTTGCTATCATCGTATCAACCGGAAGTTTATTCGAAGTACCGCCAGTCATATTTGTTCGTCTCAAGAAAAAATAGTACATGTACATTCCTCTGATTTATTATTGAGATATTAGTTTGATTTCTTCTTTTCTTCTTTCAGGATATAGTAGTTGAACATTTAGGTATTGCAGAATCTCCCTGGGAGATAACAGCGACAATACAGTCATGTACAAGTTGTCCTGCTAATGCTGAATTAATTGGAACAACGACTGTTCCTGCGGAGAATGGCTGGTTTAACTTTACAGACCTTGGTGTATCACACAAGGGTGAAGGTTATGTCATTTTGTTCGAAATTACCTCTCCAGCCTCTGCTGCCAGTAAGTATGCCGTTACACTATGGTATAAATTTCATTTCTTTACAGCAAATTGTTGCCTTATTTCCAGAACCCTGTTTCTCAATTTTTGGCGGTTTTGAGTGTTTGGTATCGTTGAAACCGTCTTTCCAAGCTATTTCTATCTGTACTACCTATATGGTTCTGGAATGCACATAATTTAAATAAAATGCAATTCCATAACCTCATATGTAACAATTATCTCAAGAGGGTAAAACTTTAAAGTCTCAAAAAGACGAAAAACCAGTTATAGGCTTCTGGAAATAATGCGACGAAATGTCTCGGACGGTGTGTATATTGATTGATAGAACATTATTAGCTTTTGTAATAAATCTGTACATTTTCTGGTCAGTTGAAAAAAATGGTATCAGTTATCAGTACATTCCTTTTTATGCCCCCACCATTCGAAGAAAGTAGCGAAAATGGACTTTTAAATTGTGGTCTTAATTTTGAGGTGGTCTTCTTATTGAGGTGGTTAATAAGGGGGTTTTTACTGTATTTTTACATTTATTTTCAGACATGAATCTGTCTGTAGAATCTGCCCCCATATCTGTAGCTGGTCTGCCAATGACTGCCGTTATACACTCTATGACTGTTGTCGATATTGTACAAGGGGACACTTTCTCGATGTTCCTTGACCTGCGTGATGATACCACTAATGTACAGATACCAGATTTGACATGGAGAGTAAGTACATATTGAGTAATGTAATAGTTTCACCATTTTGGAAGAAGAATGATGCATTTAATAAGTTGGCCCTTATGTTGGTTATAGATTGACTTCTGAATCGCTGGCCTGTGATCTATCTCAGCTATTTTTTTCAGTTTTTGGGAAAGAATGGCGGGTCTTGTTCCGAAATAACGGAAAACAGAAAAATCAATACATAAAGGCTGTGTTGTATCTTATGATTTTGTCAAAATAACTGATTAAACTGCTAAATAATACTGTGTGTGTGTATTAGTCGTGGTTGATATTAATTTTTGAAAAATAAAATGCATTAATTTTTGGATCTGGAGAATGTTACTCGCCTGGGCGTAACTATATGATTAAAATTCTACTCGACCGACCTCAATTTTCACTCGCACATGCATGTGTAATTTTCGAGCCTTGCCGTCTATTTGCTAACTTTTTTACCCTTGAAAATATTCACTTACACAGTACATCTTGATTATCCTAGGATCATACAGCATTTGACATCCTCTGTGACCTGGTTGTTCCATCAAGAACTGGTAATCTGAGCGGTTCGTTGAATCCAACATTCGACATGGTTACTGGATTAGCTACCTTTGATGATCTCTCCTTCTCCGGATACGGTCTTTTCTATATCGGATGCCATACAGAATCTAGTAAGTACATCTACTCTAGTTTGAGATATTTAATAACGGTTATTAATGAAGGGTTTGGCCCAAAACTGTTGTGACTCAGTATTAATAAAGAAGCAGTATCACAACACGTCTGAAATGTATCACGATATATTGCAATACGTTAGCAATGTATTGCAATATGTACCATGATATGTTGCAATACATTATGTACCATGATATATTCAATACTTTAGCAATGTATCACAATATGAACCACAATATATTGCAATACTTCAGCAATGTATATGCGGACGGCTGGACTTGAAAACTTTCATCGCTTGATGTCCACAAGTTACTGGAAAATTGATCTTCATACATGAGTCAATAAATATTGAAAAGATCACATGACTTGATTTTTAAGTCTGAGTCTATGCCTGGGTTATATTCCCCCATATACCCTGTTAACTACCTGTATAACTGATAATATTTATGTTCCTTCAGCACCAGCCGAATATAATTTCTACTCAGTCCACAAAGTGTTTGTGATTGGCCAGCATCAGTTGAATATCCCATCTGAAGCCAGGGACAATGTTGGTATAAGATATAATCTAGACTTTGAAACAACCTTACCTACGGATACTGCCAAGGCTCAACTACATCAAGCAACATTGGAACATTTCATCTCTAAATATATGTTTGTGGTCTTCAGAGAGTCGGAAATCTTCAAAGGTATACAAAGCACATTCAATTTTATTATATTGTGGATTTTTTACATGAGTGGTGATGTTTTAGATGACGAGTTTTATAAATTCAATAAAAAATGAACACGAATGTAAGATTTTTTCATTTTGATATTTTGTTCAAGAAAGTGCAAAACTTAAGGAACGCTCACTGGAAGGTCGGCTCATCGGTAAAATGAAAAATTCAAAACCCTGGCCTAATTGTATAAAACTTTTATTTAACAGGCAGTATAATGATAACATTCAGCGCAGATGGTTCCAACAGTAATTTAACCTCTGCATTAAGTGATATGTGTGACGATATATCAGATGGTCTCACCATCGCTGTAGGATCCTCCTCCGTCAAGCTGGATTCATACATGACCGTGAACGGACAAGACTACTATGCTACTTGTGGCAAAGAGGTATACATTGCATGTGAATATAGATAGTTCCCACATTTACAATATTTACCTCCCTTGTTCTGAATAGTCGGCCATATTGATAGGCAAATTTCCATAAAGTTTATAGGGAATATAATGTAAATGATGATAAAATAATCATATAGATATAAATAATAACTTATTCATTATGCTCATGTGGGCAGGTTGCTCGGAAAGTTGAAGAAAAAAGGTTGTCGCATGCAAATGTTCTCAGTATTTTCTCAATGATCACATATTTGGGAATTACTCCTATAAATGCTTATTAGTTTTGCCTATCAAAATGGTGGATGATTAAGAACAAGGGAGGGAACTATTGTAGATGTGGGAACTATCAATTATGTAAACAAAACTTGTTACTATACTAATAAAATGCTGTCGGACCTCGTTCATACAAAATCATCAGGTCCGAAATTTTATTTCGAATAATACAGTTTCTAATAGCCCATTTCAATTCCACGTTCCTTAGAAGATACATTGCAACCTGATAGCAGGTATTTGGATAACAGGTTATAGCATAAACGATGTCCGACTGTATGATGATTATTTCAGCGCAGCCGTACTAACATGGCTTTGCTATTTGCATATCAGTGTTGTGTAAACCAATCAAATCCTACGTTAACCTCTAAACCAATTCTCTTCAACTGAACAACTTTGTAACCTTGACGCAGATTGGTTAACCTTTCGATAAGGGTTACATTACTTTTTCCACATAACAAATCTTAACCTTCAGATTGCAACTAATTTGCTAGCTTCCGATTGTATCGACCATCTTTTTTCAAGATATTTCTTGTTTATTATATTGGTAGCAATGTTTAATTGACTATAATTTCATTTCTGATACAATATATTCACCAGTCAGTGTTACCTACAGTTATTTCAATGTTATGAGACTGAACATTTTTATGCTTGTAACTTGTGGAGGGGGAGAGTGACTGACTCCTGATCCAAAGGTCATTAGTTCAAGCCCCTCATTGAGGGGGGTCAATGATGAACATCGCAGTCCCTAAATTTTGCTCAAGCACTGGATTGTAATACTTGAAGCAGTCATGGAGAGAGACTAATGTATAAGGGGACAAAAAATTTGCGTCTCGCCGAAATCAATGTGTTCATAATATCTACACATTGTAAAAATTGCTATTAGATAATTGATGTATGTATTGTTTACGTGTAAAGTGACACTTGGGAAGATGTTTGCGCATTTTGTGCATTCGTGAAAGTTGCAAACTTTTCCACCTCGCAAACTTTACCCCTTATACAGTAATTTAAATGTAAGAACTTCCTATGCAATTAATGTAAAATGAATAAGTTTAAACTAAACTATGGCTGGGTATACTTGTAGGAGGAAGACGAGGGAGGTTTCCATCCAGCGTATATCGCTCTTATCGTCATCTTGGTTCTTATTCTTATCGCTGCGGTCGTTTTCTTCGTCGTCTGGAGATGTAAGATCCGACCAAACAAGAAAACGCATGGTATGTTGATTATTTCGGCTCAAGTTTGTCATTGGAGTAATCGTTCATCTGTATACATCTTACATAATAGATTGTACTCTACTAAAAATGCTATTAATAGTTTTTAATGATTTTAAACTCTTTGTGTTTAACAGATCACATTTAGTAATACAGTAAAACCTCACTTAACGACCACCTCAATAATAAGACCACCTCAGTATTACAACCATACTTTTCAATACCATTTTGACTGTTCCGCTCTTTATTCAACCTCAATATTAAGACCACCTCAATATAAAGACCAGTTTTCAATGGTCCCAAGGGTGGTCTTATTATTGAGGTTTTACTGTATATTTCAATTTTTGTTTAAAATTACAATTATTTGCAGTTTAATACCAGTAAAAATTGTTGGAAGGAAAAACTTTTTTTTTTTAATGTAGTCAAACATTTGATGAAATTGATAAAACTAGAAGTTTCCTATGACTTTTCTCTGTTAAACATTATGTGTTTGTTTGTGTATTTTGATATAATAGATCTTGGTACAAACATACACATGTTTTTACCAATCAAGACAACAAGATGTTATACCTTTTTTAACTATTTGTTATGTTTTAATTACTTATGATTTTAGATACAAGACGATTCCATGTTCATAGCTACCCGGGTAATTTTAGCACAGTTGTTTTGTCTGAGTGTTCTGTCCCCAGAATTGCTTCATATCAAATTCTATCCTTAGTCCTAGAACTATGGAGTGCCAGTTAGGACATGCCACTTGTGACTGAGCATGCTTCCCAACCATCCCGATTGAATCGGGAGTTTCCCGATTCCAAGTCTAAAACCCGACGGCCCCGATTGAAACCTAATATAACCCGACGAAACGAATTTCGGATGTTATGTGTAATGAAAATAGCTTCGGGTCATTGTTTACACAGCTGGAGATCTGTGTTTTGATCGGGTTTACCAATGTTTACGAGTCCAGAGATAGAATCGTACAAAGAGATCCGAATAATACCGAATGTTCGCAATGAGCCAATCAAATCGCTCGATTTCAGTCTCGCGTGAACGAGAACGACCTTCACATTGCGCGAAATACAGAATGAAAGGCGTGAAAGTTAATTGCTCGGACAATTATTAAGACAACGAATTATAGACGATAATTGGCGCGGGGGCCATGCAATTACGAACTTTAAAAGGAGAGCAGCAATTAAAACATGCGGTAAGTATTTTTGATGTTCATTGTTTAAGAACGTCCTTTTAAATCGGCGTTTATGAGCAGGAAAACTGCGATTGCTCAACATACCTTAGTACGAGGTTAATATGGATATGCCCTGCTTCTCATTCGTTCCATCAGAGGAAATGTTGAAAAAAGCTAAGAGTGCTAGTGTTAGTTACAATGAACAGTGTTCATCCCTCAAAGAGTTAGTGTGAGTTTAATACTTTTGACAGGAAGAAAACATGTGCAGGAGGCTGTGATACATAGTGCTGTAGACAGATACATTATAAACTGTGATTGATCATAGATGATATATGTTTTTGGTATTTTATGAGATACTTAGATGACAATATAAATGTATTAATGGCCTTTAATGTTAGAGATTTGATTTCCATTCTATGGGTGCAAACTTGTGATAGGTTGTTTTAAGTTCAAGTTGTAGTATGTTGTTGATTGATATTGTATGTATGATGTGATTGTTGTGATAGACTGTATATATGTATGTATGATGTTATTGTTGTGATAGGCTGTATATATGTATGTATGATGTGGTTGTTGTGATAGGCTGTATATATGTATGTATGATGTGGTTGTTGTGATAGACTGTATATATGTATGTATGTATGATGTTATTGTTGTGATAGGCTGTATATATGTATGTATGATGTTATTGTTGTGATAGGCTGTATATATGTATGTATGATGTGGTTGTTGTGATAGACAGTATAAATGTATGTATGATGTTATTGTTGTGATAGACTGTATATATGTATGTATGATGTGGTTGTTGTGATAGACTGTATATATGTATGTATGATGTGGTTGTTGTGATAGGCTGTATATATGTATGTATGATGTGGTTGTTGTGATAGACAGTATATATGTATGTATGATGTTATTGTTGTGATAGACTGTATATATGTATGTATGATGTTATTGTTGTGATAGATTGTATGTATGTTTAATGTAATTTTTTATCTGTTCTAATTTAACTTTGATATTCTAATAAATATAAAACTGTTATATTTGCTTGTATTTTTTATATAGTGAGGTTAAAATCACCATACATAAGAAAAAACTAACATATTTACAGCGCGCGCCGCTAAAAATTAGGCCGCAAATTTCCTCCCACTTGAAAGTCCAAATCTCCCACTTAGAAATCTGGAAAAACCCTATTGAGGGTCAAAGAAAGTTGGGAAGCATGTCAGACTGGCTACTTACCAGTTATGTAGTTTTACATGCAAACAGTCCCATACTTGTATTGATGTGTATTAATACTTGTGGATAATTTAATCAAGTGATTTTGTAGTAATAAAGTGTCTGTGGACAGATAATTGCATTCATCTTACAGGACATAATCCGTGTGATAACTCATAGCATAGTAGTAAAATAGTTACCTCCCTTTGTTAACAGGAATGTTGCATTTTCTTATGCCTGACCATTCTGAATGTTTCATGACTTATATACATGGGATATGGTTCACAGGCTGTCAAGTGGGCGGCCCCACTTTTCCTACATTGTATTACTTGCTCCCTACTTTATCCATTCTTTTTCTTGAAAGAGCCCTACTAACTGTTACTTATTTCAAATTTGAGGCGTTAACTTAAATATTGTTTTCACCGCATGAATCATGTAGAATGAACAGTGAGGTGAATTTTTACTTTTTTTAATATTCCAAAAGTAAGGAACCAACCTTCCCGTCCAACTTTTATGGAAAAAATAGCCCTACTTTTTAAAAAGAGGTGAGTTGACAGCCTGTTGTTTACTGCCCTAAATTTTAACTATCCACCATATATGAATAAATTTATGAGGTTTCAATATGTCTCAAGTTAACAACTTCAGTTGTATGCAAATCAATGAATTATTGCCCGGCAACATTCTTTATACAATGTATATGGCTTACAGAAACAAAATTCTATGACAAAATCGAAGTAAGCAAATTGCAAGTGGCATGTCCCTACCAGCATTCCGTATATAACTGAATTGCTATACCTTCTTCTAGATATCACTCTTATGCATAGCTTTCTTGCTAATGATAATCGACTAAAAATAGATTAATTTCATGAAACTAATTAAGCTAACTATCTTTTTATCTATCCAGTTAGCAATATTTCATCACCACCATGTTTATACATGTATCACAGTGCCATATGTCACATGAAAATGTAAGGGAATTTTAAACTTTCCAGAAAGTCACGTAAAATATCGGCTAGCATATATTTCCTCATTAGTTACATACAGAACTGTTAAATATATCGATATTCATTTCGGTGATTTGCTGTCATTTCTGTACATGAATTATCTAAAATCATCACTTTGCAGATTTTTATGAAGAAAAATATACACTTAAACACAACTTACGGTAGTTAGGGTATGCTTCAGTTAATGTATATATATAAAATGGTAAAGCAAGTACAGTCGGACCTCATTCATTGGAATTCTTCGGGTCCAAATTCATTTCGAATAATAATTTGTTTCAAAAAGCCCATTTCAATTCGATGTGCATAAGAAGATACATCGGAACCTGATATCTATTTTGGATTATACCAAGAATTCGGAGAGAAGGTTGTCAAATAAACAAGGTCCGACTGTACTCAGGAATTTCCAGGAACCTTATCTCCTTCTATCTGTAATAATTGCTTGCTTTTAATCATGTATTTTCTATCATGAAGATCATTGCTTTATTTGAATTTATCAAATTTTCAGAATTTCTAGGTATTTTTTGCAATTGTTGCAGTATCACCGAACTAACAATGTGTTTCTTGGGATGAACTGTTCTGGTGCTTCATCCTGTGTGGTTTCTGATAGTGGTGTCACGATACGTCTAAAGTATACTGCAACAGCCCTTTTTTATGACAATTTGGGGCCGAAATTGGGTCCCATTCCCCAAAGAAAAGAGTATATGTTTTTCCCCTACTTAGAAAGAAATTCCCCTACAGTAAAATAATTTAAAATTTTAGCCTTATAAATACCCAAATTCGGTGATTTATGTTGCAAATTTCCCCCCCATCAAATGGACCCGCTATACTTCTCCAGAAACTGAAAAAAAGGGCTGTGCAATATATTATATGTATATTTTAGTGTCACCCCTATTTAAAGGACCAGCCATTTCAGACTTATGAGGCACCTACTTTCTGAGCACATTTATTTCCCGATTCCTATCCTTGAATGCCATGAACAGGCAGGTAGGCGCACCATACCCATTATTTAACTAGCCGGCGGCTCACCAACCGGCCATATCAGAACGGAGCCCTACCAGGATTTGAACCTTCAACCTCCCGCTCCCAAGGTGGATGCTTTAACCACTCGGCCACGGGAGACGTGTGTGAAGATGCCCTTGCTATCCAATTGGTATGTCAGCGAGGCAATCTGATGTGCTTATGAAAAAGTGTTACTGAACGCAGGGTTGCTGCTCACTTTATCTATCCTAGAATATTGACTGTGTCTATGTATTTATCTTTCTCTGATGTAACACTTACAGGTGAGACTGTGAACCAGTCTGGTAATACTAACACCCCTGGCAACGGAGGATTCTATTATATAGGTTTGAAATATGCATGTATACCTTGTAATCACCTTATCTGCATGATCACAACATATCATTATTACATGTACTGTATGTATTTATTTTCTATTCTGTATTTCACTTATCATTCTAGTGACTTTTATATAGCCTAATTTCCTGCCACAGGATTATTAGCGAAGTCCATCAAAGATTTCCCTGACGCAGAAAACTTAAGTCCCTGACTTCCTTTTTTCTTTCTAGGGACTCCCATTTTCAACTTAGTCTGCATCCCTGGGACCCCTAAAATTATTTTTTGTCAAGTATAAACTGCATATCTGGGACCCTACAAATTTACTAAGGACCCCCTAAATTTGTCAAACACAAGGGTCCAAGGACCCCTGGCTAAAAAATCCTATGGAAATCCCTGGTCCATGATAGTTATATATATATGATTCATTATGGAGAAATTTCTCTGATCTCTCAGTGCTATTTAACCTGATACCTGCTAGGTCACCTGATTGTTCAGGTACTACCTGGTCACCGGATTGTTCAGGTGCTACCTGGTCACCTGATTGTTCAGGTACTACCTTGTCACCTGATTGTTCAAGTACTACCTGGTCACCTGATTGTTCAAGTACTACCTGGTCACCTGATTGTTCAAGTACTACCTGGTCACCTGATTGTTCAAGTACTACCTGGTCACCTGATTGTTCAAGTACTACCTGGTCACCTGATTGTTCAAGTACTACCTGGTCACCTGATTGTTCAGGTACTACCTGGTCACCTGATTGTTCAGGTACTACCTGGTCACCTGATTATGCAGGTACTACCTGGTCACCTGATTGTTCAGGTACTACCTGGTCACCGGATTGTTCAGGTGCTACCTGGTCACCTGATTGTTCAGGTGCTACCTGGTCACCTGATTGTTCAGGTGCTACCTGGTCACCTGATTGTTCAGGTGCTACCTGGTCACCTGATTGTTCAGATGCTACCTGGTCACCTGATTGTTCAGATGCTACCTGGTCACCTGATTGTTCAGATACTACCTGGTCACCTGATTGTTCAGGTACTATCTGGTCACCGGATTGTTTAGGTACTATCTGGTCACCGGATTGATTATGCAGGTACTACTTGGTCGCCTCATTGACTATGCATGTACTACCTGGTCACCTGATTGATTATGCAGGTACTACCTGGTCGCCTCATTGATTATGCAGGTACTACCTGGTCGCCTCATTGATTATGCAGGTACTCTTTGGTCGCCTCATTGACTATGCAGGTACTACCTGGTCACCTGATTGATTATACAGGTACTACCTGGTTGCCTCATTGATTATGCAGGTACTACCTGGTCACCTGATTGATTATGCAGGTACTACCTGGTCGCCTCATTGATTATGCAGGTACTACCTGGTCACCTGATTGATTATGCAGGTACTACCTGGTCGCCTCATTGATTATGCAGGTACTACCTGGTCCCCTCATTGATTATGCAGGTACTACCTGGTTGCCTCATTGATTATGCAGGTACTACCTGGTCGCCTCATTGATTATGCAGGTACTACCTGGTCGCCTCATTGATCATGCAGGTACTACCTGGTCGCCTCATTGATTATGCAGGTACTACCTGGTCACCTGATTGATTATGCAGGTACGACCTGGTCGCCTCATTGATTATGCAGGTACTACATGGTCGCCTCATTGTTTATGCAGGTACTACCTGGTCACCTGATTGATTATGCAGGTACTACCTGGTCACCTGATTGATTATGCAGGTACTACCTGGTCGCCTCATTGATTATGCAGGTACTACCTGGTCGCCTCATTGATTATGCAGGTACTACTTGGGCATGTGATCAATTTTCCAGGTACTAGTCCTAAATTGAATGAGAATTTTTAGTTTACGAAGCATGCTTTTTAAATATTCTAATATACTCAATATTTATTGCTGTTGTTTTTTATATAAACTGATTATTGGGAACCAAGTATCATGACTTTGTTTTTTATTTTACTACATGTATAGGAATCACACCCATTATCACGTCTGTCCGTCTGTCTGCTCCAATAACGTGTCCGGTCTATATCTTTGCCATTCAGGTTAGGATTTTGAAATAATTTTGCAGAAGGGACCATCATAGGATGAGGACGAGTCGAGACCAGTGTCCTTAGCTTCAAGGTCAAGGTCACTGCACACCTCTGAACTTTGTATGTCCCGATTTCATGTCCGGTCCATATCTTGGTCATTCATGGTGGGATTTCAAAATAATTTGGCAGAATTGACTACCATAGAATGAGGACGTGTCACACACAAGTCCCTAGCTTCAAGATCACTGTATGCCTCTGAACTTTGTCAGTTTTGCTATATAAGCCTTACTGATGATTGTACTCTGTGTCCGGTCTATAACTTAGTTGTTCATAGCAGGATTTTGAAATAATTTGTCAGTTTTACTACCCGTATATTTTTTTTCCTGGATTTTCTCAAAAACTGTGTACTGAATTTCTTCTTCAGTTTTTGCAGGATTTTCACACAAATAATCTAAATGATGAGTTGTATCTTATGACATAATATGTTTTTTCAATCACATTCAAGAAAGCTGGCCAGCAGCCATCTTGGATTTTCTAAAAAAATATGTCTGACAAAGCAGTATTGCAAGTATTCAGCACCTTCAGTGATAGCTCTAGTTTATCATGTTTTATATTGTTTTCTTCACATAAATGTGGTTATTGGTAGTGATAAATGTAATGTTATGCTAATTTTATGTTCATTTATCTTAACAAACATGAAAAATATATATGTTGTATTGTTAAAACATCATATAAATATGCATTACAGGCGCGGATCCAGGATTTTGGGTTAGGGGGGGCGTAAAGTGGTCTAGGGGGGTCCGGGGGCATGCTCCCCCGGAAAATTTTGAAAATAATGGATCCATCTGGTGCATTCTGAGGATTCAGAAATACTTTATTTTGTATTGAAAAAGGATAGCTTTCAAGGCAAAATCAATCCAAATAGCACACTTTTATGAAATATCAAGATTTCATGACCAGGTGTCTCAATTTAAGACGAGAGATTCCAGAGATGTTGTGTTATTTTTGGAGTAAATTCGACAACTAAAAACTTGAATTAAACAATCTATTTACCATAATATCACGAGTAAATCAAGATTTGTGACACAATATATGCAAGCTAGTTTAGAGATAGGAACTATAATAGTTTAGAACAGGGTAAATTATCATAAGTTTTGCCAGTTATACGTTTAACACAATGCATGACTATGCAGGCCACTGTATTCATGAGTATTTGTAAATAGGAAGTCAAAGAAACACAAATACAAGGCAAACTATATGTCATAGTTCAAAATATGGTTAATTATCTTCAACACAATGTATGACTATGCAGCAAATGAAATCATAAGTTTGTGTAAAATTAGTAAGTCAATGAAACACAAGGCAAACTATATGTCACTAATCCGACAGTGGGTTTTGTAACAACATCTTTCGGGGATTACGTCGGGCATACATGGTAATCACTGCGTCTATGTCAATATGTATATCCTTATGGATATACATCAGGACAAGAGCATTCAACCTGTCTCCTCCCATTGTACTTCTTAGTTTATTTTTGATAAACTTTAAAGACGAGTTTCCTCTCTCGACTGAGCTGGAGGTAACTGATGTAAGCATCAGTATATGCAAAATGGTGTAAATATTTGAAAACATCAGCTTACACACACTCTCATCAGCTAAGGTTGTATCCAACGTGTCTGGTTTGATGTTTTTATTGGACCAGAGTCGTTGCCACAACCGTACCTCCTGGTGAAAATTAGCTGGCGATGGTAAGTCTTCTCTAAAGTATTCTAAAATGGCTTCGCAAGATTCTTCCGTCAATAGATGGTGATTTTTAGGGATGAGCGTAAGAGCCTGGACAGCTTGTTTAGACAGACTGCTAAACCTCATATTGACCTGGCTAAGCAACGCATCGACAAACGGCAAATATATTGATCGATGGAAGAACTCTTTAGGAGTTGATGAAGGAACGTTGCTCCTTTGAGTCTGCCTCCCACAGCGCCTGGGTGGTTCCAGTGACGGAATATTAGCTGCTGATGCCATTTGCATTGCCTTAGCAAAAACATTGTCATATTCTTTGTCATCGTTCCTTAGCTCTGCTACCATTGACCTTATATCTTCAATCATTGTGTACGCATGAATGATGTCTAGTGTTGAGCCCTGGAGCTTCCTGCTTATTCCACTGAAATAGCCAAAATACTGATGGACAGTTTGGAAACACACGATGAAGGTTGAATCAGTGATCCTCTTTAGCAGTCCATTAGCATCTACAACAGCCTTGGCGTCCCAGCCAGCTTCTAATGACGCAATTGCTTCAAGACATATCAACAGTGCCTCGTACATCTCATCGAAATCGTTCAAACATGTGTGTTTCTCAACCCATCTCGTTTCACAAAACAGCTTGAACTTGCTCTTTTTGATTTGCTCGGGGCGTGTTTTGTTTACCTCGTCTATTGCGGATTCAAGTCTCCTACTTCGTTTAGGAGAATACTTGAAGAACAAGCCTAGTTGCTTCAGAGAGTCAAGCATGATATGAACTTCCTTGACCTGACAACTTTTGCTTAGTGCCAAGTTTAGGTCATGGCTTGAACAGTAATGATACACAGCCCTATGGTATCGCTCTCGAATCCTTGCTGCACAACCCTTGGTCTTCCCTGCCATATTACCGGCGCCGTCCATAGTCTGGGATCTGCACATACTCGGATCAAGACCAACTTCTTGAAAAGTTTCAAGAATCTTGTCCGATAGTGCAGCACCGGTGATCTCCTCACAAGGCACAAATTCCAAAAGTCTCTCAACAGCTTTAGAATGGGGAGTAGTGTATCGCAACACGATACCGAGTTGTTCCCAATTGCTGTTGTCGGTTACTTCATCACACTGAAAACCAAATAAGGGACCAATAGCTTGTGATTTAACTTCGTCCACAATTGTCTGTTGAATGAATGTCTTAACACAATAAAGCAACTCATTTTGAGAGGTTTTAGACGTGTATGATGCATTCTTTGCACACGAGGAAAGGTGCTCTTGTAGTACTTTGTCACCGGCATCAACTCGAAACTGTAGCAATTCCTTGAAATTGCCCATGTTCAAACTTGCGGCGGATGACGTATCATCGTCCCGATGAGAACGTAGAGCAATTCCTCGCCTACCACAAAATACCAAAGTTTTCAAAATGGATGCAAGAATTTGACGATTTCTTGTCAACTTTTGCAAACCTTCTGTGTTTAGTGTTACATCTATTCTTCGGGATGGTGTCGTGTATGTAGTTTTAAAACTCTCAAGCTTTTCCATAGAATTTAAGTGGTACGTACTTATGGAGTGAGCTTTCAAATCTTCAATGGCGTGTTTCCAGTTTGAGAAGGGTTGTAAGATGAACCATTTTGACCTTCTGTGCGAGGTATCTGGAAAAATGACACATGCTAGGCAATACAAACCGTCTTCTTCTTTTGAGTAAGAAATAAAAGGGAAAGTCTTGAACCAATCTCGGTTACAATGACGTTTCATTTGACCTGTTTTACTCCGTTTGTCCTTATATAATTTTGGGGGGAATATGAAACTGTTTTCAGGCTCTCTCTCAGTGATGAGCTGGAACTTTAAATCATCAGAAAACAGAGAGGAGTCATAGTTCTTAATATCTAGGGGTGGTACACTCTGTTGACTATCGACGTCTATTTGCTGAGGATTGTCGATTAACTGGTTATCAATGTCATGCATACTTATATCCTGGCGCTGTATGGCATGCATATCACTTGAAATTGAGGTTGAACTATCGCTACTAGTCTGTGTAATTGTGACAGGACCTTCGTTCGATTGCTGTGTGTTTAAACAATCGCTACTAGGTTGTGGTCGTGTAACAGGACCATCGTTAGGATGCTGTCTGGTGGGAGAATGGCTAATTATTGGTCTGGTAGCAGTTACGTCACTAGGCCGTGACCTTTTGGCTAGGTCGTCGCCGCCAGGATGTGCACTGCAAATGAAATAATGATGTCGATATGGGATATATGCTCCTACTACAAAATATATACTCAACGGCACTTCGAAACCCACACTTTTCGCTTAATTTAGGTATATTTTGAAATATTTCAATATCTCAATGATGACATGGCATACTGTGAAATGATCTTTTCCGTCAAAGAATATTCCAGACGTGTAACAACAGGAAAACTCATAAAGTTAAAAGTCACAAAAAGCAAACGTGCGATTTTGTCCGCCCGGTACTTTGGTCTCTTTAATATAAATACATGTACTTGTGTTCACCTTGTGTTATAACTATCATAAAATACTGATTTCAAAAAAAAAAGTCATTAAAAAAGGAAGTGTGGGTTTAAAAGTACCGCTAAGTATTTATGTGAGAAAAGGTCTTGGTCAGAACAGTGTCCATTTTCAATACAACCGTTAAAGCACATTTAGGTCAGTCCAAGAGTTTGCACAAGCGGAGTAAAACACGTACTATTTTCAAACTTGCATATAACCGCTACAGCAACACACTATACCTAACATAAAAAAATTGTAATCAGAATTACGTCCATGTTTTTCATCAGGGAACGTATGAAGACAATCAGATTATCTAGCTTAAAAGGTGCGAAGAGTACGCTACCCTATTCGTTATTAACGTCCATACGGATTGACAACAGTAATTATATATGGAAATAGGACAAATGCATGTACATGTGTAAAGAATGCACAAGTTTGTTGGGCACATTATATTTTGCACTGAGTTGTTGTTTGAGTCAAGCCTTCGAGAAGACAAACGAGAGGGTTTAAATATAATAGGCTACAGCATATGTATCTATTTGATGTTATCTTTCAACCGATGTGTAATATATAGGCAAATGATATTTATGATACCAGATACCTATACTTTACATTGAAGTTTAACTATCTCAGTCGCTGAAAAATATAAGAACACATGTAATCAAATAATTTAGTAATGTACCATGTTTTTGTGACTACTGCTGTAAGTTCAAACTGTGTATCCTGAGAATTCATCGATGCGGCTAAGTGTGTGATATGATCAGCTAGGTCATCCTGAGTTAGTATCTCAAACACAACTGATGTGCCATGGGGAGAGCACATTCCGGAGTCATCGCGGCTGTGTGAATCAAACAGTACGTAGTACGTCGTACCATCGGGTCTGACCACACGCTTGATTCCTGTTGTCGAACCTCCTGTATTGATAAAATTTAAACCGTAATGAACAAACAGCGTGCATAAGCCATGCGAACGTAGATGTGTGTAGATATATATTATAATTAATATTATTTGTGATTTGGTTATGTATTAATAACTAGTGTTCCCTGACTCTTTTGAATAACTGCAGAAGATCATGTTGCTTAAATTATTTTTTTAATTGCCATTGGTTTAATGCTTTAATTCATTCAAGATATTACAACATAGATATTTCTTTCATATGCGTATTTGCGACTTGTTTGCTTTTGAAAAATCAAATGCATTTGTACTAGAATGATACGTATGTTATTGCAATAAATTCCTCTACATACATTTCATATGTGTATACACTAGAAAAATAACTGTACGTGAATAAATAGCAGTTTTAGATACAATGTATGTAAAATGTGGTGGTAACTTGCCTATTGTTAAGAAAACATTGTTTGATTCCTCAAAACACAGCCGAAGTGACGATGACATACAAAAATACATGGACCCTGGTTCATCAGAGGTTTGTGATATTAATCCACTTCTGGATTCATAGTATTTAACTTGAAATATCTGCCCACTAATTTCTAAAAATTCAGGTATTTCAGAAATAAGCAAACAGACATTCTCTTCCGATACCATATGAAATACTTCTGTCCCTTCTGCAACTATCTTATCAACTTCGGCCTGTGTCCTAGGATATCCGTCTAGACAAACAAACACCAGGGACACACAAACACACTGGCTCCCGCCATTTACAAATTCTCCTTGGTGCACGCTTCCTTTACATATCAGTCTACAACAATGAGGAAAGTAGATTATGTATCAGCAATAATTAGGTATTATAAGAATGTTTTTATTTGTTGAAATAACACACCTGAGAGGACGACGGAAAAGCACGGAATAATAAGAGTGCCCGGTAAATAATTGCGTGTATTTTATGTAGTGCACCAGTTTTCATGCGTTATCAAGCCAACAGTCAAATTACAATAGAAGTATTCTTGAATATTATTCTCATAAATTTTGTAAGGGGAGCATACTGATACTAATAAAATTTCGTTAATTGGCACATTTCGGTAAATCAACGATTTATATATGACGTCATTACACATTGAATAATATAAAGGGTAAACGCTCATATTACATGTACTTATAAAGGGTGTAGATAATATTTCAAGGCAGAGTAAAACAGTGTAAACAAACCTTTTCTTTTCTTTCACACTTGTCGAAAAAAACCGTCTAACATCTGTTTGGAGTTTAAATCTCTTCGACATTGCCGATGCGTCGGCTGCTAGGTCAATGCTTTGTTAAATATCGGAATGGTGTCAATCAACGAAATTGAAACAAAATAGCGGAAACGTGATAATTGCTTACCTTCTAAGAAAAAGTACTAGTATTATTGCGAGCGGAGCGAGCGAAAAAAATACACATTTAGTCCTTTTCTCATTCAGAACAAAATAAAATTACGTATGCACGGACGATTTTAGGGGGGGCGTACGCCCCTTCCGCCCCCCCCTGAATCCGCCCTTGCATTATCAAAGAATACAGTTATAATGTATTCCTCTGTATTTGTTGAGAGAAAAGTTTGTAATATCGTTAAATTAAACTATAACTATATATCCAGACAGGTTCTAGTAGACTATATATCCAGACTGGTTCTAGTAGACTATATATCCAGACTGGTTCTAGTAGACTATATATCCAGACAGGTTCTAGTAGATAATGTTTTGATGGTGTCATATATCTGCAAGCATTTATAAGACTGATAAATATTATAAATATACAGTTATACTTGTATCATTTTACCAGTCACACATTTCATGCTCTGTAAGGCCCGGGTTCCATTTGCGTGCGAACGTGCATCTGCATACGTATCCGCATATTCAGCCCTAAGAGAAAATAGTAGTAGTTGATTCCATTCTGCCATACGCATACATAAGATGCCATAAAGCAATTTTCACACATAATATTATAATTATGAAAATATGTAAAAATGGAAGCTCTCCTTCTGCATTAAGGATGCGAATATAGAAACATATGCACCTTTGCTCGCAAATGGAAACTGCGCGTAAGAATGTATGGTTGAAGCAAAAACATAGTATTATATGACCTATCCTTAATTTGTATTTAGGATTTTTCATAAATCGTAAATTTTCTAAATTTCATTAGTTTTTAGATTTATAAAATTAGATATTGTAGATCTGTAGTGAACTATTTTTAATTAATTATACATGTTTGTTTAAAGATAATGGAAGAACTGTGTTCCTGGCTGGACCGAACCAGAAAGTACATGATATATTTGACAAACAGAAGACAGCTACAGGTATCAGTCAAGAGAGTATTGCGCCAGTTGCTACCCTGTATGACGACACGCCAGGTTACCTGAACATACGCAAGTCTCCACTGCCACCGGACGCGGAGCTAGGTGCCCGTACATTCTCCAACCTGACACCAACCGGATAGTAACCGAAATGTTACCCCCAACAAAAACAGTGGATGATGATAAATAATTTACGTTGACAATGTGATAATTATAGTTTTGGAAACACGTTTTTACTATTTTGAAATGAGACGATCTTCGAAAATCTTTACATGGGACAAAATCTAAGAATATGACATCAGTTGATGTGATACTGTTTAAAATTGTATGTACATGTATCAAACTTTCGGTAGTTTATTGATTTTTTTTCAAGAATTTGTTGATGAAATATTGACTTTAAGTGTGATTTATGTTGGGGATAAAGCCATCTTAATGACAAGAATTATGTCTGGGATTAAGCCATCTTAATGACAATCGTTAAGCATCAAATTATTTTACATTATTTTTATATTCCAATAGAATCCGTATTTCAAGAAAAAATCCTCAATATAAGGAAACCGTGAAGAAAATGAAATATTTGACAGACATTTTATAATGTAAACTAGGGCTAGTGTCGAGTCACTATTTTCACATTTATAGATGATCAGGTAGAATCCAAAAAAAAATATTAAATTATAAAACTATATCTTTTATTGTTTGTGAGTTTTAAACTACAATGTATTTACAATATAACCTGATGAAAAACTGCTGAATTTAAATTCAGGAATTATGTTTTACCATATTTGTGTGTGTTTTTTTTGACATTTTCCAATTACCTATTAAGAAGGGTTTAATTTAACATATTAATGATTTGGCTAATCATCAGTTAATTATTAAAAATAGCTAAAAAGAGTATTGTTGAAGCTGTTCCATCTTGGATTGAAAAAGAAATGTTAAAGAAAATGTTTTCTAAAATTTGTCCAAAATGTGTTATTTGGAAATGTCAATCACATTGTTTGAAATTTATTTCATTCTTTCATGATAATTTTTGAATATGAGATAACAATATTAATTCTTATTTTCAGTGACATTATAAGTTTTACATAACTCTTATCATTTGAGCTGTACTACGACAAAACATGTATTAGGGACCAAAAAGTCCACTTTCAGTTTTTTACTTTTTTCAACTTTCACTTTCATACTAACATTATTAAAATCGAATATCTACTTTTTGTTTTAAAGAAATTATGCAATACTTATAAATATTTCCTCATTCCTTTAATTCTATAAGTCACATTTAGTCCTCCATGACATCATTGGAGAGAGCTTTTAGTTTGAGACGTCAAAACAACCTTGATTGGGATCGAGCTCCTCGACGTCATAACCAACGTAACTAATACAAGTTTTGTTGAGACAGCCCAAAATTTTGTAGATTCCATGTAATGTAACCTTCATTATAATGTGTGCCTTAACTTTTATTAAATATATTTGTTGTTTATGTGAATATTACATGGTTACCATAACCACAGAAGACGATAATCTTAGCTCAAGATTAGAAGCCAGGGAAAATGTTATAGATCATTTAACTGATGTTTTGTATATACTGAACAAACCCGAGTCCTAATATGAAAAGTGGCATATTTCTGTCAAGTTTTACACGCCCTTTTTAACAGGGGTGATATTCTTCCAGATTAATCCGGAATTCCGGATTTCTGTGACCAAAAAAAAAAATTTAAAAAATTAAAAATATAAAAAAAAGACAGAAAAAAAGCCATTTGCTAGAGGAACCTATGCCCAAGTTTTCAACTGATAGTGATACCACCTAACACGGCCCCCTTGACTCCCTGCGCAAATGTTCAGGATTTTTTTTTTGGGATCAATATCGCCCATGTTTTCGGTAATCAACTGTGTAATTTTTTGGAACCCAGTTTATTTAAGTAAAAGAAGATTCGAGCTAAAATCCTCTCCATCTAGACTAAATATGGTATAACAGTATTTGTATTAATCCTTCAAATGTCATCATTAGGCCATCCTTATGAAATTGTTTGTTTGCAGTTTGACCTACTCATGAAAAATACCTCGACTTAATTTATTTTTACTGGTTCATTGAAAAAAAAAATTGCTTGGTCTTTTCCTATTACAGTACTAAAGTACTAAACTACAAAAAACAAACCCTACCTACATGTACCTACTTACCCACTGTTAAAATTCCAGGTTGCGTCACCACAAACAAATAATTTTATAACGATGGCCCAATGAAGAAAGAGGTTTTTTAAAAACCGAGTTTTTTTAAAATACTATAATTTTGTACTGGGTGTAAGTTTTGATCTCTATGGTAACCATGTGATATCATTGATATATTATTTTTTGTTTGTATTGACTTTTCACCAATTTATATATATATTTTGAGGCACTATTAGTACTTTTGTTTCATTTTTTGCAAGTTAAGAATGTTTTTCAATTGTCCTGTTTTTATACAAAATAAAATATTTCGTAGCGGATAATTTCTGAACCATGAAAAAGACTCATTATTATGCAGTTTGATTACAGTAACTTGCTATAAGCATGTATTATAAAAATTAACATGAAAAAACATCAAAATTTTGTGTTTCAAATATATCTTCATATAAAATCAAAACTAATGACTGTGTAGGGCATGTTTTTATTGTAGAATCATATTGTGGTCCAGTGCTGTGATATAATCCTTCCGTCCATATTTATACATACACTACTATAACACTTCTTTATAAATTACTGAAAATAATTGGTACGACAATTGGATTTGCAGAATAAGAAATTCTTTCAATGTAGCAAGATTTTTACTGTAATGGTGTCTTATTGCTGAGAAATCATATTGCTTGTGATGCAGATCTTTAACAGCAAATCCAGATGTGAAAATAAAAGTGGTGTTCAGTTACAAGTTATCTCCCTTTCTGTATATACATATACTATAGAAGGGGAGAGAACTCATGACAATCTCCTGTTCTGCTTACCAGGTATGATGAAACACAGAGACACAATTCTTTTTCATCCATCTCTAAGCATTTTACAGTTGCTATTTTTGAAAATTATTATAAAAATAAAGTAGATTTCCGTTCACATGGTTACAAAACCTCTTTTAACATCTGCTGTGTTGATACATAATATTCTTATAGCAACTTTTTTTGAATTTTTTCTATAATTCCAAAATGATTGCACCCACATATTCAGTGTTTTCTATAGATTTTCATGTATTTCTGCGAGTTGCTCTGGCCTTGTCATAGACTTAAAAAAAATACTTCCAATAGTTATAGTTGACATGACAAAAATATAAATCTGTTATGGAAAAATTATGGCCTGTTTGTGCTAATTTGTATACCTGAATGAAGCTTTTATGATAAATTTCCAATGAAAATATGTATAAGGTTAAATTATTACTATCTAGGAAACCGTACACCGTATAATATTATGCCGTCCAATATTTGCTGTGATTTTTTAAGTTTTTACTATTATATGTCAGCTCTTTTGTGAGGCAGGCGTCTTTTTTGTAGTTACTGTTGAAATAAAAATAACTTCTTACAATGTGTTATGTCTTACTTGTAATACATGAGAAATAGACAAAACCGCTTCCCTCACTTTCTGGCAAGCTAGACAAAACCGCTCCCCTCACTTTCTGCGAAGGGGACAAAACCGCTCCCCTCACTTTCTGGCAAGCTGGACAAAACCGCTTCCCTCACTTTCTGGCAAGCTGGACAAAACCTCTCCCCTCACTTTCTGCCAAGGGGGACAAAACCGCTTCCCTCACTTTCTGCCAAGGGGGACAAAACCGCTTCCCTCACTTTCTGGCAAGCTGGACAAAACCGCTTCCCTCACTTTCTGGCAAGCTGGACAAAACCGCTTCCCTCACTTTCTGGCAAGCTGGACAAAACCTCTCCCCTCACTTTCTGCCAAGGGGGACAAAACCGCTTCCCTCACTTTCTGCCAAGGGGGACAAAACCGCTTCCCTCACTTTCTGCCAAGGGGGACAAAACCGCTTCCCTCACTTTCTGGCAAGCTGGACAAAACCTCTCCCCTCACTTTCTGCCAAGGGGGACAAAACCGCTTCCCTCACTTTCTGCCAAGGGGGACAAAACCGCTTCCCTCACTTTCTGGCAAGCTGGACAAAACCGCTTCCCTCACTCTGGCAAGCTGGACAAAACCGCTCCCCTCACTTTCTGCCAAGGGGGACAAAACCGCTCCCCTCACTTTCTGCCAAAGTGGACAAAACCTCCAGGTCAACCGCTCCCCTCACATTCTGCCAAGGGGGACAAAACCGCTCCCCTCACTTTCTGGCAAGCTGGACAAAACCGCTTCCCTCACTTTCTGGAAAGCTGGACAAAACCTCCCCTCACTTTCTGCCAAGGGGACAAAACCGCTCCCCTCACTTTCTGGCAAGCTGGACAAAATCGCTCCCCTCACTCTCTGCCAAGGGGGACAAAACCTCTCCAATCAATTTCTGGCAAGCTGGACAAAACCTGTTCTGGACAACCGCTCCCCTCACTTTCTGCTAAGATGGGCAAAAATACAACCCACCCTTTCTGCTAAGGCAGACAAAACCGATTCGGATATTGATATTGGTCTAACAAAACCCTTTTTGTGAAAACCTGTGGGCGGACAATTTCCTCCAATACCAAATCAATTAGAAATGATATATAAGTGTTTTTGGACATTTTTCTGACTAGTGAATAATAAATTATGATATTTAGACAAATATTTATGATACATGTAGTATACATATTTGTTTTAGCATGTTAATTTATCAATGCTAGTGGGAGGGCTTTTTTCCTACCAGTATAAATTATGGGAGGGGTTCTACCTGAAATATTTACAGAAGGGGTTTTGTCCACGCAAGGAAAAATGACTGGAAAGGGTTTATCCAGTGGCCTTATTCACAAACATTATAAGACTGAACTCGGACTTAGAATGTTAAATGTTCTTTTTGCTCCTGGGTTGTTAAAACAATACAGATTTTAATAAAAATTAGCAAAAGTGTACAGAGGACTACTATAATTGTGCAGACAAAATTTCATTCATTTACATTTAATGAAAACAAAATGCTTTAAAACAACTGCTTTCAGCGCTTTGATTTTGTTTCTCCATATTATTATGATTGAAGGGAGAGACAGTGTTCAAACTATCAGTACCAGTATATGTAACACAACAACCAAGCCAATAATAAACAAGTGAATATCAAAAAATTTATTATAATTAAATTATCTGACAATAAAATACCTTATACACAATATTACACTTGCACAATATTACACAAAATAAATATTAAAATGTATGTACAATCAGACCTCGCTTATTTCATCCGAAATAAATATCAGGTCCCGATGTATCTATTTATGCAAATAAAACATGGTTTCGAAACCATGTTTTATTTGAAATAAAATATCAGACCCGATGAATTCTCGTGAATGAGGTCCTACTGTACTCTATTGCAAAAGGAAGTGTGCACTTATTAACTTAAATCTCACTCAATAACGGAAAACGCTTCACATTCTAAAAACATTTGTAGGCCTTCAATTTCAGACATTTCAAGTGCACAGAATTTCCTACCTATGTGTAAAAAAAATGTTTGTTTCAGGTTTCCCGACACCTACCCCGTTTTTTTTGCCCTGACCCCTATAACATTTTTTTTGTGTTAACATTTTCTTTCTTTTTGGTAAAATTTCTTTGTGTGAATTTTTCTTAAGGTTCATATTTCTGCCCATTTATAAGACCCTTTACGAGTATTCCAGCTATAGATCATTATATTCACTTTGAATAAACATTATCCATATCAAAAAGGGAAAGGGGATTTGTCTATTAACTCGTATTCATTTAAATCTATGTTCAGTTTGCTTCGTTTGAAAATAAAAAAAATCTCAAAAAAAATAATTTTCCAACGTACCTCCCCTATTTTTTGGGGTCTAAAACGTTAAACAAACATATTTTTTAGGCCTTATCAAGCATAAAGCATTTTTGATATGAATGAGATACATTTCAAACACAGAGTTATCATCTCAATATGCATTATTTGCCCATGCATTCCATTAGAATGCTATAAGTTTACTGTGGCCTTTTTGAAGAGAAAATCACAATACATCTCAGATCACTGCTTCACTAAAATGCCCAGCACTTGGTGAACCATGAATCAACAAATTCAATTATAAATGATATTTGCTGGGGTTGACAATAATTTACAATGTTACATATGTAAGACAGTCATATGCCACAACAAAATACCATTGTTCTCATGTCTGCGTCAATGGTTTAGCAGTATGTTATTCTTTTCCAGCAAAAAAATTCCTTCAAATGTCAATCATTTAAAAATGAAAATGATTTGTCATAAATTTCTCAATATGTTAATACTACACATTCAAGTATTTCTGAATGAACAAATTTAAATAAACAAAAGCCTAAGTACTAAATTCCGATTGCAACAAAGTATCTACTTGTGATGAAACGTGATACACAATGTAATAACAATGGTTTCCATTTGTCTTTGATAAGAAATCTGTTATGTACAGTAAAACCTCACGAAACAACAATAATAAAAGAGAAAGAATAAGTTGCTACTGGGAACGCCACATACATAAGACAGTGCCTCCCCACACAGACCTCCGAGTACAGGGAACGCCACATACATAAGACAGTGCCTCCCCACACAGACCTCCGAGAAAACAACAATCCATAAAACATAAGGCACTTGAGGAGGTTAAAGGGTACATACGTTAGGGAACAGAAGGGCAAGGAATGGTCTGGCAGTCCATGAGGAATTACTAGGAGAATCAAAGAGGACATACAGTGAAGGGGGGGGATTAATGGATGGAAAAGATCACAGGACATTTTTTAAGTCAAGACAGCTGGCAACAATAGGTCGAAACTGGGCAGAAAATAACCTGTACACTTTATAAAGACTATATAAGACGACATCAATACATTTTTGAATTAAGAACACAAGTTTCAAGTTCATTTTCACTGTTTTGCTCTCTATTCAACCTCAATAAAAAGACCAGTTTGCAAGGGTCCCGAGGGTGGTCGTATTATTCAAGTTTTACTGTATTTCAATACAGGAAGTTAAACTTGATACTTGTAAATTACTTCTTCCTGACTTTGTAATTATTTAGTTTCCTGATCATGAAACAAGACTTGTGTCACGTAACATCAAACAAAACTACAGTCGGTCCTCGTTTATTCGAAAACCTGTCTGAATACTAGGTTTCATCAGAAATAGATACCAGGTTCTGATATACAGTTGACTCTCGTTATGACGAATTTTTCGGGACCATAGAAAAAAAGTCGTCTTAACGAAAATTCGACATAAACGTCGGGAGGCCTTAGTGGCGGTGTTTCGTAAAAAAAAGACAAGTTTGCGAAAATTGCTTAAATTGCATATATTTATTGCTGTATACTCTTAGGCACGTCAAATAGAAAAGGGCTATTCGAAACTATATATCATGTGAAATGAAATTTTGGACCCAATGAATTCAAATGTTTTACCAGTCTGGTTCCCTTCATACTTTAGGTTGTTAGTGCTTTTTAAGTAATTTAAAGAGGACCAGTCTTCCATCATACTGTAGATACTGTTTTATCAAATCATAGCAAACTTATGCTAAAAGCAGACAACGGATCAAGTGTATGTAAGTGGCCCTACGTATGAACGTTATGGTAAATAGAAGGGGTTTTTTTTATGATCCCCGGGAGCTGAAATGTTCAAGTGATTTATGATAATGATAATTTAATTTCTGGAAGAAAAAAATGGTAAATATTTTTCACATCACATTCATTCAGACATTCTATCAAAGCTGCCACCACCGTAACCATTTATATAATATAATTCCACACCATGAGTATTGTATGATTTTATCAGAGAAAGGAACGGTCACAATATCAAGCTCGGAGTATGAAAACTAAAATAGAATTACAAAATGTACCCCATAATTATATAGTTCATAACACAAAAATTGTGATACAGTAAAACCTCACGTAAAGACCACCTCAATAATAAGACCACCTCAATAATAAGACCACCTCAATAATAAGACCACCTCAATAATAAGACCACCTCAATAATAAGACCACCTCAATAATAAGACCACCTCAATAATAAGACCACCTCAATAATAAGACCGCCTCAATAATAAGACCACCTCAATAATAAGACCACCTCAATAATAAGACCATCTCAATAATAAGACCACCTCAATAATAAGATCACCTCAATAATAAGACCACCTCAATAATAAGACCACCTCAATAATAAGACCACCTCAATAATACAATAATAAGACCACCTCAATAATAAGACCACCTCAATAATACAATAATAAGACCACCTCAATAATAAGACCACCTCTAAATTAAGAACACAATTTTCAAGTCCATTTTCACTTATTTGCTCTTGAATCGACCTCAATATTAGGACCACCTCAATATTAAGACCAGTTATAAAGAGTCCCAAGGGTGGTCGCATTATTGAGGTTTTACTGTATATGACTTTATGGCAGTTAATCAGTGAATCCAATTCATCCATAATACGAAACATAGATGTCCTAAAGAACAGACATTCTGACTACCTGTTCATGTCTCTGTTTAGTAGCCACCGTTCTGTTTAAATGTACAACATCAATTCCTTCTGATGCATAAACTAGGGTATAGTGGAAAGTATTTGTGTCGTAAGGTTTGTATTTAAAATACCATAATTCAATGACTAAATTAGCTAAAAGTACTAAACTTCCAAATGACTAAAATTGTTGTTCGGACATTTTGCCTTTGAACACTTGAACTACTGCTAGGGAATACTAATCAAAACCTGCTTGCTTACAAACTTACAAGACGTCAGTTTTAACATGAGTTACATTTTACACCATCGATAATTCATCTTTCAACCTCGTACTGAGTATAACGACTTGAGTATAGTTTACATGACCAAAAAAAAACCTAAATCCATTAACAAAATCTTACAATAACATAAACAAAAGGGGCCATAATGACCCCTTTTTTGCTCCCATGAGTTATATTGATCTGGGTGCGTTCATAATTCAGGGATACCAGCTCCAAACTAACTCAACAAGTTTTGTGATGGAACAAATTTTGGTAGGGTGGTACATAACAATAAATTCTACTTCGTTATTTCCGATTCTGATCACCCAAGCAATAAGCTATTTTCATTTTATAACGTTGTAAAGACAAGAGCGTTAATGACGTAGAACTGATGACGTCAACTTTTAACTGGAAATTCCCGATAACGTTACAAGGGTCAATAAGCCCAGCTTTCCTGGAGAACGGTCCATTTCTATTTCCTTTCCATCAGATATAGTGAAATGCTAAAACACATGCATAGTACTGTTTGAACAGTTTACATTAAATGGTTGCATTCAACTGTTTGTGCTCGTATCACGTTACCATCGGGGCACTATGCAACGGACAAAGACCAATCACAATGCTTCCGACTGGAAGATCTAAAAATATAAGCATTTTCAATGCAAAGGAGTACAATTATATAATGATAGTACTACTAGACATCTGTATGTTTGCTGTCAGGATTTACATTTTGATCGTCGGCTGGAACATTCAAAGCTCCATCACTAGGCACGTCGGAATTCTCTTCAGACACAATATCAGATCTTTGAACTTTATCATACGGGTATGTGTAACTTGGATCTTTGAAACAAGTTATATTGTCTGTATCGCCAAATTGTACTAAATCTTTCGGAGATGAATAACTTCGCTTCATTGTCACGGGCTCCTTAAGCGAATCAGACAAGTCATTACCGCTAACAGTATCTTCCGTTTCTATTGGCTCTGGTGGTAGAGGTTTGTTAAATATATCTTCATCAGTGATCTGATCATTTGACTGAGTTTCTTTTAACAGAGCATCAACTTCATTGTAGATATTTTTTGAGTTGTCTTCAAGTTCATTATATATATGTTCCGTGGATTCATTGGCACCTAATGCTGCTTGGTATTCATTCTGGGGTATCTGGGGTATTTCATGATGCTCAGTAACTGGGTCAGATCTCTTAATGAAACTCACAAAGGGTCCATTACCTTTCTTCGCAGACCTATAAGAGTGAAGGTGTTTCAAACAATATCAGTCCTGATTCAAAATCTATTTTCTGATAGAAGTGCTAGAAAGAATATTATATCCAAAAACACTGACTTTTGAAAAATGTGAAACTTTTTTAAGATTGTTTTTATCAGTATTTCTATGGTTAAGCAAAAACTCACAATGCAAATTTAACTAAAACATCCTTCTCAAAGATAGACAAATAGTTGTATGTCTAAACAAAAATACAGATACAGTAAAACCTCTCGTAAAGACCACCTCAAAATTAAGAACACAATTTTCAGGGCCATTTTCACAGTTTTGCTTTTTATTCAACCTCATTATTAAGACCACCTCAATAAGAAGACCAGTTTTAAAGGGTCCAAAAGGTGGTCTTATTATTGAGGTTTTACTGTATACATGAATCAATAAAGTAGCTTTGTTACCTTCTACACCAGCAGAATATTAACACAATGACAAGAAGCAGCAATACTACAGCACACAATATTGAGACGACGATCGTTATTATCGAATCTGTTCATAAAGCAAGAAACAACAATCATTACCAGTTGGACCTCGATCATTCGAATTCATTCGGTCCGAAATTTTATTTCGAATAAAACATGGTTTTGAAAAGCCTTTTTAATTTGATGTGCATAAGAAGATGCATCGAAGGCCCGTATTCACAAACGTTTTAAGACTGAATCTCAGACTTAGACTTAAAAATGGTAAATTTTCATTTTGTTCCTACGTTATATTTTGATATAACATGGCAAAAGTGTAGAGTGAGTAACAAGAAATATTCAGGCAAAAATGTATCCGTTTAAATATAATGAAAACGAAATGCTGGTAAATTTAAAATTTGCAATTTTAAAGTCTAAGTCTGAGATTCAGTCTGAAAGCGTTTGTGAATACGGGCCCCGATATTTATATTGAATGATACAGTACACAACTAGTATTTGGATAGAATGTTGTCAAATAAATGAGGTCAGACTGTATTTTATAATGTACTGACTTTTTTAAGCATGATAATGATTTAGGCACTGGTATTGACCATCAACCTCTTTTCAAAAGAAATACAAATTTTCAATAAGTAAATATTTATTGCCAAGGTAACCAGTCTCTGGAGCAACAACCTCTCAACAACAGAAACAGTATCTCCTGAAGTGGATTGCTGTTGCATGATGGTTCTCTTTTAAATTACATATTAAGTAAGGGTGGAATTACAAAGCCTGTTCTAGATAACGCTTATACATTGTATTGGCAATGTTTGAAAACGCTGAACTTATTCGAGAAACATAAATTTTTCAGAACACATCAGTTGTAGAAGAAACTAAGAACGAAAATAAAATGTTACGGATATCCAATCGTTGTATAGGCTGGTTGCTATTTGTATGATCATGTTTACTTGTTACCGTATAACTATGATTGAACACAGTACTACCTGAAGTGGTCTCATCAGAACTGAAATATAGGATAATAAATACAAATTAAAATCTAATTCAGCAGAACAAGAAGAGATCAATCTTTATCCCTTCTAGAGTTCTTTCCCTTTATCTCTTCTATAATATATGTATATATACTATATTTGTATGTACATATACTATAAATTCTCTCCCTTTATCCCTTCTAGAGTTCTTTCCCTTTATCTCTTCTATAATATATGTATATATACTATATTTGTATGTACATATACTATAAATTCTCTCCCTTTATCCCTTCTTGAGTTCTTTCCCTTTATCTCTTCTATAGTATATGTATATATACTATATTTGTATGTACATATACTATAAATTCTCTCCCTTTATCCCTTCTTGAGTTCTTTCCCTTTATCTCTTCTATAGTATATGTATATATACTATATTTGTATGTACATATACTATAAATTCTCTCCCTTTATCCCTTCTAGAGTTCTTTCCCTTTATCTCTTCTATAATATATGTATATATACTATATTTGTATGTACATATACTATAAATTCTCTCCCTTTATCCCTTCTAGAGTTCTTTCCCTTTATCTCTTCTATAGTATATGTATATTTACTACATTTGTATGTACATATACTATAAATTCTCTCCCTTTATCCCTTCTTGAGTTCTCTCCCTTTATCTCTTCTATAGTTTATGTATATTTACTACATTTGTATGTACATATACTATAAATTCTCTCCCTTTATCCCTTCTTGAGTTCTCTCCCTTTATCCCTTTCTATAGTATATGTATATATAGTATTTACATATACTATAGAAGAGATAAAACGAGAGAACTCTAGAATGGATAAAGGGAGATAACTCGTGACAATCTCCTGTGAACAAAACCATCAATGCTTTGACTACTTCGTACACACTGTGGATAGCCACTCACAGTATTCTTGTTAACAGGAGGGGTCATAGTTATAGGCACATAAGGGAACTTACCAAATAATGTTTTCACTTTTCACGTATGGTCCTACATCTATTTACACACTAAAACATTTAGATGATGGCTTAGCAGTGTACCTGCACACATGATTTAAGTTGACTATGTCCCTGGATGCAAACGGGACATAGCTATCCCAACATGCAATGCATCAATATCACCCTATAAACGTATGTATCTGTAGCAGACGACATGCTAATTGTTAAAGAAACATGCAAAGTTATGCATGTATATTGAGGTAGAACTGTGAGACATTTTATATATTGTTTAGAAAATACAAACATGAAATTAATTCAAATAAATGAATAAATGAGTGATGGATTTTTTATTTAGGCAAACAAAGAACAAAACATTTGTCTTTAGTTTTCATTACTTTACTTTAATTAACTATGTACATGTATTTGTTAAGTGATTATTAACACACATTAAAAAAACTATGAAAAAAGTTATAATTTTAATTTTCTGGAGAATGCATTAAAGACAAGTTTAGTTTCTCAGCTGTTGTGAATAGGCAGTTATAGTAATTAAGGACAACTGCACAACTTTATACAAAGTTTCCCAAAATAACAGAAATATTGTTTGAAATAATTTTATGCCTACTTCAATTGAAGGAAGTAAAAATGGAACATAATCAATGCACAATCAAATCAAGAAAGAACAGGGAAAAAATGCAAAGTGAACAAGTCCTCATTCAGCTGTTTCTATAAGTTGTACACATGTATGCTGATGCCAATGTTATATTATATATCATGCGCTATATTCGTTTAGTTCCGTGCATAATAACATTTTTCACCGAATCTTAACTTTGATGAAAACAATCAAGTTTATTTCTAAATGCAAATATTACTTATTCTATTCATTTGTTTCTAAAACATGAAAATATTTTTGTCAAGAATAAGGTTCTAATCAGTACACATTACATATTCAATGCATATAGTACTTGACTGTGAGCATTGTTAGAGAAATTAAGTTAGTTCTAAATAAAAATAGTTCTTATTCTATTTAATGAATTCCAAAATCACTACAGGTGGAAGAAAAAAGGTTGGGGAAGGAATGGAAAAGAAATGGGAACAAGTTAAAAGCAAAGGTAAAAAATAAAACAGAAAATTAAAACTAGGAACCAATAGATACAAACAAATATACAATGATAAATGCTCAGGATATTCACTAAACAATCTAGAATTTTACGTCGTATTATACAACTGTAGATGAAATTTGAATCTTTTTATTAACCACATTATTTGTTTTGTTTTGTACCAAGCGTTGTTTTTTTACAGTAATTCATTTATATAGCATAAATCAGTGGAATGAAGATGTCCCAGGTTTCTGGCATGTTGTTAGTTGTGGTCTTAACCATTGGAAATTGTCAGGAGTTGTCTCCCTTTATCCCCTCTAGAGTTCTCTCCCTCTATCCTTTCTATAGTATATGTATATAAGAGCGCTGCTATGGGATTTACAACCTCATCTGTAAGTGACGTCATTTCAAGAAAACGCAACATGTGAAGTCACTATTTGCAAGCAGGAAACAATATTTACTGCATATGGTCACTTTGTTGCCATATGGGGCAAATATTGCTCACTGTCAGTACATGGTGATGTTTTCTGGAAATGACGTCGCTTAAAGAAGAGGTTGGAAATCGTACAGCAGCACTCATATAGTACATATACTATAGAAGGATCGAGGGAGAGAACTCCAGATGGGTTAAAGGGAGAGAATTAGAGAAAATCTCCCGCGGTCTTTACTAACTGAGTTCACTAAGTTATGGTAAAGATTTTGAAAATTGGTGATTGACATTTGTGCATTAAGTATTGATCTAGATACACAATTTAACACATTACTTGTATCTTATACCTATATTTGATTAGAAATAGTGCATCTTGATATTCTAGATGAACTATGCGATGTCAAAACGAATTTCTGTTCTGTTAGAATTCCCAACATTGAGATTGTTTGGTGAAAAACAACTTCAAGCACACATGACAGTAAGTGCATATACTTGTAAATACGTGTATTAACAAGAGACAATTCAGAAGAAGTTTACCTGAACCAACAATTAAGAACGAAGATATTTCAGAAATGTATACCGCAAAATCATTCATTTTTGTCTTTTTCTATTTTTTTTGTTTATTGTATAAATAAAGCATGACTAACATTGGATTTGTGAATGTATAATATTTTTCTTATACAGTAGGATCTTGTTCATTCGAATTCATCGGGTCTAAAATTTTATTTCTAATAATACATGGTTTCGAGTAGCCCATTTTCAAATTGATGTCTCTAAGGAGATAAATTGTGATATTTATGTCGGACGATACTAAGTATTTGGACAGAAGGTTGTCGAATAAACGAGGCTTGACTGTATATATATATTTGTTTACTGAAAGAAAATTATCGGTATGATCCAGAACCTAAAAAATACGTACTCATAATCAACATAACTAAATCAAAAGCTAAGATGACTTTCAGACTAGTTTAAAACAAGGGTTAAGTAAGCAATGAATGATTTTCCAGTAAGAGTAAAGGACATAGGATGATTACCTTCCAGAATCTACAGTTGTACCAGCAAAGTCGCTATCTGAATATATAAACTGTATGTTAAAATCATGTCCAAAATACACACCGTACAATCTGCTGTATTGATGGCAGTTCTGTTGAGTGATGGCTGCGCTGTGCTATGTGCAAGGTGCGAGATCGACGAAGGGTAACAACCTGCTGTATTGATGGCAGTTCTGTTGATTGATGGCTGCGCTATGTGCTATGTGCAAGGTGCGAGATCGACGAAGGGTAAGTATTTGCTTCTTTTTCTTTTCTTTTTCCAGTAACCACTTATAGGTATCGTTTTAGCAAAGCACAAGCAATTTCTACCATTTTGGTTACAGAACAGCCATCAATTCAACAGGTAGTACGGGTGAAATACATAAAATAAAATTTAACATTGCCATGATGGTCCAAGTTGCTAACCTCAGCTGATGACGTTCAAGTAGCCTCCAGAGACCCATTAAGGACTCAGGCATCATTTGAACAATTTTTGCAGAGGGTCATCAAAGGAACATTTAAAATATATTCAAACTATTTAAAGTCCAGCTGGGAGCTAGTGACAAGAAGATATTTAAAAATGTTGGCACTGTTTACATACAAATGTATATTGAAGAAGACCACGATCACTGGTGACAATGGACAATGATTGGTCTGAGAAGACATGTTGTTTGAAGAATAATTTGAATGGATGAACAGATGGAGGATGTGAGATCAAAAAATCTCACCCGAGCATAATTATGCTTTAATAGGCTCATATACAGCTAAAAAAACAATTGTGCCACATTAAATCTCGTTTATGTAACAAAGTATTTATCCAGGCCAATAAGATATATTCAATAAATTTCAGCTGAAAATACATGTACGGTAAAACCCCAATAATAAGACCACCCTTGGGACCCGTGAAAAATGGTCTTAATATTGGGGTGGTCTTAATATTGAGGTTGAATCAAGAGCAAAGCAGTGAAAATGGACTTGAAAATAGTGTTCTTAATTTTGAGGTTATCTTATTATTGAGGTGGTCTTTAAGCGAGGCGTTACAGTATTCCTAGTTCAGTAGATAGTTACATCAATGAAAAATCTGATTTAAATTTAAGTGATTATTTTGCTTTTTTTACATCTCCACTAAAAAACTGGAACAGAATGAAATTCAGTCCGTTGTGTAGCAAGCATCAGGAGCAAATATCTGAATCCATACAATGATTTAATTCTGCTATATAATAAAATAACAAGTGTAAATTGCAAGAGAACCAATACATTGGATTTGTTTCTCCTAATTCACTATTTCTTGTGGAGATGTTGAGTAATGAGCATTAATTTTCTTAATATAAAGAGACATTCTTTGCTTACCAAGGGAACAAATATATCTAAGTCTTTCTTGCTGACAAAGTGAGATTTCATTCCTATAATTTTGATCACGTAACTTTCGAGACAAACACCATTTTGGATCCAGGTTCCTCAGCCTGCCTAACCCTGAAAATCATACAGAAACAATTATACATTTTATCACTGTCAGTAACAATATCAACTACACACTTACTGTTTCCATACCTCTCTTGCTGTCAGTAACAATATCAACTACACACTTACTGTTTCCATACCTCTATTGCTGTCAGTAACAATATCAACTACACACTTACTGTTTCCATACCTCTCTTGCTGTCAGTAACAATATCAACTACACACGTACTGTTTCCATACCTCTCTTGCTGTCAGTAACAATATCAACTACAAATTTACTGTTTCCTTACCTCTCTGGCTGTCAGTAACAATATCACCTACAAATTTACTGTTTCCATACCTCTCTCACTGTCAGTAACAATATCACCTACAAATTTACTGTTTCCATACCTCTCTCACTGTCAGTAACAATATCAACTACAAATTTACTGTTTCCATACCTCTCTCACTGTCAGTAACAATATCAACTACAAATTTACTGTTTCCATACCTCTTTCACTGTCAGTAACAATATCAACTACAAATTTACTGTTTCCATACCTCTCTCACTGTCAGTAACAATATCAACTACAAATTTACTGTTTCCTTACCTCTCTGGCTGTCAGTAACAATATCAACTACAAATTTACTGTTTCCTTACCTCTCTGGCTGTCAGTAACAATATCAACTACAAATTTACTGTTTCCTTACCTCTCTGGCTGTCAGTAACAATATCAACTACAAATTTACTGTTTCCTTACCTCTCTGGCTGTCAGTAACAATATCAACTACAAATTTACTGTTTCCTTACCTCTCTGGCTGTCAGTAACAATATCAACTACAAATTTACTGTTTCCTTTCCTCTCTGGCTGTCAGTAACAATATCAACTACAAATTTACTGTTTCCTTACCTCTCTCACTGTCAGCAACAATATCAACTACAAATTTACTGTTTCCTTACCTCTCACTGTCAGCAACAATATCAACTACAAATTTACTGTTTCCTTACCTCTCTCACTGTCAGTTTCAATATCAACTACAAATTTACTGTTTTCATACCTCTCTCACTGTCAGTATCAATATCAACTTGGTATACAGCAGTCAGTGTCCTGATGACATCTACCCACAGGTTGTCATGTTCAGAGAACATACCATTGTGAGACAATACTTTTTCACCAACTAGGTGCATGGATTTATCGCTGCTTTCACATTTCTCTTGTGCTTCCTTCATAGTTACTTCATAAAACGGATCATCTTTGAAGTACATCAAATTGAGGGAACCATCATTTTCAACTGAAATGTAAATCAAGTAGTATTTTTTAGAAAATGTCTTACGTTAATGACTTCATACAGAGGTACTCTAAAATATAGGTACTTTAAACTATGGTATTGTAACTTTTCTTAAATATTTGCTAAAACTGCAAAAGACCTGTATGATACAAGTCCTGTGCTAGCGCCAACTTGACACGTAGGTCAGAATAGAAAATACCGGTATCAGACACTTGTAGTTATGGTTTTGGGAAACTTGCTAGAAAAATGACAATTACAGTGTTGTAGATTGCATCTTTATGAAGGCAGTTCTCAACAATGTTCTCATATTTATGACTAAGGATAGTTTGTCAACAATCAGACTACCTTAACAAATCTGCGCTTTTACATTGATTTGATAGGGAACTACAAATTTGGTTGGTAGACTTCCTGACACACTGATAATTTTAAAGCTGACACACTGATTGTTTTAAAGCTGACACACTGATTGTTTTAAAGCTGACACACTGATTGTTTTAAAGTGGACACACTGATTGCTTTAAAGTGGACACGCTGATTGTTTTAAAGTGGACACACTGATTGTTTTAAAGCTGACACACTGATTGTTTTAAAGCTGACACACTGATTGTTTTAAAGCTGACACACTGATTGTTTTAAAGCTGACACACTGATTGTTTTAAAGCTGACACACTGATTGTTTTAAAGCTGACACACTGATTGTTTTAAAGCTGACACACTGATTGTTTTAAAGCTGACACACTGATTGTTTTAAAGTGGACACACTGATTGTTTTAAAGTGGACACGCTGATTGTTTTAAAGTGGACACGCTGATTGTTTTAAAGTGGACACACTGATTGTTTTAAAGTGGACACGCTGATTGTTTTAAAGTGGACACGCTGATTGTTTTAAAGTGGACACACTGATTGTTCTAAAGTGGACACGCTGATTGTTTTAAAGTGGACACGCTGATTGTTTTAAAGTGGACACACTGATTGCTTTAAAGTGGACACGCTGATTGTTTTAAAGTGGACACGCTGATTGTTTTAAAGTGGACACGCTGATTGTTTTAAAGTGGACACGCTGATTGTTTTAAAGTGGACACGCTGATTGTTTTAAAGTGGACACGCTGATTGTTCTAAAGTGGACACGCTGATTGTTTTAAAGTGGACACGCTGATTGTTTTAAAGTGGACACACTGATTGTTTGAAAGTCGGCACGCTGATTGGTTTACAGCTGAAATTCAAATCACTTTAAACTGACAAATGATCATTGGAATTTTTTTTTAATTTTATCCCTACCTTGCCCACAGATATATCCACGTCTTTTGTAACAATTCTCAGTCACAAGTTTTCTCGTACTTGTGATAACTGCACACTGCCTCTGTTGATTGTAAAGAAGATCACTTACACGGAAAAAAATTTGTTCTTCAGATGCTAAAACAGAAAATGAAAAATTAAGCTTTGGCAAAACAAGAGAAAACTGAATCTCAGACTTAGACTTCAAAATGCTAAATGTTCTTTTGGCTCCTTTATTACTATAACAGAAAAGATTTTACGAAAAATTGGCAAAAGTGTAGAGTGGGTATCAACAATTATTCAGACAAAATTTCTTCCGTTAAGATTCAATGAAAATGAAACGCTGGTAAATATAATAAAAAATATGAATATCATTTTGCAAATTTAAAGTCTAAGTCTGAGTTGCAGTCAATGTTGGTGAATATGGCATATAAAATCTTCTTTCAGGAGGGCCTTCACACACAAGTCTTGGTTACGTAGAATCAGTCACTTGTTACATGGCATTACAAGTATTCACAATATAAAATACAGATTAGATCTGCAGAACAGAAAATCAATATTTACTACAAAAAGTTCATGAAATCAAACTATTCTTAATTTGAGATGCATTCAAACGTAAATCAATATCTGAGCAACGATCTAAAACGATTCTGAATAGTTAACATTTTCATTGGTACTTGGGTTTCTGATAGTTTAATACAGCATAATGTAACAGTGCCTGCTATATGTCTATTGTGCTTCATTTACTGTACAGCTAATAATGAAACTATTGGATTTTATATTGGATATTAACTTTTAAATTAATATTGGGTGACAAATGATGAAGTTCTGTAAAGTTTACCAATGGAATAGTAGTTCCAGTAATCAAGATTATCATTCCCGCAATACGAGTCCATGTTTCCGACACACGTTTTATTGCAAAATCCCGGTAATACTTCAATAATTGATGATTCCAAAGAATCTGACAAACATCGACATACATTGCCCTGCAGAGAAAATTATTTGCATTTTTGTATGGAATCCTGTTTCCGCCATCAATTTGTCGACTAAACAGGTACACGACAACTTGAAATTTAAGGTCTAATTTCTACTTTTCGCGCTTTCGAGTCAAAAACTTCAGCATTTCTACTTTTCGTGGATTTATTTCAGTCGACAACTTGATGGCAGAAACAGGTTTCCGTATTATAGTGTCTGATTACAATGTACATTAACTTATCATCATATATCATTTCTGTACTCAACTTCAAAGTGTTGCAATTGTCAGCAGCATAACAGAGCTGAATTTCAAGTTAGTGTAAAAGTCCTTTTTTCGCGAGTTTTTTATTTTCGTGTTAATTCAGGAGTTGAAAACATCGTAAATTTACAAGCTCATAAAAATATGTGTTCATGTGAAACGTGCGAACATCTCAGCAAGGAACTCGTGAAAATAAAACTCGCAAAAAAACACGAAAATTGACCAAAAAAGAGTACCCGCGAAAATCAAGACTTTTACAGTACTCAAGGGGAGGAGGAAATCACCCTAACCTCCACATCAAACAACAAGAGATTGTCACACATTCTCTCGATGCTATATTGGAAAAGGGAGAGAACTCTAGAAGGGACAAATGCAGAGAACTCTAGAAGGGACAAATGCAGAGAACTCTAGAAGGGACAAATGCAGAGAACTCTAGAAGGGACAAATGCAGAGAACTCTAGAAGGGACAAATGCAGAGAACTCTAGAAGGGACAAATGCAGAGAACTCTAGAAGGGACAAATGCAGAGAACTCTAGAAGGGACAAATGCAGAGACCTCTAGAAGGGACAAATGCAGAGAACTCTAGAAGGGACAAATGCAGAGAACTCTAGAAGGGATAAAGGGAGAGAACTCTAGAAGGGACAAATGCAGAAAACTCTAGAAAGGAGAAAATAAGAGAACTCGTGACAATCTCCTGAGCAAAAAAACTGATTTTTATAGCATTATTCATTACAGCAGTACAGGAAAATTAAATATAAAGTTCAAACATGATATACAATTCAATGACTAATTATGATAACTAACAAAAGAACAATTGAATTGCTATAATACGGAGGTTAATGCTAAATGACTGTGCAAAAGGTTAAACTCATCCTTAATGAACATTACTAGAGGGTTGAAAGCCAAAGTCAACTAACTGCCTACGAAAAGAGACCAAGATATATTAAGGTTCGTTTTCTATCCTCGATTTAGAATTTAGACAAAGGTACAAAATGAGTCCTACTTCTGCCATATATAAATGGGGAATAAATATTCACTAGTTTCATTCACAGGAGATTTCACGAGTTCTCTCCCTTTATCCATGCAAGAGTTCTCTCCCTTTATACCATCTATAGTATATATATAAGGGATAAAAAGGAGAGAAATCCAGATGGGATAAAGGGAAATAACTCATGACACTCTCCAGCGATTTATCTACATTGAAATAACATAAAATGATGTGCATCATACATTATTCTATATATGCAGTGCAACCTCTATACAATGGACCTGTCTTCAGCAACAAACTCTCCTCAACAACAATATCAATTTAACCTCTCTAGAACAATGACCTCTCAACAACAGCCAAATTTTACATCATCCAAAAGGTGTTGCTTAGGAGAGTTTGCACTGCACTGACAATCATACTCACCGACAGAAGAAAGGATGTCGAACTTTCAATACTACATAATTGCAGACATACTTGAGCAGAATTATTGTGTATAGTGAATTCTCTGGAGATAGATGATGTGTTTGAAATCTTGAAGCATCCTGTCATAAATAGGTTAAAAGAGCATTGAACTGTAAGTGCATATTTGGAAAAGCTTATCAGCATTATAAGAACTTTACTTTCACAAAACTCATATTTCTATGCAGAAAACATTTGTGTGTTGTTATAAAAGCAAAAATAAAATAAAAACCTTACATACACTCACAGCATACAATAATATGTTTTCTAAGTATTTTCAATTGCAAGTTTGTTAAATTTGTTAAATTGCCTTGAAGTCGAAAATTTTATAAGATTTGTTTTGATATTACATGTAGTAACATTCTTTATTGAACAGGTTTTCAAATACATTTCGTATGATCCACATTACATAGTTACAGTTGTAACCAAAGGAGATTGTCCTGGGTTCTCTCCCTACAACTCCTGCCTTGCGTTCAGTTACGGCTAACAGTCGCTCACGTTTTGTTTTGTATCCGTGGCCCACCGTATCACATTGACTGCACACATGGAGTCAAATTGTAAAAAACGCAAAGAAACGTGAGCCACAAATACCTTTACTGAACGCAGGGCTGACATTATTGTCTGTGATTATAACCAGTGTTGTCTTACCATTGCCCCATAACCAAGGTGTAAAGTACATTTGTGTCCAAAATCCCTTTTCTCTGTCACTGACATCATGTGTACCCAGTATGGAGGTGTACATATCAACACTTGCTAATATCGCATTCTTTGCTTCACACGTTTCCTCTGCATCGAGCCAGAAGTCGGCACAGTCACTTACAAACACACCATCATGTACCACTGCAAGGGTAAATATTCTACAGTTGTAACATTGTTAACTTAGTAACAAAAAGCTAATCACTACCAGGTCTATTTTGCAACTGTTTTACACACAGGAGATTGTCACTAGTTCTCTCCCTTTATCCCTTCTATAGTACTTTATTCACATACTATAGAGTTCTCTCCCTTTATCCCTTCTATAGTACTTTATTCACATACTATAGAGTTCTCTCCCTTTATCCCTTCAGGGGTTCATTCCCTTTATCTCTTTTATAGTATATGCATATAGTACTATAGAATGGATAAAGAGAGAGAACTCTATAGTATGGGAATAAAGTAGTAGTACTATAAAAGGAATAAAGGGAGAGCATCCTACAAAGGATAAAGGGAGAGAACTCATGACAATCTGTTGTGGTTATACATTCACAAGACTAAAAGATCTGTGGCTGTGTTGTTGTTTAGTCCAATTAGAAGTTGCAGATAGACAGGAAAATGACCGGACAATGGAAGACTCACTGTGCTGCTTATCCAGTTATAAATCAAATATTACTTAGGAACTAAAAACAGCAAATCTGGCAATGTAAAAATATCATTTTGACAGATAAAGTCTGAGTCTTTTATCTCCTCTGAATGAGAAACATAATTATCAAATACTGATTAAAACCTGCATCTATTCATTGTAAACTCACCCATCATTAGGTACTTTAACTTGCCACAATGATAGAAATTGCTACTTTTTAGCTCGATTTCAAATATAATTGTACAACAGATTTTTCCAAATATTGGGACACTAACCAATCATAGTTGATCATATTTGAAAAAAAGTCAGATATAATTTTACAAATGCATGCATATTCTTACCTCCAAAGTTAGGAGAGTTTGAACAACAGACACTGGCATAATTATGCATGTCAGAACTGCATTCCCCTGTATTGACTTTCCATTCTCCATTTATACATTCACCAAGTTCATTCTCATCGCCTTTACAATGAACGTTTTCAAGCACGAAGTCTGGAAGTTTGGCAATATAAACATCCTTTTCATAGCGAGCATACCTGGAGAAGGATAGGTCTTCTTGAATGAATTGCAAACATGGGAATAAAAGTTTATTTCTCATATTTTGAGTTAGATGGCACATAGATATACAGTCCAGTTGGACCATGTTCATTCAAATTCATCAGGTCTGAAATTTTATTTCGAATAACGCATGGTTTCAAATACCTCATTTCAGTTTGATTTATATAAGAAGATACATTGAGACCTGATATTCATTTCGGATGATACCAAGTATTCGGAAAGGAGGTTGACAAATAAACGATACATATTTGGACCTGATATTCATTTCGGATGATACCAAGTATTCGGAAAGGAGGTTGTCAAATAAACGATACATATTTGGACCTGATATTTATTTCAGATGATACCAAGTATTCGGAAAGGAGGTTGTCAAATAAACGATACATATTTGGACATATATTCATTTCAGATGATACCAAGTATTCGGAAAGGAGGTTGTCAAATAAACGATACATATTTGGACCTGATATTCATTTCAGATGATACCAAGTATTCGGAAAGAAGGTTGTCAAATAAACAATATATATTTGGACCTGCTATTCATTTCGGATGATACCAAGTACCAAACGAGGTCCAACTTCATTTGCCACAAATACAGTAAAACACTCAATAATAAGACCACCCTTGGTAACTGGTCTTTTTATTGAGGTGGTCCTAATATTGAGGTGGAATAAAGAAAAAAACAGTGATAATGGATTTGAAAATTGTGGTCTTAAATTTTAAGTAGTCCTTGTATTGAGGTGGTCTTTATGTGAGGTTTAAGATTCCTTACTTTTGGAATTTTAAAAATGGTAAAAATTCACCACAATGTTCATTCTCCAAGATAAGACCTCCGTGGTTCATGCGGTGAAAACAATATTTTGACTTAACACCTGAGATTGGGAAAAAGAAGGGTTAGTAAGGCTCTTTCAAGAAAAAGTAGGGAAAAAGTAAAAAAGTAGGGATAAGTAGGGAGCAAGTAAAAAAGTAGGGATAAGTAGGAAATGTAGGGTCCACTTGACAGCCTACGCAGGCACAGATTAAATCTTTAATCACTAATTCATAACTTAGACAATCACTGTACTTAAGGAACATGATGACACATATTTAAAGTGATAGTCATAAGTGTAACCGTACATGATTTTAATACTGATTGTCTTACTTATAATGAAGCTGTGTGCAAACTACAGCAGCTTCTAGTTCACCAAAGTGAAGGTCACAAACTTGACCCCATGTCTGCTTGCTGTCTTTTCTCACTTCCACTCTTCCTTGATTCTCTGATTGTCCTAAATTTAATCTCACTTCAACTGAAATTGAAGGGAGGAGAGAAATGCAACCTGATATCCATTAACAAGGTGACCTGAATTTGAATAAAAATTCTTGGCCAATGTTTAAAACTGTGCGCCATTGTTCACCTTCAGGGCCCGGGATTATAACGTATACTTACACTCATCACAAAATTTGCTCTTATTACTCTGAAATTTGAAATTTGAGTTCGAAATATGCATGAAACTGTCAATTGAGTGCTGAAAATTATTTTCGATTTCAATATGAATATAAGATATGGAAGTAATCATTTGGTAGTTATTGGGTCTGAGTGCCACACTCCACACTCTAAATAAGTATTCTCATGCCTCATATACCACTCAAATCTCAGTAAGAATACAGGCTGCAAAGAATATTCTGCACTTATATTTAACATTATCATACATTTTTCACTCTGAATATGAGAGACACTATATTGGAGTCAATTTTTAAGAGTAAATTTTGAATTTCGAGATTTGAGTGCCGATTGTTAGTATTTGTTATAATCTCAGGCCCAGATACGCTTCTGGCACATAATCTTCTGTATTTATAAACAGTATAAAATATCTGGAATCATATCATTCAGCTAGATAATATATGTACTAGAACTATGAATGGATTTTTTTCAAGTGATGATTAAATGTTCTTTAGTTATATAGATGTTCTCTGTATTAAATTAACCAAACATTGCAACAGCTAGACCAATATACACTTACCAGTGTGAAGTAAGCAGTAAGAGAGGTATTACTGCTGTAAAGCATTGATCATATCAGTAACAACAGCTAGACCAATATACACTTACCAGTGTGAAGTAAGCAGTAATAGAGGTATTACTGCTGTAAAGCATTGATCATATCAGTAACAACAGCTAGACCAATATACACTTACCAGTGTGAAGTAAGCAGTAATAGAGGTATTACTGCCATAAAGCATTGATCATATCAGTAACAACAGCTAGACCAATATACACTTACCAGTGTGAAGTAAGCAGTAATAGAGGTATTACTGCCGTAAAGCATTGATCATATCAGTAACAACAGCTAGACCAATATACACTTACCAGTGTGAAGTAAGCAGTAATAGCAGTAATCTGACCATTCTCTTACTACAATTACTGCTACAATATTATCTGCATTGACGCTTATTACAGCTAGTATCATTGAGATACAGCAGTAATAGCAGTAATAGCAGTAATACAGCTGTTACTGCTATTACTGCTAATTGCACACCAGTAATACTGATGTTACTGCTATTACTGCTAACTGCACACCAGTAATAGTCTGATGTTACTGCTATTACTGCTAACTTCACACCAGTAATACTGCTGTTACTGCTATTACTGCTAACTTCACACCAGTAATACTGATGTTACTGCTATTACTGCTAACTTCACACCAGTAATACTGCTGTTACTGCTATTACTGCTAACTTCACACCAGTAATACTGCTGTTACTGCTAACTTCACACCAGTAATACTACTGTTACTGCTATAACTGCTAACTTCACACCAGTAATACTGATGTTACTGCTATAACTCCTTACTTCACACCAGTAATACTGCTGTTACAACTATTACTGCTAATTTTACACCAGTAATAGTGCTGTTACTGCTATTACTGCTAACTGCACACCAGTAATACTGCTGTTACTGGTATTACTGCTAACTTCACACCAGTAATACTGCTGTTACTGCTATAACTGCTAACTGCACACCAGTAATACTGCTGTAACAGCCGTTACTGCTAACTGCACACCAGTAATACTGTTGTTACTGCTATTACTGCTAACTGCACACCAGTAATACTGCTGTAACAGCTATTACTGCTAACTGCTAACTGCACACCAGTAATACTGCTGTAACAGCTGTTACTGCTAACTGCACACCAGTAATACTGCTGTAACAGCTGTTACTGCTAACTTCACACCAGTAATACTGCTGTTACTGCTATTACTGCTAACTTCACACCAGTAATACTGCTGTAACAGCTATTACTGCTAACCTCACACCAGTAATACTGCTGTTACTGCTATTACTGCTAACTTCACACCAGTAATACTGCTGTTACTGCTATTACTGCTAACTGCACACCAGTAATACTGCTGTTACTGCTATTACTGCTAACTTCACACCAGTAATACTGCTGTTACTGCTAACTTCACACCAGTTATAAATACACTTTTGGGGGATCAGGTTTTCTAGTGGAATAAGTAACTCGCTGTATTAATAGAAGTTAACAAGTGCTACTCACAAAGACGTATTTATAATACGAGTATGCACCATCGTTGACCATGAAGCCACACAATTTGTAGAAATATACTTTTAAATATATCAGAGACCTATAACTGCAGCCAATTTATGTTGTTTAGTTCTAAATAGTGTTCTATGCGCATTGTTTGCTGGTCGACCTTGATCAGTTATTTCTACGTACCAAAGTCCCAAATCGTATTCAAATGAAATTAACGGCGTGAATGTTTTTTTTCAAGTTGGACATATTTAGAGCAGTTATCATTTAGCTTTGACCTTACAGAAAGAATTAGGACATACATGAATATTAACAATTAATTAATATCGCTAAAATAGTCATGCGACACTCGTGTGACAAGTGTTACAGAACATTAAACTTGAGGCGGATTAATTTCCTGAATTTGTCATAATGTCATATTTTACACGTCACATAATTTTGTCCATGTATAAATTGAAAAAGTAGTCACTGAAATCAACTATATACATGTACGTGATTCTATTTATAGTTACATTTGTAAATCTTACCTGTTTGAACAGACGATACAAATATCGCAATCACTGCATATACCTGGTTAAATGTTTTCTTCCATCTAGAAAACATAGCTCCAATCTACACTGACTTTACATAAATTTCCCACTGTGTATAAACTTCTGTCATTTTAATTGAACAATATATTCACTGGATTCAAGACAAGGTTATTATTAATTCCACACACGTTGATCACTCATCCGTAAAGTTATGAACGTCGAATCGATATTTTTTTCATAAATTACGTAGAAAGCGGGTTTCTTGTATTTTCCCTACTCTCAAGTACTTTCGATAAATATGTCACATATTCTACTGATGTATGATAGTGATAAAATCTTCCTTCCGGTTTTGATTTCCATAGTGGTTGGTTATTAGCTTGGACCAATATGTATACAGTCACTAGTCATAATCTATACAGACAACTTAATATTTAATATGCCACTCAGCGAGAGACATGTTACACTGAAAATAATACAAGTTAAGTACTCGTTACTCATTAGCTATGTGACGCCCATCACATATTAAATACAGCAAAACCTCAACATTGCGACCACCCTTGGGACTCTTAAAAACTGATCTTAATAGTGAGTAGGTCTTAATATTGAGGTTGAATAAAGAGCAAAATAGTGAACATGGACTTGAAATATGTGTTCTTAATTTTGAGGTGGTCTTATTATTGAGGTGGTCTTATTATTGAGGTGGTCTAATTATTGAGGTGGACTTTAAGTGAGGTGTTACTGTATAACTAGATCTCGGACACCTTCGTATTGTAATGATTGGCATCTATATCTCATTGATACTGGAAGGTAATGTGTCCTTGACATCGTGATACTGGAAGGTAAGGTATCCAGGACACACTGATACTGGAAGGTAATGTGTCCTTGACATCGTGATACTGGAAAAGGTAAGGTATCCATGACACACTGATACTGGAAGGTAATGTGTCCTTGACATCGTGATACTGGAAAAGGTAAGGTATCCATGACACACTGATACTGGAAGGTAAGGTATCCATGACATCGTGATACTGGAAGGTAAGGTATCCATGACACACTGATACTGGAAGGTAAGGTATCCATGACATCGTGATACTGGAAGGTAAGGTATCCATGACACACTGATACTGGAAGGTAAGGTATCCATGACATCGTGATACTGGAAGGTAAGGTATCCATGACATCCTGATACTGGAAGGTAAGGTATCCATGACATCGTGATACTGGAAGGTAAGGTATCCATGACACCCTGATACTGGAAGGTAAGGTATCCATGACATCGTGATACTGGAAGGTAAGGTATCCATGACACCCTGATACTGGAAGGTAAGGTATCCATGACATACTGATACTGGAATGTAAGGTATCCATGACATCGTGATACTGGAAGGTAAGGTATCCATGGCACCCTGATACTAGTAGGTAAGGTATCAGTAACAGGCGTCAATGTCATCCTGATACTTGTTAGGCGTCTGTGTCACCCTGATACTTGTTAGGCGTCAATGTCACCCTGATACTTGTTAGGCGTTCATGTCATCCTGATACTTGCGGGTTAGACGTCCAGTTCACCCTGATACTTGTTAGGTGTCCATTGTCACCCTGATACTTGTTAGGCGTCCATGTCACCCTGATACTTGTTAGGCGTCCATGTCACCCTGATACTTGTTAGGCATCCATGTCACCCTGATACTTGTGATGCGTCCTTGTCACCCTGATACGTGTTAGGCATCCATGTCACCCTGATACTTGTTAGGCGTCCATGTCATCCTGATACTTGTTAGGCGTCCATGTCACCATGATACTTGTTAGGCATCCATGTCACCCTGATACTTGTTAGGCGTCCATGTCACCCTGATACTTGTTAGGCATCCATGTCATCCTGATACTTGTTAGGCGTCCATTGTCACCCTAAAACTTGTTAGGCGTCCATGTCACCCTGATACTTGTAAGGCGTCCATGTCACCCTGATACTTGTTAGGCGTCCATGTCACCCTGATACTTGTAAGGCGTCCATGTCACCCTGATACTTGTTAGGCGTCCATTGTCACCCTGATACGTGTTAGGCGTCCATGTCACCCTGATACTTGTTAGGCTTCCATGTCACCCTGATACTTGTTAGGCGTCCATGTCTCCCTGATACGTGTTAGGTGTCCATGTCACCCTGATACTTACAGGTTAGGAACATAATACTCGTAAGGGGTCCATGTCACCCTGATACTTGTTAGGCGTCCATGTCACCCTGATACGTGTTAGGCGTCCATGTCACCCTGATACTTGTTAGGCGTCCATGTCACCCTGATACTTGTTAGGCGTCCATGTCACCCTGATACTTGTTAGGCGTCCATGTCACTCTGATACGTGTTAGGCGTCCATGTCACCCTGATACTTGTTAGGCATCCATGTCACCCTGATACTTGTTAGGCGTCCATGTCACCCTGATACTTGTTAGGCATCCATGTCATCCTGATACGTGCAGGTTAGGAACCCATGATGCCCTCATACTGGAACGTTGTGTACTCTGACCCTGAAACAATCGATGGTTTTATTTCCTTCATTCAAATAATGGAAGGTTATATTTCCTGACACTTCGATGGGAGGTAATTTACATATCTTTAAACCTCGGTACGTGTAGGTTATATACACAGACACCTCGGTACTGGAAGGTTATTATATTCCCTAACACCCAAATACAGGAAGATTATATCCCCTAACACCCAAATAACGTAAGGTTACATTCCCGGACACATAAAAACATGTTCATAGTATGCTTCTGACATCAAAGCACTGGAAGGTTATCTTCCCTGGCATGTCTGCTACAAGTCCTTGAAGATTATAATCCTTGACACATCGATACTTGAAGGTTAAACTCTCTGATAGAGAGATACAGAGATACAGGAATGCTTATTACCTTACATCCAAATACAAGAAGGTTATACAATTATATTCCCTGTCACCCTAATCAGGGACCGTGTATGATACACAGTCCTAATACACGACGTTTATGTTCCCTGACACCTGAACACTGAAATGTTATATGTCATGGTACCATACTGCTTGTTTATACTACCTTACGTCCAAATACTGGATGGTTACTTACCCTGATACCCAAATCATGGAATCCTTAACACCTCGCAACAAAGGTACAAATTATAAAATCATTCAAATACGGAACGTTTTTCCCGACACTCAAACATTTGAAATCACTCAGAAGCCTGTTATAATCATACAAAATATCTGTTTATTTTGTGCCAAAATGGAGCATTTTATGTTTCTTCGTCAGAAACTGATATGTTTTAGCGTCCCGATATGTTTAGTGGTGCATATAGGTAGGTATATGGTTGGTGATCATGAGCCATAAGAGCTAAAACATATCAGTACACTAAAGTAAACCGAACAGTAGTGTAACTAATGTATGTGTTAATTAACAATCCTTAATTTAATGTCATTAAAATGCCCATCAACTAATATCATTTGGCGCCATTTTCATTGTATAATGCGCACAAGTTTCTTTGCCCTCTGAATTATACGCAATTTTGTTTGAAAAAATTGATATGAGTTACCCAATATCACAGACATATAAACCATATATGTCCGTGTCAATATATACCCTACGGCAAGTGTAATTTGTTTTTTCAGTTTCAATTTCATGTCAAGAGGCTTGTGCATTTATAAATTTCAGCCATTGGCATATTTATAATGATAGTATTTGACAATGTGCATCTTCAATTCGGGGGCCCCGATACAATGCACTCTACGCATTTATGACAAAAAGTTCTTCATTTCATAATACACACGGGAGACGAAATGGTGACAAACTATCCAGCTTCCACGCTATTCCCACACCAAAAATATATTGGTTCTAACCGAACCGCTAGGGGAGATAAGCGCTGCAAAGAGTTTCGGCAAACCCGTAATTTGCGCGTAATAAGGGACGTAACTCAATACAGGAAGTCACTGACTCACCTGTACAAATATTTCGCACCTGTGCGCATGCGCTATAGACAAGCAATTAATGGCGAACATGTTGACAAATTTAAACGATCCAACGTAAATTTTAAAATTATGAAATCATTCTTAAGTTATCGGTGAACTCTTCTTTACATTTACCAAGCATTATACTTTATATGTCCATGCAACGTGTATATTAATTGAATTAGAATACAGGTGCACACAGGTAAGTTTTACAGGTATCTCATGATTCATAGTGTTCACTTCCGCTATTTTCGATGGAATTGTAAATAGCAGTAAATTGACCTAAGTTTTTAAAACCAAGTTGCGATAGTATCTCCATTAAATTAGAGTGAACATCATGTAGAATCTATGGATCTCGTATCCTTTGGTGTTACAGTGATTACATCTGTACATTGTAGCAGTACTGTACTTTGAGACAGGTAGACGGTTACTTACTTGCTGTTTAGGTCATTGTCTCATTTACCGCATTTCATATTTGTGTACAGTACACAAACCATTGCACTTGCGCTCATTGTCTCATTTACCGCATTTCATATTTGGGTACAGTACACAAACCATTGGCTACTTGCGCTCATTGTCTCATTTACCGCATTTCATATTTGTGTACAGTACACAAACCATTGGCTACTTGCGCTCATTGTCTCATTTACCGCATTTCATATTTGTGTACAGTACACAAACCATTGGCTACTTGCGCTCATTGTCTCATTTACCGCATTTCATATTTGTGTACAGTACACAAACCATTGCACTTGCGCTCATTGTCTCATTTACCGCATTTCATATTTGTGTACAGTACACAAACCATTGCACTTGCGCTCATTGTCTCATTTACCGCATTTCATATTTGGGTACAGTACACAAACCATTGGCTACTTGCGCTCATTGTCTCATTTACCGCATTTCATATTTGTGTACAGTACACAAACCATTGGCTACTTGCGCTCATTGTCTCATTTACCGCATTTCATATTTGTGTACAGTACACAAACCATTGGCTACTTGCGCTCATTGTCTCATTTACCGCATTTCATATTTGTGTACAGTACACAAACCATTGGCTACTTGCGCTCATTGTCTCATTTACCGCATTTCATATTTGTGTACAGTACACAAACCATTGCACTTGCGCTCATTGTCTCATTTACCGCATTTCATATTTGGGTACAGTACACAAACCATTGGCTACTTGCGCTCATTGTCTCATTTACCGCATTTCATATTTGTGTACAGTACACAAACCATTGGCTACTTGCGCTTCATACTTTCATTTGTCAGGGCCGTATAGCTTGTAATACACACATATGTAACATCAAAATAATAATGGCCATAAACGGTAAGGGGTTGAATCGTTGAGTTTGAAAGATGATCTGCACAATTTGAAGGTTAAGATTTGATGTGCAACATAAAAAATGCCCAGATGTTACTGTTGCTGGTCACTCCAGATCCAAAATGAATATCGGTAAATTCAGTGGATTTTGATAAGGTTACCTACCCTTTATCAAAAAGTTTACCAATCCGCGTCTGGTTACAAACGTTCGGTTAAAGAAAAATTGCCTTGATGGTTAACATAAGATTTGATATATTCAAAGAGCAAAACATTGTTAGAACGGCTGTGCTAAAAAATGACTCAGCTACACTCCTGTTTGTGTTATCATTGTAATACCTAGTCTGCAAAAATGTTGAAATATTATATCCAGAAAGTACTGGCAAATATTAAATAAAAGGCATAATGTCTGTGTAATGGGTCTGTACCCCTAATAATCTCAATCAACCATCGCAGTCTGTGTTTACAGACTTTTTTGTGATATTCTGGGTGTTGGTGTGTATGTCATGGTTAATTGTATCCACAATGAAGTTTGCAACCATTTTCAAGGTAAATGAAAAAATGAAATGTAAATCTATATATAGCCAGATGAAAATTGTTATCCATTTCCTTGTATATCAAAGAATTGTGTTAGTTAATTACTATCTTCTTTATTTCAGTGTAGATCCTAATAATGCAGTACTATGACAGTAAATCGCAGCTGGACGGGAGTGAGATGGACTCCCAGTCAGCGTTTGAGATGCGTCCATGGCCATCACACTATTCTTCTCAAGTCAGTATCACGCCAAGTTACAAGAGTTATCTGTCCACCTACACACCATCACAGGCATCATTCTTTGTTCTTCCAGTCACTTCTGAAGCTCCTAATGAGTTGATGCGACCACAGGACAACTGGGGGTTTGCTTTCTGCTCGATGTTTATCAATCCCATATTTGGCATTGTTGCCATTCTGCTTGCAGGTATGTTTGACAGGGTTTATCAGTTTTTGCCACTGGCGGGAATAAAACATGGTAAAAAACTGGCAAGAAATTAACTGGTTTTTTCTCCAGCTGGAAGGTAGCTGCCTCCATTTGTAGCAATTGCAAAGTTCTTGGTTTAACTAACTGCCAAAAATGAAAATTTGTTTGCACCCGCCCTTCAAAGAATGGCGGATGGGCATAAAGTGATGCCTATCTCTGTTCAGTCTGTGAGTTTGTCTGTGCAACAAAAGTGGTTTCCGATCATTAAATCTTAAAAAGATGAAATCATATTTAGAGATAGAGTGTGTGAGTATAATCAGGATAACAATTATTCTTTATAATTCATTACACAAGTTATCAACATATGGTGCAGTATAAGGTACTTCTGTTCATGAACCATATCCTTTAGATTCATTGACGAGGCCCTGATCTCAAGAAGCATCGCAATCTGAGCTAAATCCCGGCTCAAATATTTTTGAGACCGGATACGAAATCGGTATTACAAAAACGAAATTTTCAAGAGATCCAAAATGAGATTTGTCTCAACTCAGGCTCTGATTTGAGCAAAATCTCAATTTTGAGCTGCTTAGGGAGATCAGGGTCAGATCTGATTATATTTCTGACTGATCTGTGTAATCGAAATTTTGTATTACTTCAGAAATGTCGAAGGATTTTTTCAAGAAGAAGAATTACATACAGGCCTCAAATTACGGAGCATACGCAAAAGGAGCCGCACTGGGTGGCATCATATCTATGATAGTTGTAATTGTGCTGATTCTAGCGCAAGTAATACATTATCGCTTGAAGTTTAACTACTAGCAGCATAAAGACAGTGCTTCTGTGTCCATAGTCAGCCTTCTTGTACATACTTTACTTCGGATGAAAGATTTGTATATACTTTATTTTAAAAGAAAGAAAATTCACCCATTTTATTGTACAAAGTCTTAACACAATCTTATATCCAGGCTCAAGTTTGTCTGAGTTCATTTTCAACCAGTGTGATTTTAGTACAATTTTGCCTATTTGCAAAACATATTTTGTGAGAAAAAAATGGAGAAAGATTTCAATAGTGCCTCTTTGTATCATTTGAAGTACAATCGCTATGATTGTTTATGACATGAAAGTTGATTTTCTACCTTAGACAATTATGTACGTTGGTTTATGTACTGTATATCTGTATTCAGTCATATAATATACCTGTTTTATAATCAGTTCTTGTTCTGATTAGAACTTGGATATTGTCTGCATTATTTGTTGGTAATATTTACCATATAACTTATCTTTTATAAGTCATATTTTACTTATTAAAAATGAATTTTCTCTTACGTTTTGATCAAGACATATTTTATTCATGTTGAAGAAAAGAGAAAGTAAATATTTTAACAAATAAAAGGAATTGATTTATTAAGTTTGGATACTGGACTGAATATCCGATTTCGTCTTGAACAGGTTAGCATTTAAATGTGAATAATATTCATGACTGCAATACCATTCTTTGGAACTATAATTATGTTCTAGTGCCATTGTAAATAACATAATTTTCATTGTTTTACCCACATGTTACATAATGTTCATATCTTACAAGAAACAGTGAGAGAGATTTGGAGAGTGTTCATATATTTCGTAAATTTTACTGATTGTATATGCATGTATTTTTATATAAGCTTTTGTGTCTGAGTACACGAATATGGAAAGATTGTTACATAACACACTAGTTCTGTACAGGTTACAGATATTGTTTCCTCAAGTTAATACAGCTTCCTGTATGGAACTTCATTTTTGGAATATATTTTTCGTATACTTTTCCGTACTAAAGATTGTCATTGTAATTAGATGAACATGTTTTTTTAAATGATTCCTAAGATATGCTGAAACGATCTTACAGAGCTGTTTTTATCAAGACTTAGTGTAGTACATGCACTTGTATAGTTCTAAATAATGAATCTGTTTTTTGTTTCAATTTACTGTAGCTGAGGTTACTGTTCAAAGAGTTTTAATAGAATTTTCTTTTTTATAAGCTTTCAATAATTTTGTACATAGTAGACACAAAATGTCATATTCCTTGATTATTTCTATATACCCTTTTTACAAGTCTGCAAGTTTCAAACAGTTTTTAAAACCCTATGTATTGAAGACAAACAAAGTTATCATTTTTTGTATTTAATGAGTAAAGCAGCCTTTTTATACACAATATCATTTCTATGTCTTAAGTTTTCTTTATACAGCGTCTGTTGGCTCCCTTTTTGTAACATTATAAGACATTAGTAGTTTCCTTTAAGTTGATGTATGTTTGGGGTCAGATTCAAACCCTGGGCTACACTTACCTCCCCTGTTGGTATCTTAATCGCTACCTTCCAAAGGCTACATGATGGTAGACATTTGAAATAAATAACATTTCCACCATGAAGACAGGGTTGTTTACTTGTTGGATTAAGTTCTATGTTTTCACTTATGGTAGTCTTAATTTCAATATCGGGTTTTTTAAAATCCAAAGATAAAAAATACTGTTAAAAATGTTTGTGATGGCTGTTATCTCTGTACTTTGTAAAGGGAGATCACTGCGGATGACAGAGATCTCTGTACTTGTAAAGGGAGATCACTGCTGATGACAGAGATCTCTGTACTTGCATTACTTCATTGGATAATAGTTGTTAACCTTGTCAGTGATTGGATGGGGGGGGGTTGTGTTCCAGTTCATATTTGGATAGGTTGTTGCCCATTTCTTCGCTGATCTTTATGTACATTGTAAAAAGTATGTCCTAGTCTAGCATAAAATGCAACCACACATAATCTGTACCAAATCTACCTTCACTTGTTAGGTTTCTGTATAAAAATAATTTTTTTTGTATGATTGCTGATCATAACGTTTACACTACATCTTGTAGACTTTTGTGTAATATGCTTGTATTAGTTCTTGTTTCATTATTTAACATCTGACATACAGGTATCTTGCCAATCATGATATGCTGAACATTAGTAGTGGTGTAAATCTACATTGAACTGTCAACATTGGTTGAATATTGCAGACGAAATATGAAAAAAATAGGACTTTTTTGGATTTTTTCCTGCAATCAAATTGTATTACAATAACTCAGAAATGTATGTGAACATAAGAATTTTCTGACTATGTTGTTGAAGTTCTACCATGGCATATATCACTTTCAGTCAAAATTCAGGTATAAATTCATTATATCGTTCATGATTTTGATCATTTTATCAGATACTTATATTCCCATTTCTTTTGTACATGTTCATATATATGCAGAATTTTTCAATGATTCTTCAATTAATATTTGTATATTATGCTCTATGTAATTAGATTAAAATCACAGACTGTGTATGTATAGAGACATGTTAAGGTATCTGGTATTTTTGTACACTTTTTATACGCTACGTATATCGACCTATTATTTCAACATTCCACTGTGAAATAAAATATAATCTATTAAAAGATAAAAAACAATGAACGAGTTATGTTAGTCTTTATAAAATAATTTGTTTCAAAATAGATTGTAGTCAGATGAATGTTGATAATATTTTATGACAAATATTGAGCAAGCATTGAACCTAAGCAAAGTGTGTGTACATACCGCGGGACTAAGCGAGACTTCGTTCAGTGGTTCATATTAGTTGCGCTTCTGTGGTATTTAGGTCTTTGGTTTGTGAGCAAGGTCTTCTCTTGGCTTCTCCATGTCTCGCTTTCATTGTAATGAATATGAGTTTGTTTCTCGTTTACTTATTACAAGGAGAGATCACGTGATCAGTTTATAACAAAAACAAAGGTTAAGCAGTTCGAATGTCTAAACTGATTTAGTTTGCTTAGAATATCTATCATGTCTCTCTCGTGACTCGATTGAAGAAAGAATGAAGCTGTGTCATTGTGTGTCCATTTTGTTCCTAAATAAAGGACAAATTATCACTTGCATATCACCGAGGAGGTAAAATAAACAAAGAGTTGGAAATTAGCTGTCCATAAATCAGTGTCATTAGATAATTGACCTTGCTAAGAATTTGTAATGTCTATGTAGGACTCCACTTTGTAACAGAGTTTGTCTATGACGTTATTGGCATATCCACCAACGCTTTGTATAAACATTCTTTATTATTTTAACCGCCCATTTATTGTTTTTTAGGATTTTCCCCAGTGTAATCTTCCTAAAAATGTTGGTCCTAATTCCGGGAGTCTAATATTTCATGGCATTGTCTAAGAAAAAGACACTCAATGAAGGATTTAAATAGGTGTCAGAAAGTGTAGTGTTTAATCTAGCTATCTCAATATCGGCACAGGACGACAAGCACCTTTCAAGGTCTTAGGCATTTTGTATCGGTGATCATTTCGAGGAAATGTCGTCATAAGGTTATGAAATGACTTCGGAGACTAGTCTCTAAATGAAGTCTAACTATTGGGCAATTTGGAAATTGAGCTCAGAAACAACCAATCAGATGCTTGAGATTTTAGACTGGTCTCCAAGCTCAGTTTTACTCGTATAACCCCACACGCAAATAGTCTGTTTAGCGATATGTTATATGCAAACACGCACAGACGCATACGACACGCTAAATGCACGCTTAACTGTTTTGGCGAATAGTTATCTGTATTTGATTCGTAAAAAGTACTTTAATTATCCAAGTATGTGATCTTATAATCATATCATTTTATTAAAATATAACTGAAAATTCATATCCAACCGTGAAAAACATGTTCTTCATTTATCGGAATTTTAGCAATATTCTATGTTAACGCAGTGCTCTGCCACCTGAATACTGTAATGTTGGGATATTGTTTGTACTTTTGCCGAGCTCTATTTAGTCAACTTAACCCGTCTGTATAGCTGAAATGTCTGTTTTCGGCACAGCCGTACTAACATGGGTTTGCTATTTGCATATCAATGTTGTGTAAACCAATCAAATCTTACGTTAACCACCAAGGCAATTTCTCTTCAACCGAACAATGTTTGTAACCTTGACGCAGATTGGTTAACCCTTCGATAAAGGGTACGTTACCTTACCGAAATCCACTGAATTTCGGTGAATTTACCAAAATCAATTTGGGTCTGGAGTGACCAGCAATCGTTACATATCGGCATTTTTCTATGTTGCACAACAAATCTTAACCTGCAAATTGCGCCGACCGTCTTTTCAAGATATTTCTTGTTATATATATGTCACACGTGTTTAAATATTGTCAATAGCCGACGTGAATATCCTTCAGAAGACATTAATCCAAGGAACATAAGCCAAAAACAATAACATTTCTGCTATTGGTTAAATATGTATCAAACATAATTTCTTGTTCGAAAATGCATAATAACTCCAATTTATCTATAAGCGTTTTAAGAAATAATTCTTAACGATTTAAACGTTGTATTTGCGTTAATTTATCGTCGCCATCAGTTTCCCATATGAGCGACGCCTTCGGGAGATTGTAAGTCATTTAGATTTTTGAAGGATAGTGCATGATACAGGAGATGCCCCAGTTCCAAAAGCACCTCTGGTTCTTTTACGTGCTCGATGTAAAGCATCATACACGGGACCTCGGTTTTTCAAAGTCTCTTCCGAAAGACTGTTAGTACTGTCAGTGATGGAGCGGGGAATCGAACTTGCTATCCCTGGATTACTAGTCCAGCGCGTTATCACTAGACTACGGATCCGCTACACGAACGATTTAGAATTCCCGGTATTTCTGTACACGAGTATTCAACACACATCAGTGGATAGTCGTACATGTGTGACGACGGAGATAAATATGTAACCTAAACTGATAACATTCTCTTGACATTTATTTCAGATGATAATAACGCTACAATGCAGACTGAGTTAAATATTTAAGACATATCATGTCCCTGAATTTATTCTGACAATTTCCAGCGATGCATTACTAGTTGGTAATTGTCTGATTGGCGAGCCGGTTGGCGTTGGAACAGTCGCTATATTTGTTGAATGTGACGTCACAATGTCTCGCGGTATACCAGCACTGTAGATACTTGCCACTCTGGATGCCGAGGTCCTATTGTTTCGTAAACACAAAACCTGCATAAATTTATGTCGGAATTTTCGACCGCTCAGACAATATAAATAAAAATTAACAGCATGATTTAAATCAGACAACAGAAATACAACCTGGTATACTAGATAATATTGAGCAATGCCTAAGTTTGTATCTTTCCATGTCCAGTATTCACGAGCGATGAAAAATATACAGTTAGGCATTACCAAAATGACGAAAGTAAATGAGGTTGTTAGTAACATCAGAGTTATTTGTTTTTGTTGAGTTATCTTCTCTGTCGGATGTTGCACTCGATTGGTCAACGTTCTGTGAGCTCTGCTTGATTTTCTGATGGCGTATATTATCAAACTGTTCAAAACAAAGATGAGAGCTATGGGAATGATTGCGTATAAAGCGCCATCTATCCAGTACCAGACAACCTGGATAAACTTCCGGTAGCGTTCCTTTGGTCTGCAATCCCATGACATGAATGGATCCCTCACTTCCTCGAATGTGAAAACAAATTGTAAGTTGGCAAGAATGAATATTATAAACAAAACGACGAGTATGGATATGGAATGCCATTTCGTACACAACTTTCGTACTTTGAAAGGAAACCATATTGCAATGAACCGTTCTGTTGTCATGGCGACCAGGATCCAGTTGGAGTACATCTGGGAGGCCGTACCGAGCATGAAGATTAACTGACACATACTGTTGCCGAGGCGGACATCATGTTTGGTGAGCAAAAGATACGCAAGCTTAAGAGCAATTGCAGTTAAATCCGCAACAGCGAGTGCCATCATATAAAGGGCAGACGACAGTTTGTTGCCCATAAAGGTCAAGGTAACGATACAAGCAATGTTCCCAGGCACACCGATAGCACATACCACATACAGATAGTAGCTGTTTATGAACTCAGCCACAGAATATTCCGTATATTGGGTGAAGGAGTCATAATCATAATCGCCCGGTGTTGTTGAAGAATTTGTTCCAAATACCAATGATCCGTTGTTGTATTCCATCGTAGTATTTACTGGTAGAACTGAAACGCTTTCCAGGTTGCTGATATTCGATTCTATTTTCGGTGTGGTTGCCATGGTAACAAACGACTCACCCGCCTGCAAGTAAATAGGTGCGTCAAACATTGGACAACAAGATGAACGTCTTTAAAAATGCATTTACTGATTATTCGTTCGTACATGTATGTCTACATGTATAAATAATGACAATGGATATAATAGATGTACTCAAAATTTGACGACGACCCCCCCCCCCCCATTTTCATGTGATGGTTATTTTATTCCATTCTGGTTCATGCGAATGAAAATTACTTTAAATACTTAAATAAATATTCCAACATTAAATTTCTTATCTAATCAACATTCTTACAAAACCCATAAAACGTGACAAGCTCTTTAGTATGACATTTTGCGAAAACAGGACTTCATTTTATCTAGGGGCGGAATGAATTAAAACAATTGTTTAGTGATTTTCGGGCTTAAAGAGCAGGACAATGTTTAACTGAACTCGATATTATATCATCTCCACAGCTACAGATTGGACTGTTGACGGCTGAGATTTTAAACTTTTCTATTTGAGTGTTACCCTAGATTCAACGACGGTCTTTGGTTGGACTGACTTGGGGGTTACAGCCATATTTAAGATGTATCTTGCTCATCTGAACCTATTTTTTTCAATGGGCTTCATCGAATATTATTGTTACATAGTCTTAAAACATCATTTATAAGAACCATTGCCATGTATAACCGTTTACAACACTCTTGTTTAATCATATTACATTTGTACTAACAGACAAAACTAGAAAAAACACACCCGCTTGCGGAACAACTGGATTATTTTTAAATTTTGTGATGATACAAACGTCTTTTTTTTCGACAAATAAAGAGAAATACATTATAAATGTATTCTGTGATAATGCATATTTATTGAAGTTTTAACTAGATAAAATTATTTTTCTTTATTATTTAGGTAAACAAATGAACAAAAAATGAGCATAATATATCTTTAAGCATATCCAACAAATCTGCCGTCGCGCTAAAATTAAAAGAGAGAATAAGTTGCTACAGGGAACGCCGCATACATAAGACAATGCCCTCTCCACACAGACATCCGGGAAAACAACAGTCCATAAAACATAAGGCATTTGAGGAGGTACAAGGGTAAATACGCAAGGGAACAGGGGCACAAAGAATGGAGAATAAATGAGGACAAACAGGGGAGGGGAGGGTTATAAATGGAATACATCACAGGACAAGTCAAGACAGCTTACTTAACATGTGTTCGGTATGTTTCAGAGACCATTACATGTATACGATAATTATTGAAGGTAATAAAACAATTTCTACAATATTAAAAACGCTTTAGTTGCGAAAATACATTTTTACACTTTATGTTACTTAAGATCATCAATAGTTTTGCTCATATTGTTATCATCCAAAGATGAATTATTTTGCAATGTTGGTTATTACTTTTGTGTTGTCTGACACAATTAAGCGAATATTCCACAAGTTTATGGAAGCACATATTGGATGCAACAGTCGCAGAAACACTTCATAACATTGTAGCAGCGAGATATTTTTCGGCGTAGCCGTACTTAAATAGTTTTGCTATTTGCATAGCAGTGTTGTGTAAATGTAAACCAATCAAATCTTACGTTAACCACCAAGGCAATTTCTCTTAAACCGAACAACGTTTGTAACCTTGACGCGGATTTGTTTACCTTTCGATAAAGGGTACGTTACCTTACCGAAATCCACTGAATTTTGGTGAATTTACCGAATTCCATTTTGGATGTGGATTGACCAGCAATCGTAACATCTCGGCAATGTTTTTTGTTGCACAACAAATCTTAACCTTCAAATTGCGCCGTCCATCTTTTTTCAAGATATTTCTTGTTTACATTGGTGTTGTTTGAAGACCACATTGTAAAAACGTTACACCTATATCTCATTGTGATATCTTCATGAAATAAAGATATTATTATTATTATTCTGCTATTGCTAACTTCATGCAAGTAAGAGTAACTATGTTTTACACCGGATTGTATATAAATCATGGAATTGGTTGATTGCATGAGCGTACAATGTATTTTACTATTCCATCTGAAAACAGCGCTTCAAATGACTTAAATGGCGTGTTATACATAATTTGTATTTTCACTAGAAATCAGACATAGTATCGAACTGTAAACTTGTATTGTCTTCTGCTAATAATTGCAAAAAAAAGCAGATAATATTATACAAATAAAACGAGTATCAAGAACATCGCTTTAACTCATATTGCCGTAACAACACACGTGGCCGCCACTTTCCACAATACATAGTATACTATAATGATAACAGCCTTTATACAACTCCCACACCGATCATATTATGATTGTAATGGTCGAACTAATACCAATAATGTCTCTATTAATGTCGACTTATACTCCATCTATTAGCCGTTTCTAGCACTCTTCATAGATCTCCTAGTGAGCTGATCGGTATTGTAACGACAGTCAACTCGGGACATTTCTTCACATGAGGTTTTCTCGGAATTACCCCCACCCGTGTGGTCGGTCAGTGAGGTCAGCCGTACTTAAATACATTCTTAACATTCCTCGGAACTTTATGGTCAATATTTTATATTTTAAAGAGGTCTTTTATTGTCTTTACTTTAAGTCCTTTTCTTTACATGAACTGGTAGAATTATTTAAGAATAATAATATCTAATGCACCGAGGTTTGTATCAAAATCACGCTGAGACCGTTTTGAAACAGTACTACCTATTTAAATAACAGACTATGCTTAATTGATTATTGAACCACAAATATGATTTTAATTTCATTTAAGTTTTTATTCATCAATGTTCTACAAATTATGAGCAATATTATCACAAACGTCAACGGTTAATTTGGAACACGTGTAACATAAAAAGTCTAACGAAATATTAAAATATAACATAATATTTTACATTAATTTGCGATAATTTTACTAATTAAACAAACATGTGTTCAGCGAGTTACCATTTTTTTCTGATTAATAGTTATTTTTTTAACATGGCTTTGGTATAACATTGACAAGGTTCGGTGTAAAATATATGTATAATGTCTATAAACCAAAGATAACAAATGGAACAAATTTAATGCGCTATAGTTTCAAAATTTTAAAATTAAATCTAGATTTCCTACAACTGAACTTGCTCATAATCTTTATGAGGAACCTTTATTTATTCGCCCAAAATACAAATAAACAAACATACAGAGACTGGCATATCTTCCGCCGATGACATGCAATTATGTAAATATATATTTAATATTAGGTAACTGAAGATGTCAAGAACTGTGTACATTTTAATTATTTTCTGCGTTTTATAAAAAAATATTTTTTTAAATATTTTTAGTTGATCAACTAATATTCTCGTATATTTATTTACGCATTTTGCATATTTTCTTTCATATTATATCAATGGAAGTTTATTAAAATAAGAAAAAAAATGCTAGTAAATATTTTAATGACGATAAACGTGCCACTTACCTTGTTACTGTAAGTTGGTGTCATTTATGGTGACTTGCTTTGATAACATAAAATGGATTCACTTTTTTAGAAATGTATCCATGAAATCCGCTATGTTACCAACCAAATAAAAGCTATTAATTATTGAGAAAAAAGCGTCTTCACTTGAAACACGCGCATCATAAAATGGTACAACCAGAGTTAACACTACCTGCCAATCAAGCCGTTCGAATCGAAGTCTCAATTTCCAGCTACAGCGTGTGATCTAAAATATACTGTGTGCAATAAGTGCGTTGGATTTTACATTCAACATTCGGTATTTCGGTAACAAGGACGGTACTTGCATACCTTAATAGTTTACACCAACATCAGCTTATCAATAAAACTTCATTCAGTATAATTCGTGAAAAAAAAGATTTATTTTTCATGTTCTCATAGAAAGATACACCGCTGTTTATACATAGTTCTCATTTATAATATTTACCTCCCTTGCTCAGAATTGTCGGCCATTTTGATTGGCAAATTTCCGGGAATATAATGTAAACGATGATAAACTAATCCAATATATAAAAAAAACTTATTCATTATGCTCATGTGGGCATTTGGCTCAGTAAGTTGAAGAAAAAGTTGTCACATGCAAATTCTTTTGGTATGTTTTCAATTATCACACATTTGGAAATTACTCCTATAAGGGCCTATCAGTTTCGCCTATCAAAATGGCCGACATTTAAGAACAAGGGAGGTAAATATTGAAGATGTGGGTACTATGTATTATTTTTCAGCATCTGTTCAAATTGTTGCAACCAATGTTTACTTAAATGGTATATAGAATGCATCTTGGGAAGCATAATTTGTCTACTGTCTACCTAAAGAATCACGTGACTCTTTAGATAACAAACATTCGCATATGAAAATAAGTCTGGACGAAGGCATAGGCGACTTGCTGGTCGTTAAGCAAATACCAAGTACTACAATTATGATATACATGTACCATCAAATTATCGTCTCGCGCAACATGGGCCTTATTCACAAACATTTTAAGATTTAAACTCAGACTTAGACTTTATAAGGTGGTCTGCCGGGCCATTCCTTGTGCCTCTGTTCCTTAATATGTGTACCGTTTGACCTCCGTAAGTGCCTTATGTTTTGTGGATTGTTGTTTTTCCGGAGGTCTGCGTGGGGAGGCACTGTCTTGTGTACGTGGCGTTCCCTGTAGTTACGTATTCTCTCTGTTTTATAAAGCTAAATATTCCTTTTTCTCCAATGTTGTTGCAACAGCATATATTTTGATAAAACATCAGAGAAGTGTCGAGTGGGTATCAACAATTACTCAGACACAATTTCAAAGGCTTGTAAATTTAAAATGTGCATATTTTAAGTCTAAGTCCGAATTTCAGTCTTAAAATATTTGCGAATAAGTCCCCTGAACTAAAACGTTTGATGTCTCGATTTAAAGACGCCACCACAACATGATTCGGCAAGCGGTCATGTATGTCATCAATATATCGAGTAAGAAACTTTTGCACTCACACTGTACTGTATCAAACCGATACTGTTAACATAATTTATCGAAGCAACCTGATACATAACATCCAGGCAATATGTCTTGTTGTCAAGCCACGGAAACAATTAGTAATAATTGACCAACAAGATCGGGATGATAAACTGGTCACTTATTTCAATTATTTGAAATTCGGATCCTTGTTCATGCTTTTATATCAGAGGCGAAGTAACATAATCGTTTGATAAGTCACAAACAATTATTAAGGAATACTATCAACGCAAGATGGCGGTGTAAACTTTTTTCATATTTGTTTCGCTCTTTATTGACTTGAAAAACCGCCAAGAAAATTATTATGTTGTGTACAGCACACAGGTGATACCTTTAGTATGCGATACCCTGGTACGTTTTGTTTGTGTACAGCACACAGGTGATACCTTTAGTATGCGATATCCTGGTACGTTTTGTTTGTGTACAGCACACAGGCGATACATATAGTATATGATACCGTGACACGTCTTTTTCAACGACAAACGATGCTTTTTATATTTGCCTCAAACTAGCGGATCAGTTCACTTTCTGATTGTACACAAAGTATTTGGAACAAGGTTCAAACAGCACTTCCAAATTAGATCTCGGTAAGTGCGTGGAACAAAGAGAAAAGTAATAAGTGTTCATATGCTTCATTATGTTTACCATTCGAGTGTACAATGTTCGTTTAATCTGACTAATCGCAGGGCGAGTAAGAAGTTGGGTGTACTTTCAAACCAATTTTTTTTTGTGTTTTCCCTTACTGTTCCAAGGCCGTACAGCATTTTCATCATTACTAAGGCTTATGTTTGTGTCTGATGTTCTTTGTAAGTGTCTGTGTAATTGTTTGCAGTCACGTATATACTTATACTCACCCTTGCGTTTTTGTGGTAGCCGCACACTTTGGCTGGTAGTGTCATCGGCTAACGTTTGAGTAACCATTTAAGGAAATACACTGTACCTCTGTGACAGCATTTTTTTATAGGAATAGAACCTGAAGACTCGTACATGTCATGTCTTTAGCAATATGTATTGCTAAATACGTGATGCTAGCTGTGTGTTTAAACCTTAGATTCGGTTGTTTTAGTCATAATGAGACACTTACGATATTATTGAAAAATCACTTCTTACACACTAAAATGCTATATGTAAATTCACCTGCATTGAACTCGTTAATTTCAAATAGTGCATGTTGTTTGTGAAATTAATCAATATATTGCACTTCAATGCGTACTCCCGACCACATGAGATTGTCTCGAGTTCTTTGCCTTTATCCCTTCGAGAGTTATCTCCGTTCATCTCTTCTTAATGCTATGTATAATTATATGAACTATTCTTTAAACAAAACGGAATCGGCGTCAATACAGTTATAATTTTATTTTCATATCATAACACAGCTGGGATATAAGATAATCAGATTATTAATAGCTGATGTAATACAGTCGGTAAAATAAAACATGTTTGGAAATGTTTGCCAGTCAACATTAACCTAACAGACAGCCCCCTCCGAACCCAGCGCAAGCAGCTGCGACCAGCGGACCGCATGCAGCAGTACACAACCCAGCTGTACTAGCAATGCACACTGCGCATGCGCCACCCAATACACCACACCCCAGAAATCCCCAGAAACAACCGAAACCTCTTTTGATTTGATTGCTTGGTGGAAAGCCATATTTCGCGATACTGTCGGCGCTAAATGCATTCACTTCCATGAGAATTTCATTATCAGTCATACTACATTGGGAATATCTCTGGTTACATTGTTGTGAGTTGTTTGCGTGTTGACCAAATTTGATGCTGTCAATAATTTTGGTTAATTTTGGAAATTTTCCGGTTAGAGCTTCAACTTCCGTAAAAGCCACATCGTCGAAGTCGCCTTGTGTGTTGGTGAGAAATCTGGAATAATACTTCAGTGGATTGTGTTCTTCGTGTGGAAGATTTGTCTCAATCAGACAAAACATTTTCTCTGTGCACAAATGCCTGTCCTCCACGTCCATAAGTTGTTCTACCAATAAAAATGTTGGCTGAAACAGTCGAAGCTTTTCGCCAACATTGGTCGAAGTGATGACAGCCTCACCAATGTCGACCATCACCAAAGAAAGGAAAAGTAACACTGCTAGCATTCTGGTGGTACTGTAACAATTAAACATAGTCGCTTATGAGTATTGTAATGAACTTATACATTATTATCAACAAATTTCAGCTAACAAGGACAAAGGCAATATTGTAATATGTCGCATCCACCACGAGGCAAGTACATATGTATGAGAAAACGGTAACGTATGTAGTGATTTTATATACACTACGCTTAATATAACGACTTTTATTCGGCAAATTTGATGCTTCTTTTCATGGATTACAACTACATGTAAAACCATAACACAATATTTAAAGCGGCATTACATTTTTCCTCTCTTCTCCGATGCCTATATCGTAGTATTTAAACGCCAACAGCGCATATCATTTCACAAAAAATACCAAACAGGTTTGGATACGCGTTTTAACGTCAGAAACTGTTACATTCAATAGTTTATGTTCTACTTTGACAGCGCCATTTCTTAGACTCGGAAAAAAGTCAGGAGTTAAATGTCTTATTTATTGCAAATTAAGTCAAATTCAGTAAAATAAATATATTTTCGGTGGTATGATGTCATTCCATAGCAAATATGTATAAACAAATGTACATACAGTAATTACAAGAAACATGTAATGCCGCTTTAAGTAGTAGAATTGCTAATATATATTCAATGTTTCTAGTGTTTCAATAGCATGGGTTATTACTCGTTATTAGCCAGTCAAACCTGGCTATATTTGTCTATTAATAAGAGAACAAATAGTTTAAATTATTTACAGCATTTTTTTCTGTATACATGCGTAAATATAATAGTATAAGTATATAAGAAAAGCAAACTTTAAGAAAACGGTCAACCAACATTTAAATGCATATGTATCAATAAATTATTTTTATTTGATGTTTTATACTAATTTTACGCGCTAAGACATACAGCCACCCGAGAACGCAGTAATGCAATTTTTTAAGAAAGTATATTCGTATTATATCATTTATGATACTTGTGTGTTGACAAAAAAGTTGAACACTAGTCCAAATACCTTTATGCTTAATATTACATGTGAAATAAAAAGAAAAACAGAATCACTTGTACTTACTGTTTCGTTACAGTGCCGATAGATTACTACGATCGCTTGAACAGTTGTTTGACTGTGACGGTAGATGGTACATAGCAGACTTTATATACTCTCGAAGCTTATCTCTCTCAAGGATCACTGTCCTCCTTTCTTCGTAATAAACAAGGAAAAAATTGTCATGTTCTGTATTTGAGACATTTTGAATAACAATTAATTCAGGTAAACAACAGAACCTTGACATAGGTCGCTTACTTGAAAGACAAAACAATAAATTTGGACAGTTGCTGTACTAATCCTAAGTGACTCGTCGACCATCTTAAAGATTCAGGCACCATGCAGGTTAGCAAACGGTAACCATTCTTTACCAAGCTGGTGGAACATCAATTGGTCATATTGGTACGGACGGTATACGGACAAAATCCCCTCCGGACAAAATCCTCTTCTTGAATCATGCTCAAGGCGGACAAAATCCTCTTCATGAAATTTACAAGGCGGACAAAATCCCCATCATGAATTTTACAAGTAGGACATAACACCCGCTGATATTTTTTTCCACAGTTGAAAAACATTTCAAAATAATAACAATTTTAGACTATTGTCTTTCAAAATCCAAGCTACAAGAAGCTATTTTGCAACAATAACAAAGGCAAAGATGATATACTTTAAGGGATGTTATGTCCACTGTGGAAAAATATATCAGAGGGTGTTTTGTCCAACTTGTAAATTTCATGAAAGGGGTTTTGTCCGCCTTGTAAAATTCACGAAGGGGATTTTGTCCACCTTGTACAAAATGAGCGAAGGGGATTTTGTCCGGAGGGAATTTTGTCCAACACTCGGTACGGACCCCTACCGGGATTCGAACCTTAGACCTCCCGTAACCAAGACGGAAATCTTAACCACTGGACCACAGAAGATTGTAATATGGTTATGTATATATTAAAGCGAAGTTGACACGAACTCTAGTTTTTATTCCCATGTTCCTTTACAGGGAACACGATAAAAACCTTCACCGATGCGATGCTTCTTTTGATCCCGTAAACATTTTGTAAATCTTTTGTGGAAATGAATAGCAATAGTATAAAAGAAAAAAAACACTTCATAATGAAGTAAACAACCCTTTACAATTGTTTCAGAATTCATTGTTGTTTACGACTTGGTGAGACTTTTAATTCACAAGGACAACTTCATATGACAAAAAAGCCATGGTGTTATTATCGTTCTTTGCCATGTGTTTGTTTTTGTTCTAAGTTTCGGTAAACATTGATTTAAATTGGACGGCAAGATAAGAAGGTTATCAAAAAGTGTAATGTACTTCAGTGTGAAGAATCACCTTATTTACATTGTACGTTAAAAGCATTTTGCATGTACATGTACTTGTGTCGGCATTAACTGACAGACACATGGCTATAAACCGTACTTGTGCCGGCATTAACTGACAGACACATGGCTATAAGCCGTACTTGTGCCGGCATTAACTCACAGGCACATGGCTATAAGCCGTACTTGTGCCGGCATTAACTCACAGGCACATGGCTATAAGCCGTACTTGTGTTGGCATTAACTGACAGACACATGGCTATAAGCCGTACTTGTGCCGGCATTAACTGACAGACACATGGCTATAAGCCGTACTTGTGCCGGCATTAACTCACAGGCACATGGCTATAAGCCGTACTTGTGTCGGCATTAACTGACAGACACATGGCTATAAACCATACTTGTGCCGGCAAGACCTGACAGATACATGGCTATAAGCCGTACTTGTGCCGCCATTAACTGACAGATACATGGCTATAAGCCGTACTTGTGCCGGCATGAACTGACAGACACATGGCTATAAGCCGTACTTGTGCCGGCCTGACCTGACAGACACATGGCTATAAGCCGTATTTGTCCCGGCAAGACCTGACAGATTCGTGGCTACGAGCCGTATTTGTGCCGACCTGACCTGAAAGATACATGGCTATAAGCTGTTATAAATGTTTTAACACAGGAACAGAGAAGCATTATAAGAGGAAATTGAGTATTAGTTGTGAACAAGCATTTGCCTGATGCAACATTGTCGTCCAGTTTTGATTATGTTATTAAAGTTAGACTAGCATTGCATCGTCAGATGACAAATGAAAGTGTTCAATGACCTCTATTTTAGTTTTTTTTACATTCTATATCTCAGACGTGCACAAAATCATTAAATTTAGAAGCAACTTAGACAACAAAGTAGGGCTACGTGAAAATTTGATGACACACCATTTAGAGGCTAGGCAGCCTGTTTGTAGTATATAATACTATTTGTTTGAAATGTCTGCTTATATTTAAGTAAGTGGAAAAGCTGTTTTTATCTTCGTATGGAGACAGGTGTAAAAAGGTACTTCGTTTACCGAACCCTAATGTTGACTGTTCGTTTATTTGCAGCTACATGCTTTTTTTTTAAATTCTGAACCAAACTACAGTCGGACCTCGTTCATTCGAATTCATCGGGTCCGAAATTTCATTTCGAATGATACATTGTTTCGAATAACCCATTTCAATTCGACTTGCCTAAGAATATCCATCGGGACCTGATATTTATTTCGGACAATACCAAGTATTCGGATAGAAGGTTGTTAAATAACGAGGACCGACTGTACAATTTTGAAGAAGCGACAACGGAAACAGAAGAATGGTAGTAGGTGAAAGTAAGACAAAGTTTACACGACATCGTAAAATATACAGTAAAACCTCAATAATACGACCACCCATGAGACCCTTGAAACTGGTCTTCTTACGGAGGTGGTCTTAATATGGAGGTTGAATAAAGAGCAGAATATAAAAAATGGACTTAAAAATTGTGTTCTTAAATTGTAGGTGGTCTTATTATTAAGGTGGTCTTTGTATGAGGTATTAATGTATACAATTTAATCATGGCATTTTTATGTTTATTGTTTGATTTCGGGGTTAGTAAGTTGTTTGAGGACAGGATTAGCTAATTACTTGTACTCTTGATATCAACCCACATCCATACAGATTGCACTTCTTTTTGTACTTTGTTTTCAAGTTTCTATTCTGTAGGCCTATTTATATAGCGGTATATATTGTTGTTATTGTGTTTAATAAATCGTCATATTTATGTACTTAATAATTATATTACAATACTTTGATGTGTTACGTATTTAGCTGATATCATTATGAGAGCAGATTATCCTTAAAGTGCAACAAGTAAATATTTTAAGTGAAATAAAATACTCGACATATGTAACATTCCACATGTTGAATTGATCACAGTGTGTTATGTGACACGCGTTAATTTAGAATACGGGCCTTATATTTGAATTTGTAAAAGTTATATTTACCAGTCTTTTGTTTTCATGAAATCGCAAAAAAATGGAAATGTGTCTGAATTATTGTTATAACCCACTCTACACTTCTGCCAATTTTTAATCAAGATCTACACAGCTATAACAACGTAGGAGCTAAAAGAACATGGAGCGGTTTAAAGTCTAATACTGAGTTTAAGTCTTATAGTGTGTATGAATAAGGCCTAGGTAGCTCGATATTTGAAAGGAGTACGTTCACTTAACCCAAAAATCGGCCTTGTGTCAGAATGTTTTGAAATTTTCACAAAACGATTGATTACTAATTCCCAATGCAAAAGCGTATTTTGTACTTTGTTACAAAGTATACAGTTGCCATAGCAACGGAAACACTATAACGCACAAATAATTGGAAAAACAATATTTTGTTGTTGACATGACTGATAATTTAGTTTTTTCTATGTAAGATGAAAGTAGTAATTTATTGAATTGTTTTTTTTGTGATTTCATGCTTCTGATGCTATGGTAACAGTGATGTCATGGATGTTATTGAACTTGTGTGTTTAACAAGTTTTTATTGAGAAAAGTACTACATTTCAAGCATATTTTTTTTTACAAAAATCTTCACCATTTCATTTTACAACGTTCCTAAAAGCATTATCTTTATAACATGTAAAATTTTCCACTCAATAATTTCAAGCATCTTCATCCTTTCTACATTGTTGCCCTGCGAATATTGTATTACAATAATGGAAGAAAATACATTATCAACAATTTCGGTTTCGTTGGTGTTGATATAAATTACCGTTGATGACCATAAATTTAGAATTAGTGTCGTTTTGATAAATTAATTTTAACTGTTTAATTTTCTACTATAATATTAATATTTGAGCGTCCCTGTACGCTTTCCAACCTTCTTTATCCCAACGATAGTTCTCTCCCTTTATCCCGAGTATATTATGTATGTATATATACGTGTATAATAAAGGGAAAAACTCGTGACAATCTCCTTGGTTCAAAGTCTTCTGGGGTTCGAAAACGATATAATTAATAAACATAAAGCATGACTCTGAAATAAACTTTGTCGCTGACATGTAAGATTTGTTAGTATGAATCAAATGTAATCTTTGTTTAGCAAAACGTTGATTCATTAAATTGGATTATCATAAGCCAATAAGAGCATGTAGGCCCCTACATTGTATAAGGGCTTAAAATCCTGTGTCTTGTGGTGTATTAGTGAGAGTATTATGTGTACACGTTAATACCAGTTTGTACATAGCGTGTTGATTTCACACGGAACTATAACACAGGAGATTGCCACGAGTTATCTCCCTTTATCCATTCTATAGTTCTCTCTCTTTATCCATTCTATAGTTCTCTCCCTTTATCAATTCTAGAGTTCTCTCCCTTATCTGTTCAATAGTATATGCGTATACAGTAGGTACGCTACAAATACTTTATGTACATGTACATAAACTATAGAAATAACAAAGGACAATCTCCTGTGAACTTCAATAACTATTATTCGACGAATTAAATATGATTTTCGGTCATTTATGTCACCCGGATAACTTGATTGAACCAATAATTGGAGCGTAAGAAATCACGTGACCTGATTCGATAGTACCACGAACCTTTAACTTGAAACTTCTGTTCGGATGAAAATGGTCACCAACTATCTACCCGGGTGACGTGATCCTCTTCCTTTACATTATATGTTGCTACTATTAAAGTATCTACGGAATTTTAGTCCAGATTTATACCGTCAAACGTGCATAGTTACAAAATAACAATGAATTTTATTAACACCATTAGAAATTATTCCCGTATTGATCTAAATAGGTTTCGGTGACATTCTGATGTAAATTAATATTTTTAATCTATATAAGCAGGTCCAGGCGTAGAGCAGCCGAGTCCTGGAGGTCGTGGGTTTTAATTCCGCTTTTTGGAGAAAAGGAATGGAGAACTTCACACTGCCTAAATTAGGCGTGAGTACCGGAAAGTAGTCATCTAAAATCATTGAAATGAGTCGTAAACTTGTTGCACTATCGATGCCAAATATATAAAATTAAACTTAACTAAATTTGGACGAACTATACAATCGACGCTGGCATACGCATTTATGAAAATGTTCAATTCAGGGGCAACAAATCATACCGGATTAAAACACTCGTTTAATTTCCACATTTTTACGCATCGCATGTTCACAGCAGTGACTGTCAACCATCTCTGGTATTTGAAGCGTAGCGTGACACATGAATGTCAATTACAAAACGTATCGGACAATGAACTATAAAATACTTTCTCCATCCCATGTCGTACATTCTTATAAAATGAGATGTTTATCTTCTGTCAGTATTTAAATAAAACGAGTCTTTTTACGCAATTCGCTATTAATGGGAAACGTTATCTGGTTTAACTAACATTACATCTTCGTTAAGTAAATTTGGTCCAGTGCAGTGACGTTTTAAACATAGTGAGTTTCACTCAATATAACATCGTGTCGCGCGGTATTTCGTGAAAACAAGCGGTAAACTGCGTGTTGTAAAGTACAGTAGAAAATATAAATTGTGACAAATTGGATTTTAATTGTTTATTTTGCGGGTTCTACGTATACCACAAAAAATGGCAAGAAAAGTACCGTAAGTTAACCTATGTTTTGTTTTATCAATATAACTTTATATTGTTAAGTATATAAACATGTACATTTTGAAAACGATTATATGCATTTTTATACCTGTTTCATATCAGTTAAGTTATCAGGTGTTCTAAAGTTTGAACATTTTGAGAGTTTTCCTACTTTTTTTCAACCACAATCCTGGGTGTGTCCGTACATGGCATATTTAATGAATTAATATAAAGATAAAAGAGTATATCGGTGTGTACAAATTTAAAAACGTTGACTATACAATGATACCTCATTTTAAGACCACTTAAGTACAATTAATTGGCTAATCTTGTCCTCAAACAACTTACTAACCACGAAATCAACAATAAACAAAAAAAGTACATGATAAAATTGTATACAGTAAAACCTCACGCAATGGCCACCTCAATAGTAAGAAAACCTCAACATTAAGAACACAATTGTCAAGTCTATTTTGCTCTTTATTCCACCTCAATATTAAAACCACCTCAATAATAAGACCAGGTTTCAATGGTCCCACGGGTGGTCGTATTATTGAAGTTTTACTGTATGTGATGTTTCGTAATGCACAGATTTAAATAAATGGATGTTGAACACGTTTTATACTCTATTTCCGCTACTTGATGTCGAGCGTCATTATAAATCCACTTCGGAAGTTTTGAAAATTCAAATATAAATATTGATTGGATCATTTAATCCCCTATGACTCAATACTATACGAAATATCATACACCAGTGACCCCAGCTAACCGATAATCTACGTAGTTCAAATCGTATAATTGATATTTCACTTCGGTCATAGTGAAATGTACAGCAGTGATTTATATGCAAACTTTATCTCCTAATGTACACATAAACTCGTTAATTCAATTACCATTTACATTAATTTCCCACATTCCCTACGAATATCTTACAGCTTAATGTATTCAGTGGGTTGACAGGAATATTTCGGAATGATATAAGAAACGTTGAGAAGGTTAAGGCAGTGTAATGTTTAATGACAACAAGAAGTAACGTATTAAAACTACGATCTGAAGTTGTTCTCTGCTTAGCGTAGTTTGTCTCGTTAAATTACTTACTTCGTTGTTAAATGAAGGTGTGCATGTAGTCTACATCATGAACGATCTGCACAATTTACATAAGACAATCTCCTTCTAATATATTCTTGTATAACGTATATGTAAACTGGACGGAGGTCGCTATTAATGAAGTCTCTCTTTATTTGAGGTGGTCGGTATCACCGGTATGAGTGTAGTCTAAGATAAAGAGACTACCCGTATCATATACAGTAAAACCTCAATACGAAGACCACCATTGGGACTCTTGAAAACCGGTCTTCTTATTAGGGTGGTAGTAATATTGAGGTTGAATAAATAGCAAAACAGTGAACATGGACTTGAAATTTGTGTTCTTAATATTGAGTTTGTCTTATTATTGAGATGGTCTTTAAGTAAGGTTTTACTGTGCATGGATATAAGTAAGAAAGGATTTGACGTACACTAGTCTATATAGCTGTTATACTAACCAGTATGAAGTTGGCAGTAATATCAGTAATAGCAGTAACACTGCTACTTCTTTCTGCAGTAGGCATACAAGCAGTTATTACTGTTGTTACTGCTGTCAGTAGCAGCAGTAAAACTGCTGATACTGGTGTTACTGCTATAACTGCCAACTTTACCCTTGTGTGACACTAATGGATGTCAATGAAGACTTGCTGTTTTATATCTACTGTCGATTGTACAAAATGTAATTACTTATAGAGCATTGTGTAAAACCTAAGAATGTTTTGTGTGGTATGTTTGAATATTTTCTCAAACTCGATATTTTATCACTTTTAAGATAAATTGGTCACAAATTTCGAAATGTATAAACTGTGTCATGAAAGTAGTTTTGGAGATCTAAAAATGTCTTATATTACGAATTAAGTATAAAACGAAAAGTGACCTCCGTTGGAGATAGCCCGAATTAGCAAAACAATGGGGTTTTATCCTTAAAGTTACAAAGAATGTTCATTTAGTCTACGATATGCAGACCATGAGTAACGTCTTTTCAATTATAGTTAAGTAAAATGTGATTTTATAAATGTTCAGTTTGCCTCGTTAATCAAATGAGTAATACCAATGACATGGTATCGAGATGAGACAATGGTCACTATTACACGAACATTCTTATATGAGTGCCGCTGTTCGATTTTCGACCTCTTCTTTAAGTGACGTCATTTCCAGAAAACGCAACATGTGATGTCACTATTTGCAAACAGGAAACAATATTTACTCCATATGGTCACTTCGTTTTCATATTGCCATATGGGGTACATATTACTTACAATCAGTACATGTTGACGTCACATGTGACATTTTCTGGAAATGACGTCACTTAAGGAAGAGGTTGTAAATCGTACACTGTACAGCGGCGCTCATATTATGATTTTGCATGTTTCCAGACTGGCTATAAATCATCAGCTATCAGTCATTGTGGTGACTACCCTACGTACACATTGTGTCAAATTTTAATGTTGCTTTTAATGATGTAATCAACACCTTACACAGTTTTGAACCCTTTGTTGCCTTCCGATGAAGGTGCTTACATCTTTGTTTTTACTGAAATAAGGTAAGAAGACATAACAAATATGAACCTTACTTGGTATTGACAAATTGCTCGACTCAAGAAACAATGTAGTGTCACTGACCAAAGCTCTATATGTAATTTCACACCACTTTTCACAGTGTAATATGTTACTGATCTTTACTGTTGTGATTGATAGATATATACAGACACTCGATTGACCCAGTATTCATATTTAACATGATTACACTAATGAAATGTAAAGATATATGTATTCATTGTTGTACACTATCTTGCACGTAGCCTGGTCCGCATATTTAAGTCAATTACTGACAAAGTTTAAAAGATAGTAGTTCTCTGACTTTTCTTCATTGCTTGTTGCATGAATACCAAGACTGTTTACATCTTATACACAACACTGTAGGTCCTACACGTTAAAGTAGTTTTCATTATTTAGAAATTCTGCATAAGCCTTGTGCGCCGATTGCTTGACACATAAATAACAGATTAGCAAATTATTGAACAATCCTCACATCCACCCCCACTCTTTGCAACTGGAGAATATACATTTTATAAGAGAAGCGTTGGATTGGAAAGCTGATTAATTGAAACGTTGCTATCGATTACTCCTTTCTCTTATTCAACATTAATTCCAATCAATATTTAGTGTAACCACTGTAGGAATTCACACCTGATGTAGTGAACACCACCACTATACACACTGCGTACACTATATCAATATATCCACACATCCAACAATCAGACACTATGGTTATTAATGTGAACAAGAAACAGTATGTTATATAATAAGTACATGTAGTTTAACAATATCCTTACACCGTATTCAGGTACTAGGTACTTAACGTTCATATGAAGTAATGGGGCTTCCCTTACGTATGTACCCTTGAACCTTCTCAAGTGCGATATGTCTTATGGATTGTTGTTTTTCCGGAGGTCTGTGTGGAGAGGCACTGTCTTATGTATATGGCGTTCACTGTAGCAACGTATTCTCTCTCTTTTAAGACACATGTTAACAGCCAGGGTCACGTAGCGACTTTTCCAGCAATTAGGTTGAAGGAAGATCCCAGGTGCCATTTCTAGCATTATTTGGGGCACCTTGGTAGAACCACCGACCTTTCAGAGCTAGGTGGATAATGCTAGTGTATGGTGTATGTGCATTGAATGTTTAGATGGCAATGTTGAACAGTATTACACAAATTGATCATTTTTTACGTAGTGTCAATGTTCTATACGATTAGTATGTGACTTAATTCTGATTAATCGGTTTTTATGGAGTACAAATGTATGGTAGCAGATGTCACAAAACCATATATGGCTGTACCATTGGTATTATATCACTAGTTGCGTGCGGTTATGTATCGTATTCTACAGCCGCTCAACACCGCAGTATGACATTCATCACATTTGGCAACATATATTTCGAGGAGTTGGTGCAAGAACCAGCCATCTCCTTATAAATATATAAAGGAGATTGTAGATTCTGGCGCTAACCCCTCGATTTGCTATTTCTAATTGCTGCACGAATTGCAGAATACGTTCATATCGGGCATGCAAAAAACTGGTTTATGTGAACAGGAATGGCCTTGTTCCTAGAAACACATTTTGTATAATTACCATTAATGTTGTTTACAACAAATAGCTAAATGTATAAATATGTCTATCCCGAGACTAATTGAAAATTTAATGCAGAATGTGGGTATTCGTGAATACACTATATTAATGAAACAAATAGCACTCAGTGTGTCTACAGCGGAACATGCATGACTGCCGAAAGAGAAAGTGGCAGTGTTTTGTAGCATACGTGACTCTATTTTAACCTTAGCCGGGATATGAGGTTGTTCCCCTAATTTTCTTGTCCGGCTTAGACTTGTTAAGCTTATATAAATGGTTTCTGGTACTCGTGCAAACATTATGTGAAAGTTCTACCAACTTATAAATGGATTTCAAACGAATACTCCAATCGATACTTCATGTGAAGGTCTACATTCGAATTGTTCGAGCAAAGCATAATTTTGTCATTTACGTTGTTTTTTTTCAGAAATAATTTATTCTATAACATACGTGTGATATGTTATTTTATTCTAACTCCATACATTCCTCGAGGCATTAAATACAACATGACCACAAATGGTGGTATTTGCATTATACTTACATTATATACTGACTGCTTGAGTTGTAATTTAAACCATCTATACAAACAGTAGTTGGATGATAAATATTCGGTTTTTATACTGATCATTAGTAGGCCTACCTCATTTGTTAAGTTGAGAAAACTGTAACATCAAAACCAACATTAATCAAAGACGCAAGTTGTGTGAAAGGTAGTTTATCAAGGTCGCCAACCCGGTCAGTTTCATGCAGAAAATCATGTTTGCCGTTGGTCAGTCAATCATATCCATCAAAACACGTAAAACGGCCTAAAATGTGAACCTAGACAAAACCTTGTGATAACGTAAAGTAACGAACGTAAATACTCGTATTGTTTGTAGTTTTTGATAGTCACGTATATACTCGTATTGTTTGTAGTTTTGATAGTCACGTATATACTCGTATTGTTTGTAGTTTTGATAGTCACGTATATACTCGTATTGTTTGTAGTTTTGATAGTCACGTATATACTCGTATTGTTTGTAGTTTTGATAGTCACGTATATACTCGTATTGTTTGTAGTTTTGATAGTCACGTATATACTCGTATTGTTTGTAGTTTTGATAGTCACGTATATACTCGTATTGTTTGTAGTTTTGATAGTCACGTATATACTCGTATTGTTTGTAGTTTTGATAGTCACGTATATACTCGTATTGTTTGTAGTTTTGATAGTCACGTATATACTCGTATTGTTTGTAGTTTTGATAGTCACGTATATACTCGTATTGTTTGTAGTTTTGATAGTCACGTATATACTCGTATTGTTTGTAGTTTTGATAGTCACGTATATACTCGTATTGTTTGTAGTTTTGATAGTCACGTATATACTCGTATTGTTTGTAGTTTTGATAGTCACGTATATACTCGTATTGTTTGTAGTTTTGATAGTCACGTATATACTCGTATTGTTTGTAGTTTTGATAGTCACGTATATACTCGTATTGTTTGTACGTTTGATAGTCAAGATGCGGACGTACCTAATTTGTGAATAAGTGTCGTTGTTTGTTGTGATTGTTCATACATACAGTCGACCCTCGTTCATTCGAATTCATCGGGTCTGAAATTTTATGTCGAATAATACATGATTTCGAATAGCCCATTTCAGTTCGATACATCAGGACCTGATATTTATTTCGGATGATACCAAGTTTTTGGATAGAAGGTTGTCGAATAAACGAGGTCCAACTGTATATACGTACATGTAGTTGATTAAAATAAATTGCCTGTCACAATACTAGACCGTTTATTTATATGCATACAATATCAATATGTATATGTGTGGCCCTCGGGATACAATGTTATCAGATATGCAAATATGTATACGTATAAATGTATGTACATTGTATATGTAAGTCTGTCAATGTTTATGTTCATTCATTTCGTTATAACGCCTCCCTGGACTCGAAATCGTCAGTATTCATTCCCGGAGCTTGCAGAAACATATGGTAATATTATGTCTGTGGTAGAGATATGTAATCCAAATACCATCAGGTACAGATATCAGACAACAAACATTGTTAAAATTGCCTTCATTAATCACACGTAAAAGTTTAAAACTGAATACCAGTGTCCAAAGAAGATGAACTATAGATAGTTCCCACGTCTACAATATCTACCTCCCTTGTTCTGGATGGTCGGCTATTTGATGGGCAAATTTCCTTAACGTTTATAGGGCTTATAATGTAAACGAAGATAAACTAATCCTATGTATACAAAATAACTTATTCATTACGCTAATGTTGGCATTTGGCTCAGTAAGTTGAAGAAAAAGTGGTTGTCACATGCAAATGGCTTTGCAGACGACCATACTGCCAACAAGCGCTTTCAGCCAACATCTTGGGAAAGGGAGTCTAATGCGATACTTGATCTTGAAAAATGTGCAGTCACAATAAATAATTGGATGAACGAAAACAAACTTAAAATGAACACTTCAAAAACGGAGTTCATAATGTTTGGCAGTAGACCATTATTAAATAAATGCAGTACGAAAACAATAAACATTGCAGGTGATGATGTCAAATCTGAAAGCTGTATTCGTTATCTAGGTGCATTTTTGGACGAAACTCTAAACTTTAAAGAACATGTGAAAAGAAAATGCCGAACAGCTATGATAAACTATTTTAGAATCAAAAGTATTCGTAAATATCTAACCAAAGAAGCCACAGAAACTCTAGTGTTGTCTCTAGTTATCTCTCACTTAGATTATTGTAATGTCATTTTATTTGGACTAGCACAAACTGAACTTAATAAAATGCAACGTGTTCAGAATATGTGTGCAAAGTTGGTTTTAAACCGTAGAAAGTATGATAGCTCTAAGCAAGCTTTGTTTGATCTGCACTGGCTACCAATCAAAGCCAGAATTACATTCAAAATGATGACTGTTATGTTTAATTGTTATATTGGTCAAGCTCCAGCGTATCTTACTGAGCTACTCACTAAACAGGTTCAAACCCGGAGTTTGCGATCCTCTGACTCAGGTACAGGGCGCTATGTTGTTCCCTTTAACAAGAGAAAAACTTTCAGTGACCGAAGCTTTGGTACTGTTGGACCAAGATTGTGGAATTTATTGCCTCTTACCATTCGAAATTCAGCCACATTAGATGCATTTAAGAAAAAACTAAAAACCCACTATTTTAGAGATTTTTATGAACTGTTTTAAGAGAATGTGTTGTTTTATGCCAGTAGAAAGCGAACTGATTTAGATTTTAAGTGGTACCAGACTGTTTTAATAATGCCTTTAATTTTAAAAGGTTCTATTCAAATTTTAACTTAAATGTGTATTTTTCTTAATGCTATTTGATGATTGCTGTATAGTGGTCGTACTTTTATTATGCTTGTACATTATTTTACGCTATGACTGTTGATTGTTCTGTCATTTTAATATGTTATATCATGTTATGAATATTGTACAACGCCATTGAATATGTTATATGTAAAAATAGGCGTTTAACCAAATAAACCAGTTTCAGTTTCAGTTTCAAATTGTCTTGGAATTTTCTGAATTTTCACATATTTGGACATTACTCCAATGAGGGTTTATCAGTTTTGCCTATCAAAATGGCTGATGATTAAAAACAAGGGAGGTTAATATTGTAGATGTGGGAACTACATGTGTTTATTAGTGTAGAACTCAAATTATCGTATAGTTCTCTGTATCTGTATTTATCATTTTCTATAAACGTCCAGCAAATACCCCGTGAAAACATCATACACTTAACATGTAATCCCTTACTAATGCAAGTTGGTCCTAACAATCTCTAAACACCCTATTTACTATGCGTCATTATTTAAGGTTGCCTTTACATCTCAATAACAAACATGTTCTATCATAAAGCACTTAGCTGCATATAAAGGATATTTACAAGAAAATTACTCTCATTTGTCTTAATTTAGATGGTATATAATTCATATCAAGTAATGTCACTGACTGACAGGCTACGTGCACATACACTTGTTACAGCAATCTCTGTCACGTGTTCACACACCGTAGATAATTTAATGACCAACTGTTTCAAATATGTAATCGAGTCTATATGCAGTCAAGCGTTTTTTGTGGCGAAATTACAAAATTTATTTTTTTTGGTGAATAACTTGCTTTGGAGTAAGTATATCAAGTAAATTTTGATTAATGTTGAAATGTTCAAAAGAAACTATTGTCACATGCGATTGATGAGATTGTCACGAGTTCTTTCCCTCTACCCCTTCTAGAGTTCTCTCCCTTCATTTCTTCTATAGTATATATAATAGGGATGAAGGGAGAGAACTCTAGGGGGAAGAAGGAAAAGAACTCGTGACAATATCCTGTGGTCAAGATCGACACATTCTCATATTTGGTTCAATCAATTTTGTATTCTGGAAGATATTGTACTCAATTGTCCATAACTTTCGCATTTGGAAATAAACTTAATTCATAACGAGCGTTTTGAATTTTCAGGTGACAAAATCTGTGATCAATACATATAAGGTTAGCGCTTGGTTTTCCGCCTTGTAATCGCATTCAAAATGAAGGCAAGCAAGCAAAGTATACGTCAGTTCTTTTGTGATGGGTCTTTTCAGTTACATAAACACTATGGGTCATGTGGTGCCCTTTCCTGCTATAAGGGTGGAGGAAGACCCTCGGGCGGGCCCCTGTGTAGAACTACATACCATCTCTTAATGCGAGCTGTAAACATATGTCTCCCTCACTCAAGATAGCTTTATGGCTATTGGTCATGGTCAAAACCTTGTTGTTGCTGGTCTGTTGCCAAAAAGTGTTTTCATTGAAATAACAGATATCATCATAATAGTGTACATGTATTGATATCAACTATACTTAATGCCATTATAAACGCATCTAAAAAATATGCACGATGGTAAAGCGACAATGTACTTTATTTCACATGCATAATTTCCTAATATTAATCAATGAATTGTGGTGAAATTAAGAATGATTGATCTTTAGTTTGGTTATATTTTGATAAAATTAAACGCTTATGTTACTGAAAAACGCTTCAGACAATTTATACAACACGACGCCTTATTGAAAATGTTGTGTTTTTAATGGAGTTAAGTGTAGGTGAATCATAACTGTACACCTCCGAATGATGTATTTACCGTTGCACCATCGTTATCTCAAAATATTCATTCAAACAGTTATAGAGTTGTAGGCGTTGCGTAGGTATTATCAAATATTTGTGGCGTGGAGTTTTGTCACACTCCAATCATTATCCCATTATTGATAAAACTGTTGAAGCACAAGCCTTCTATATGTATATGTGGGATACGCGAGAGATACCACTTGGTAAAATGTCACAGGTTGGAGAACGCAACTCTATAGTTTGGAGTACGTTAATATCACCACGGACCTATATACAGGTCCGTGATATCACCCTTTGGTAAAACTGTGGGATTGTGTGTACTTACTATTTCTGTGTGATACATGCTCTGACATAGTAGTTATCTCTTAATTAGCAATGTTCAACGGATATAATCAAGTAAGAAAAATATTTGTTCTTACAAGATTGAGTAGCGCTATGCAAAAAACAAACATACGCCAAGTAAAATCCCTCCTTATAATGAGATAAATATAAAAAAGTATTTTATATTAAAATAAACAAAATTTAGCAAATTTTACTTTCTGTCTCGCATGATTTGATGTGGTTTATACAAAGTAAATAGTCATCGACATATAAATAGAATTCGTGAAGGAAATTAACCCCTGCTACTCATAAATTCAAATTACGTTTTGGCGATTAAGGTCTCGCCAATATTTATTCACTTGAGCTCTTAAACCTGCCATAATCCTGTTTTATGGTATGGTCTAATAATTCTCTTTTTAACGTACCGGAAATGTCAACGATCGTTGCACCTATTGCGTGTAGTGTCATTATGTAATTAACAATTTATTAGCGTTTAATTTTCAGAAATTATGTGTTCTGTTTCAAATCGATCCAAAAAATATATGAAAATTAGTACCAGGAACATTAGAAACACGAAAGTTCATTCGTTTGTAAATAACATTATGATGATCAAGATAATGCTAAATACAGTAAAACCTCAATAATAAGACCACCTTTGTGACTCTGTGGAAACCAGTCTTCTTATTGAGGTGGTATTAATATTGAAGTTGAATAAAGAGCAAAACAGTGAAAATGGACTTGAACTTTGTGTTCTTAATTTTCAGGTGGTCTTATTATTGTGGTGGTCTTTAAGAGAGGTTTTATTGTATACGTTTGTATTTGCTTGACAAGCAGTAAGATCTTATTAAATTGTCGGTTTGATTCAGGGTTAAACTATTGATAAGTGCATCACAGCTAGTACCTCTAGCAGTGGAAGTATGAGTAATGCTGCGTTTACTGCTAACTTCACTCGAAGCCAACCACAACTGCGAGCTTGTTATGTAGAATATTCACGCTGCTCCTTGTCGCGCGTATTTGACTTCTCTATAGAACAGAATACAATTACTATTTCTTACTTTTTTTCTTTCTTTTAAGACGAAAATATACAATTAATGCTGTTTAAGTAGGACTTTGATTTTAATACGAAGTTACAGGTGATAATAATATTCGCATAACGTAGTTAAGAAAATATTTCCTGTATATATATATTTATTACTAATGCCTTTTTTCTTATCTGCAAAATGTGTCCATTTAACACTAGGTTGTCTGGTAAATTTTGAACCTTCAGAAATATCTCATGAATTTTAATGACTTGGGAGACGATTCAGATATCCCACGGAATGCTAAGTGTTATAAATGCTTTTAATTTCTTCTTAATCCTATGAAAGATTGTCAGACACAAGCTGTGAGTACGCTTTAAAATTTATGTCATTTTCGCATGGCGCACATTATATCGTCTGCGTCTTTTGTTATTCACTGCGGGACATAAATGTCACGTGACAATAACATTTCTTTCGAGTAGAGTTTTATTTCAAAATTTGACTTGGTTTCAGAGCATGTATGTGTTTTGGCGGGGATCTAGTTAATTTCAACAAAAAATCAACCGTACAGTGAATTAATGGTGTAATAATGAAATATACATTACGACATAGCATGCAGTCTATCGTGCAATAAAGCTTGCTCTATGCTTAATCTTCCTTAGAACGAAAATAGATGAATGTTTTGTACGCATTAGGCCGGAACATAACTCTGTTACAGTCCGTGTCATAAATAGCCAGCTAAATGGTCGAGTTTAATTCGTTAAGTCCAGAGTGCGAAATTAAAATAAGTCGCATAAAAATTAAAAGAAACATTCACATGATATTTCGTAGTGACCTTACATGCTGCAGCATGAACAGGTAAACATATAACAACGGACATGGTAGTGGATGACGCGAATGAATTGTTTACTTTGTCATCGTTGTCAATAAAATATGACACCAATTATGCATCAAAGTTAATTAAATCCTTGCGATAATATGAGCTTAATGTGTTTCGCTATTTTACACCACGTGTAACACCAATTACTACTGAAGGGTCTCTTTCATCATTGACAATTGCCATGGTTGGATTTATCCGCAGCAGTTATGGGTGTATTGTGTCATAAATGAACAATAGTCAATCACGTGACTAATGACAAAATCACGTGACAGCAATTCCCTGAAAATCGGTATTAAACTGTTGGTTAGGTTATATATACTGGTATATTTTCTTCCTGAAATCCCGATTGGTCTATGACTATGTGACATTGACACACTACAACAGCTCAAATATATTGTTTCCACGAGTATGGTTGTCACATCCGAATTATTGTCATATCCGAATTATTGTCATTTCCAAATTATTGTCATATCCGAGTAAGGTGTTTGTTTCTTTTGTTTCAGAAATGAAGTCCAAACTGTGTTCGACAAGTACACTGTGAACTTTGTACGTCGATTGAACAAAGATAAAGCTATTGAAATGTTCAAGAAAGAATTCGAACTTGATGCGGATCGATCAGAAATCATGTTCGACATGTTTGACAAGGACAGAAACAACATACTCAGCGCATGGGAGTTCTATCTTTTCTACGCATCGTTCGGTTATGAGTAAGTATACATTCATTTTGTATTGACATAAAAAGTTAGCTAACATCAGTAAAACGCCATTCAATTACATTCATCAATAAATACAGACATATGAGCGCCGATGTACGATTTTCAACCTCTTCTTTAAGTGACGTCATTTTCAGAAAAAGTCACGTGTGACGTCACCATGTACTTTTTGGTAAAGTAAACTTGCATAGAAAGTAATAAGGAGCTGAACAAGTAAGTTACTATTGCATGTTTTCCTTCAGATGAACATGTGCTGTCGTTGAATTTCCTATATTTTTACCAAAAAGTTTTGCCAAAACTATAAATTTATGCAAAATTCCTGTATTTTCCCTATATATTGTTGACGGCTTGCAAACGTCTCTGAATAAACTTCCATAGACAAATGAGAGCTGCTGTATGATTTCCAACCTTTTCTTTATGTGACGTCACCATGTACTATCAGTAAGCAATATTTGCCCCATATGGCAATACGAAAACGAAGTGACCATACTTATGGAGTTCATATTGTTTCCCGCTTGCAAATAGTTCCATACATGTTGCGTTTTCTTGACATGACGTCACTTACAGAAGAGGTTGTAAATCCCACAGCAACGCTCATATATACATTTTAGTTCCTTTTTTAAATTTCTTCGAAAGGATGTTTTCAAATTTTGTTAAATACCAATCGTGTCATCAGTTCGCTAAATGAATCTTTGGAATATAAATACAACTGCACAGCTATTGGTTCACGTCAACTCCAGACACGGCATTTATTATCTAAATGTGATAGTAAATGGCTGGTACTGCCAATACATCATTGGTCATAGTCACGAGATTGTCACGAGTTCTTTCCCTTTATTTCCCATCTAGAGCAGAGGTAGAGTAAATAAAGGGGAATAATTCGCCACAATCTCCTGTGGTCATAGTCATTCCAAGACAGTTTCAGCAGGTTTCTGCTATTTTTGTTTGAAAACCATCGAAGAAAATGCTTTTCGTTAAATTATTTTTGAATCTTTGTTGAATCCCGAGTTAGGCTTATCGACAAGCTATATAGCTTTACCGGGTGCGATATGTTGCATGCCATTCTTAATGTACCCTTGGTTCTTCTGGGGGAAGTACTGATGTGTGTTAATGTTGTTAGCACTATATTCTGTGCGATGGTCAGTTTACAGACCAGTTCGTATATGTCTTCTCAAAACTAGTTTTTGAGTCAAACAGTTAGGGATAACGACTTCAAATGCACCATCTTCAGTCTTCAGCCTTACTGATAATGAATGTACTGTGCTCTAAGACAAGTTTAGCGAACTGTGAAGCTGTTTTTTCTCATTTGACACTTTCTGTGTATATAAATCTAAACATTCTTTTAGCAACCAGTTTTGGTTAAACAAAAACTAAGACAACGGAATTCACGAATACGAACAATTTCGTACTTAAGATGTTGCAGTTATATTATAGAATGCGCTTAAAAGCAAAACATATCAACAATAACCGTTTGGTGGCAGTAATTCCGACATTTATAAGTTTTGTGAGATTCTGTGTAAACAGCATTCAATGAAAGTGACAAGATCATTACTCATATGACAATGCAAACAAAACTACTGGGAAAATAGTTTTATGGTCATGGCTTGACGTGAGTTTCCAGTCTTCCCGCGCTCTCACAATACATTTTATTGCGATGTTACACCCAGAGGTCGAAACGAGCCATTTAACTGTAATACGATACATGCCAGTGGCCTTGTAACCTTATAAAATACTTGGATAGGAATTTGAAAGCAAGTCTGTGTACCATGACAAAATATTGAATTTGTTAAATATTTGTTTAGTATACATGTACATCAGGTCACGCCTTTGAACGCTTGTAAATGAAGCAGATTCACACATCGTATACAGTTAAGCCTCACTTAAAGACCACCTCAATAGTAAGACCACCTCAATATTAAGACCACTCTTTTCAAGTCCCTTTCGACTATTCGGTTCTTTATTCAACATAAAAGTATCTGTTTTGGAAAAGGTGCAGACTCGTCTTACGTATTTGATTACAGAAATTAATCCAATGGACGCATGGAAGACGTTGTCACTGTTAAAGAGGATACATGATCAGTTATTCTTCTGTAAGCTTGTAAACCTGAACCGTGTGTGTCTCTTGCTAGATGCTTATGAATAAATGAGCGCTGCTATGGGATTTACAACCTCTTCTGTAAGTGACGTCATTTCAAGAAAACGCCACATGTGATGTCATAATTTGCAAGCAGGAAACTTAAGGAAGAGGTTGGAAATCGTACAGCGGCGCTCAAATTGTCCAAGATAAATAGTTTAAAGGTTGATCTACATAGTCTTACTTTTCACAAATATTCTTAGTCATAAATGTGAGAAAATCGTTGTCAGTGGCCTTCATAATGATGCACTCTACAACACTGTGTTGTCACTTTTCTTACATGTTTCCCAAAACCAAAACAACAAGTGTCCGATACCCATATTTTCTATCCTGACCTACGCGCCGAGTTAGCGCTAGCATAGGAACTACCTGTATCGGACTCGTGTTTTGCAGTTCCAGAAAACGAAAATATTCAATGCAATGTTTTAGAGTATGTGCCATTTTCGTAAAATGATTACTTGATATATTTTGATAGAAAAAATAAGACTTTAACGTTATTAACTTTTGATGTTTTTATTTGCAGAGCGAACAGATACCTGGACGAATACAACCGACTGACAGAAAACGGATGTGGCGCAGTGAATATTGATGGATTGTGGGATTTCTTAAAAGATTTAAAAACATTAGCTGGTCGTCAATACGCTCCCGAAGATCTAGAAACAATGATTAAAGGTTTCGCGGGGAAAGACCGATCTATTGACAGAACCAAGTTTATTGAAATAATATGTAGGATTAAATTAACAAGAAACTGACCACGTGACTTTGGTGCCAAAGGTTGTGATGGAGACTGAAGAGTATTGATTGGAGGAGAGTCCGTCAGGCTACCATTAAACTGTCGATGTGTTTCTGGTCGAAAAAACTTTTTTTAATTTATCTGTTTAATAATATTAGAATGAATACAATGTTTACAGACATGCTAGAATGAAATGGTTAACACATTTGTGAGAGATATATTGCCGCCATGAAGCAAGAGTAGGTACATTTGTACATGATGTATAGTCTGAACAATTCTGGTTGTAATCTCGTTTAATCTGTTCATATATATGTACACATTTGTATTTAAATCATTTACTGGTAAGCGTCCTTTCTTTTTCATTGATCATTGACATTTAGAAAAGCACATTTATTTCGTTAACGCTTGTTTAATGCGCCAATTTCTGAAACCAAATATACACCCAAAGGTTCATCGGATACGAATACAGGTAATAGCCATGTTTGTGTATAATTAAGAATTGTTTTGAAAATAGTCCCGATTTCTGAGGATTGACCATACAGTTACAGGACCAACATGCAACTATCCATTATACGTCACATTGCGAACATTTAATGTCTAGTATCAGCAGATTATCGCGTTATAATAAACTTGCCATATTTGATTGTAAATACAGGGTGTTAAAAAAGATTGTTCACAAAGTTTGAATTTCAATAAAATGAAAATTACGCGGTGCACACTGGCTTTATTTCGCATAATGAAAACTGCTCCTTTTTTCATGAATATGTGTTTATATTGAAATCTCACGCAGAAGTTAACTATTGGGATATAGCGACATAGATGGAACGAGTAATTAAAAAAATCGAACTTTCTGATCGTACTTTTTTAACACCCTGTACGTGTCATAACCTGTGCTTACATAGCAAGGTTGTCCATCGTCCAGTGTACACAATGACCAATGAAACAACTACCATCTCGTATTCAGATACATGTACCAATGTTATGTTCAATTCTTGTTCTCTCATATTACATAGTAAGTGCTTGTGTGAATGTATTTTTCAATAAAAGTTATAAAGCGTTTTGTGTTCTTTGAAATCCCTCGAGACGGTAATTATTTCACTAGAAAAGGCTAATTTAAGTTCCCTCATTTTTTTTCAACTTGATGTGAAATTATTGAAAAATGAAATCTAGTCCTTAATGAGAACACGCTTTACAAGAGGGGTAAGCTGTGGGTTAACAATTATAACTTTGTAGACAACAGATCAATATAATGGAGCGCTGCTATGGGATTTACAACCTCCTCTTTAAGTGATGTCATTTCAAGAAAACACATGTGATGTCACTATTTGCAAGCAGTAAACAATATTTACTCCATATGGTCACTTTGTTTTCATATTGCCATATGGGGCAAATATTGCTTACTGTCAGTACACGGCGACGTCACATGCGACGTTTTCTGGAAATGACGTCACTTAGAGGTTGGAAATCGTATAGCAGCGCTCATATGTCTATTTCCCTGTATGAATGTTTATTCAGAGACGTTATCAGGCCGTCAACCAGTCAGTCAACAAAATATAGGAAACATATAGGAACTTTTGCATAAAAGCAGCCGTAGTACCCATGTGATCATCCAAATGGACACCTTTTAAGATTTAAAGTTGAACATCCATCCTATCAAAGGTGTCCCTTAAGTAGACCCATGAGTGTACAGCAATCTTCTACAAGATGGTGATGGTTTGAAGGATAAAGTTTAAACTGTTAATACATAATAGCTAAAGGCAGTATCAATTCAAAACAAGCTTTTTGATAAAATAGGATATCTCTCGAGAATAAATGTATAGGAATATAGGTATTGGTTGACGGCCTGCGTTATATATCCAGATTTAATGGACAAACGGGTAGCAGAAACAAGGTCAATAAGAGCTTCACACTGAATGTACGAGCTGTTCCACAAGAACTCCTGGGCCTGTTTTCACAAACGTTTTAAGACTGAATTTTAGACTTTAAAATGGAAAATTTTCATTTTGTTCCTACGTTATTTTTTCACAAGATATTTTGATAAAGCATGGCATAAGTGTAGAGTGAGTAACAAGAAATATTATATATGTATCCTTTTAAATGTAATGAAAACGAAATTCTTGTAAATTTAATTTTTGCAATTTTAAAGTCTAAATCTGAGATTCAGTCTTAAAACGTTTGTGAATACGGGCCCAGTAGTCATCAAGACTAAAAATCATTTCAGGTTTACATTTTTTAACAGATATATTTTCTAGTTTCATTTAGTACAAAAAATTGGATGGCTCCTTTTCTTTTTATATATATCAAATATACATAAAATCTTGTTTTCAAATGGTAAAAACAAATGATGTAATGTATATTAACCTTTTCATGATTATTCAATAAATAATGTCACAAATCAAAATTATTTGACCGAAGACACTTTATATGAGAAAACGCTTAAAACGTCAAAAATCATTGGGAAATACTTGAAGTCATACCCCATGTCACTAATAGAAGTTTTGTTGTGGAAGCGTCCACATCAAAGAACAACAACAACATTTTAAGGATTCATGCATGACATATATATTTTATATATAATACACAAATACATGTCTTAAACAATTAACAGCTTTGTTAATTACATAACAGTTTCAAGCACAGTACAAAAATGCTATTGAAATCATTGAATAATGTTGATGGAACACTAGATCCAAATACAATTCAGAATAGAATCAACATTTTATCAGCAATGAAACAAGTACTGCAATGCCTTGAAAAAAATTTGGTGCAAGTATGACTGAATGACATTTCCATAGCATTTCACACATATGATGAACTATATCTAGTGTACATGATTTCAAGATCTGCCAGATTTAAATGTACATTACAGAAGTGACACTGAAGTATTCTAAAATCACATTTGGGAGTTTATTAAAGTAGGAAGATTCTTCCACACATACAAAATTAGGGGCGGAGACAAAAATGAAAATTCAAATGGATGTTATAAACATGTGATGACTAGTTAAGTGAACACCGATTTAAAAAAACCAAGAAGGCCATGATAGCCTTATATCGCTCACATGAGTACAAATATATAAACACATAGGCAACAAGCCCCTGCCCCCTAATAATGTTAACGATCTTGGAAGAGGATCACTACACAATGCTACACACCAAATATCAAAGCTCTACACGTTATGATTTTGGACAAGAAGATTTTCACTTTTAAAATCTATTTTTTGTTCCTAATCAACAGACCAGAACCATTTATATAATTCTAAAAGAAGACCACCTAAGGATCATTCCTGTGAAGTTTGATCACTATCTATTAAGTAGTTTACGAGACGATGTTCACAGTTTCAATTATTGTAGCTCCTGTGACCTACTTATGCAGCATACAAGATAATTTATGCAACTTTGAAGGAGTCTCACCCAATGGTCATTCCTATTTTGTTTGGACAAAATACGTTCAATTCTTGAAGAGGAGATGTTGTTTAAAAAAATGTTGACAGACGACGCATAACGACAGACAGCCAACGATCTTAATAGCTCACCTTGAGCACTTTATGCTCAGATGAGCTATAAAGAATAAAAAATGTAGTTTAAGTGATTTAATTGACGATGAATAACTACAAAGTTAAAGATATATTCACAGGTATAAAAGGCTTTAATAACTGTATTCATAATAAACATTTCAATTAAGATTCTGTGATTAGACCTGAAATTAATATAATTTAGTTGTCATAATGTCATCTATTGAACGGAAGACCGCTGTTGTCCACACCTAAATGTTTGTTTGTAAGGAAGTCTGTGATTGGATGGCTATTTATAGCACCATAAACATCGCCAACACCAAGTGTATCCGGATACCTAAAAGTAAAAACAAAAGAATTATCAAATGTGATAGATAGATGATTATGTATATGACAAAGACAAAAAAAATAATTAAAAATGCAACCATAGGACACAGGTGCCCCCATTTTACTCAATCCACGGGCATACCTTTGCTCTTATTATATATATATCCAATTAAAAAAATAATTTTCATGTGATGGTTATTATTTCTATAAAGTTTTGTTACTCTGGGTCAAATATAGTTTCAGATAACAGCAACACAAACTGTAGCTGACTCATTTGAACATAACATGTTTGAATTGGCTTCATCCAGTATTGTTGTTACATTGACTAAAACATGTCTAATAAGAACCATTGCAATGTATAACCAATTTAAAATATCTTTATTCACCATATTACTACATGTAACAGACAAAACTTGTAAAATAGCCTGATTGTTAAAAAAACTGTTTGATTTTATTAATTTTATGATGTACAAACATCTTTCTTCAACAAATCATTTTTGAGAAACACGAAAAATCGGTCAATGGCGCTACCAGGAATCGAACCCAGGTCCACGGATTGCCAGTCCGTTATGTTAACCACTACACCACCGACCTGACGTCATTTTCGTGTAAATTTGTAATATATAAATTTATGATTAAGGTAAACTACACTTTGGACGAAGTACGGGGCGAATTTTTACAGTTCATTCTTTGTTAATGCATGTTTATTGATGTTTTAACTATAGGAAATATATATACCTGTATAGGTAAACAAAAGAACAAAAAATGAGCATAATATTACTTTAAGGCAGACGGATGGACAAAGGTACTATAGAGTATCTGTACAATGTTCTTACCTTCCCATGTTCACTTTTAGAGCAAATGTTTCTCGTAAAATATCACCCACAAATAGCTCCATTGTCTGCAAATAAAGCATTAACATAAGTTTGGTTCAGATACAGTAAACAATTGGCTATACAAGATAGAAGTTATAACTATCAAACAGTTAGTAAAATTTAAAGTAATGTTAACTTCAAAGATGAAAACTAACATTAAACAAGCCATGTCTGTAAAACATTGTGCCCCCTGTGACCTTGACCTTTGACCCCAAAATCAATAGGGTGCCTCCGCTATCCCCAAAATCAATAGGGTTCCTCCGCTATTCAAGATGAATGTGTGGACCAAGTTTGAGTATGATAGGTCAAGGGGTTCTCGGGTTACTGATCGGAAACGAAAAGGTTATGGACAGACGGACAGACATACCAACCGATCGTCACGTGCAAACCAATATGCCCTCTCTTCTTCAAAGGGGGCTTAAAAATAAGTAAACTGCTATTCCTTGCTTTCTATTTGTAGGAAATGATCACATAAATTTAAGTTGTTTACATCCCCAAACCCAACACAATTTCTTAATATTTATTCCAATGTAACTGCATACAGAGATCTATAGAAACAGCAGAATACCTCCAACGCCATTTTCCTATCGATATGAAATAACCACCATATATTGACACACGAAGACATCATACAGAGACACTCTGTCAAACATACACAAACAATATACAATACGTATACAGAAATTTTTGACTCTTATTAAACATTTTGTCTCGAATCGTCTGCTTTTATCTTCACTTGAAAGGTCAACATGCCAATACACTTCTTACTTTTGAGAGACAGAGGTTAATTGACGCACTTGCCATTGACAAATCTATCATACTTAATGCACCCAGATATCGCAAACCGTTTGCACTGTCATTATTCATCACTTCTTCATTCAGAAAAAAATTAGTTTACAGTTTTTGGACTATTGAAAAAATTCGAAATTTGCATTGTTGTCTAACACTTATAGACAGTTCCCACATTTACAATATTTACCTCCCTTGTTCTGATTTGTTCGCCATATTATAAGGCAAATTTCCTTGAATTTGATCAGGAATTTAATGTAAAAGATGATAAAATAAAATTTGCTATATATAAAAATAACTTATTCATTATGCTCATAAGGACAGAAGGCTCAGAAAATGAAGAAAAAGTGGTTGTCACATGCCAATTCTCTTGGTATTTTCTCAATTATCACATACTTGGGAATTACTCCTGTCAGTGCGTATCAGTTTTGCCTATCAAAATAGTTGATGATTAAGAACAAGGGAGGTTAAAATTGTAGATGTGGGAACTATCTATATACATGCTGGGTTGGCGTTCTGCAGCATGCTGGGTGCATTAAATTTCATACCACTCCCTGCTAATAATTCTATGTTCAACTAATATTCATACCCTGTAAATCATTCCCTGTGAAACACTTCCGTAATATCCAGGTTCCACTTCCGTATGAGACAGATTAACACCAATCTACAAATATTTTTGTAAAATTAATAAAGGTAACCTAGCAACTATCTCCGATGTATAACAGCTTTTCAGCAGAATCAAAGACTAGTAGTTTTCATTAACACACATTTTTTTCAACATTTAAATAATCATCTGGGTCCAGGATTATAATGGATACTTACATTCAGTACATCTCAAATCACAAAATTTACTCCTAATAATTTCATATTGAAAATTTGAGTGGAAAATGCATGAAATTATCAAAACTTCTAGGTTGCATAACCGCAAACAAACATTATTTAAAGGATGGCCCAAGTTTCATAATCGAAATAAAATATAGAAGTCAACTCAATGCACAGAATATAAGAATTGTCAACTCAATGCACAGAATATAAGAATTTCAATATAAGAATTGTCAACTCAATGCACAGAATATAAGAATTTCAACTCAATGCACAGAATATAAGAATTACAATTTCTATCAGAAATTACTGGAAGAGTAAAACAAACAAATCAAGCAACAATCTTACTACATATTACACAGAGACATCAATTAAGTAATACGGGTAATTCATAAACTTTCTAGTACCTCTTTTGCAACCTTTTCAACGAACAAGGTTCCTTCCATAGGGGGTAGTATTTCTGTTCCACCCGGTGTCAGGTTTTCCTCTAGTTGTTTCTTCTGTTTGGGACGTCTAGGCACTAAATTATCAAATTCAGTCAATTAGGAGAAAGTAAACTGTGTCAAGCATTGTATCATTTGAACTATGAGTTTAACAAGATATGTTTGTAAAAAATTAATGCCCCTCTGTGACCTTGACCTTTAACCCCAAAATCAATAGGGTTTCTCTCCTACCCAAGATGAATGTGTGGACTTTGAGGATGATAGGTCAAGGGGTGCTTGAGTTATTGATCAGAAACAAAAAGGTTACTGACCAACGGACGGACATACCGACCGACATGTGCAAACCAATATACCCTCTTTTCTTCGAAGGGGGCATAATAAAATCAATGAAAACAAACAAGGATCTACCAATCACATACATAGCATAGCGTGAAATCATTTTGATGAAAAAGTCACTGAAACTGTTTCTTATTTTTTATCTGATCTTTGAAAGACAACTTCTTATTACAAACAAACATCGCAACAAAATTACCATTGGACTACACGGTTAAAAAGTAAATCTAATTAATCTTAAAGATAAACCACAAATATGTAATAGATCAACTTCAAGCGTATGCGGTCATCATGACCTGAGAGAAAAAAGTAGAATGATTCAATGAACATTTATCCAGTCCATACCACACATAGATTGTGTCAGCATGTTTCTTTTATCTCTGACAGTGTGTGTAGTACATAGATCAGTCCTCTTTCACATAATATAAACCATCAGAAGATTACTAGGCCTGATTCATGGGTTATACTCATACCCACATCAAGTGCTATGTGATCAGATATCATTAAGCAGAGCAACACTGGATGCACACTTCTGGTGATAAAATAGCAAGAAATGGTAATGGTGCCAGAGTCATATACTATTCTATCTAAGTGAGATTCGAACTTACAGCGGTGAAGGGCAACAAATTTAGAGTCAATGACCATAACCACGCGACCACAGAGGCCCCCTCTTAAAGTTAAAAGCAGGTTCCATATAAAACCTTAGTGCATTAGACAATATGAAACTGAAGCAATATATACTCCACGCCGTTAAAAACGCAACTAAAAATTGTCAGCATCAACATGTTGACATTATAAAGAAATAATTATATTGTAATTCTCAAACATAATTTCCTAAACTTAATCAATAATGAAACAAGACTACTAGGGCCATAGTTTCATTTCTTTTTGATGAAAGATTTACACATTTGTAACAATAAAACATGCGTTTAACACTTCGATCAAAATGAAGGCTAAGTGAAATAATTGCGTTTTAATGGCGTTAAGTGTATGTAGTCTACATTACTGTTCAAATTAAATAAGTATAAAGGTAATACCACAAGCCAGAATGTCGATTTCTTCATCACTAGAATCAGAGGGTGCGATTAAATCCTGTAATGATGTAGCATCCTGTAGAATCGGGTGGCTATCAGTTACAGATGCAAATTTCCTGAGATGTTTATCAGCTGGTAAAGAAGTTTCAGCCTGTAGATCTATAGCGGCAGGGTGTAATGGCTTTTCTGTCAATAAAAAAAACACATTGTCTCATTAACTAAGTGATTGGCACACATTCGGTATTGCCTTTTTTCTATGAAAATTAAATATGCTAATACAGTCGAACCTCGTACATTCGAATTCATCAGGTCCGAAATATTATTTCGAATAAGACATGGCAACAGGTTTCGAATAGCCCATTTCAATGCGACGTGCCTAAGATACATCGGGTCCTGATATTTTTTTGGATTATACCAAGTATTCGGACAAAAGGTTGTCAAATTAACAAGCACCAATGGTACCTTCATTTACAAAATATGATACACTCAAAGACAGGAGTTACTATGTTTACAGAGTTATCTAGCTAGTGACACTGACGAATGTAAAAATATAAAAAAATCATTTCACATGTTACATGTATTAAAAGGTACAATGTTCAATAGTTAAAAGAAAGTTCATTTACAATTAATAAGAGTCGAAGAATTATTTCACAACACTTTATCATGTCAGTGTATTCATTCTTCCAATGCCTGGACGTGCGAAATAAGTCAAAAACTATTGCTGCTGAAACCTTTTTAGTGAAGCAACAGAGACCAGTGTACCAAATTTCACAATATAAGCAGTAAAATATCTTCTTCTACACATCAGTGGGTGACTAGTCCAAATTAAAAAATGATACTGGACGTAATTGTAGTTCTAATACTACCAACAGTATTCAAATCAGACTAATCAAACATTCTTCCAAGCACAATGAAAGTAAGTGACACACTCTTGCACAGACACAACGACCGTGAATTGTAATTTTATCAAGAAGAAAATAAATGTGTTCAAAATTATTATAAAACCTACCTAAATAATGTGGACTGTATGCATGTAATCTACACCACGTCAGTATCTGTTTAACTGACCACAAGGTTTCATTGTGAAAAGTCAAACCGTCATCAAGGTACGCGATTATAAATTTTCTTACACTAGAAGATCGCTGCCACTGCAATATAACAACAGAGGCATGTTTTTTTTAGAGGTAGGGAAAATAGAGTTCTACCTAAGGCTACAAAGGGAAAAGTAGCGGTGCTGTTTCTTAAATGTAGGAAAAGTAGGCCTTATCTTTAGATAGGTAGCGTGATCGGACAGTGCTAGCTTTGCTAAACAAAATGGCGTTCATGCGAAACAACGTTGTCTGGTCTAGCAGACACCATTTTGTAGCTAGCAAAGCGTCCTTTAGACACCTACCTTTTCTACATAGCCTCACCTTTCTACATAGGCTCACTTTTCTACATAGGCTCACTTTTCTACATAGGCTCACTTTTTTCACTTACTTCTCACTTACTTTCCCTATCTCTAAAAACGCACCTCAGACTATTTTACTTGAGCTTTAAGGCAAACAGGATTCATCCGCTATTGAGGTAATTAAGAAATAAAAGCTTATTTCAAGATAACAAAGCTTTATTTAACATCGCTTACCATCAAAAAGTAACACAAGCTACAAAGCTCTTGTACAACCAATACGAGATCCACAGACAGATGCACATCTGGGCTTATTAATCAACTAGTAATACCCTTTTTTACACATAGCGATCTTACAATATTTATTTTTACATCTTTGGTATGATGTGCCAGGGATCGAACCCACAGCAATTGCTGCACTCAAAGCAGACACATTACCAATTAAGCTATTGAGACAGTAATCAATTAATACGTCAAAATTGTTTGATATCAGTGATAAGACAATTTAACCGTCTTGTTTCTTTGTACAAGTGATGAAAGAAGTAAAAATCACCGCTGTTGATTACAGTAATACACAACATGAAAGACATTAAATAAATCTGAAACTGTTTCGGAATTACGTTAACACTTAATCAAACCTTTTGCATAATACATGAAATCTTACAGTAAGTTGTCAAATCAATTAATATTTATATCTTAACAATATGTTTTAACCAACCTCTGATGCTCTTCTCTTTCCAACATTCCATGACAACCATTCTTCAGCTGATTTTGCACAATAAGGATGTAGATGACGAGCTTAAATATATAACACATTATCACACTTAGCTAAATATATAACACAGTATCATAATGAGCTAAATATATAACACAGTATCATACTGAGCTAAATATATAACACAGTATCACACTTAGCTAAATATATAACACAGTATCACACTTAGCTAAATATATAACACAGTATCATAATGAGCTAAATATATAACACAGTATCATACTGAGCTAAATATATAACACAGTATCACACTTAGCTAAATATATAACACAGTATCACACTTAGCTATATATAACACAGTATCATAATGAGCTAAATATATAACACAGTATCATTCATACTGAGCTAAATATATAACACAGTATCACACTTAGCTAAATATATAACACAGTATCACACTTAGCTAAATATATAACACAGTATCACACTTAGCTAAATATATAACACAGTATCATACTGAGCTAAATATATAACACAGTATCACACTTAGCTAAATATATAACACAGTATCATACTGAGCTAAATATACAACACAGTATCATACTGAGCTAAATATACAACACATTATCATACTGAGCTAAATGTTTAACACAGTATCATACTGTGCTAAATATACAAAACAGTATCATACTGAGCTAAATGTATAACATACATGTATTATCCTGCTAAGCTTAAATATGAGACATATTATGGCACTTAGCTTAAATATACCACACTTTTGACACCAAATGTGTGTACCACATACCAAGACATATCTACAGAGCAATGTAATATAGCAACGTATCAAACAACAAGTCACTGCAACTTTGTAATGACAGAAGGCTCAAATTTCATTTAAACAACTTTTGTATCCAAGTGTTATGCTAATTTTCAATGAATGGAGCTACAAAGCAATTTGAATGTTTTTGCAGTAATACACATAATGCGATAAAACTAAATTCCTTGAACACAAAATAAATCCTCCAACATACTTGAATTCAATTGATTCTGTAAGAAACGTAGAGGAAGTAATATTTCTTTTCATTAAATTTGGTTTTATATGAACAGCTTTTCTCTGAATTGTTTACACTTTTCTCATTCAATTCATTGCAATTATGCGAACGCATCAATTTATCCAGCAGTGTTCTATTATGCACAACATAATGTAGATTATAAGATAGTTGATATAGGTGTGAATGTATTTACATACAACAACTTGACAAGAGTCTTTCCTATATCAAAATTAATGAAATGTTCCATTTGAAATATGAAATCAAATTATTTCACACTACTGGAGAAGACAAAATGCATGAGAACCATACCAAATTATGTAATACACTTATCATATACACAATGCCAACAAGTAACAAGAACACAGTAAATACCATTAAGGTCTAAACAATTTTTTTTGAGATTTTTTTAATTTTCAAACAAAGCAAATTCAACATAGATTTAAACGAATAGATGTTAAAAGACAAATCCCCTTTCCCTTTTAACATGGATAATGTTTAATCAAGGTGAATATAACGCTCTATAGCTGATATACTTGTAAATATGAACCTAAAGAAAAATTCACGCAAAGAAATTTTATCAAAAGGAAAAAAATGGTAACATGCAAAAAAATAGGGTAGGTTGGGAAACCTTAAACAAACATATTTTTACGCCTTATAAAATACTAACCAGCGCTTGATGAGATGATAGGATGTCTTTTAACCACAGCTCGTAGTAATGACAGCATGTCACAATAATCAGACAGTCTGAAAAAAATATATTCATAGAATAATTGAATCAATACCACAATACACCCTATATCCACTATAATCTTCACATTACGCAGATAAAATTGTTTATATGTCAAAATCAAGTACAGTTAAACCTCACATAAAGACCACATCAATAATTAGACCACCTAAAAATTATGAATACTATTTTCAAGTCCATTTTCACTTTTTTGCTTTTTATTCAACCTCAATATTAAGACCATCTCAATAAGTACACCAGTTTTCTTATTATTGAGTTTTCACTGTAAACTTTTAGGATAAAATTATTTAAATGAGTTCATTTTGTACATTAATGTAAGTCATGTTACTGGACCCTGAATTACCTTAATGGTGCTATTGTTTCTTTTTCTTTTACTTCAATAGACTTGACCAATCGTTTCTTCTTCGGATCTAACATGATCTTCTTTTCGGGATAAACCGAACGATGGAAATGTTTGGAGGAGTAAAACTCACTTGAATCTTCCTTGCCTACCACTATTATCTGTTTCTCCTTTCTATCACTAGCAGTAATGGTAACAGGTGTTTCTTTTACACTTGATGGAACATTTATAGGCAAGGACGAAGAGTTTGTTCTTGACATTAATAAACTTGACATCGACCTTTGACCCTGAGTAGTAGTACAAGCACCATTTTTGGTGTTTTTGTCATTTTGAAGTACAATTAACATCGTTTTATCACAGGTTTTAATATCACTTACATCTCTATGAGAATTTCCCACACTTGCACTTGAAGTCAATATATTGGAATTATGCTGCTTAGAAATAGTTGCATTTGAACTTTGACCTTTCATTGCCATGGAAACATTTGTCTGTGAGGAAACAGGAACTATCACAATATGGTTTGGTGGAACATTATGTAACTTTGACGATGAGGCAGACTCTGTTAAATGGTTTGTATCGCCATTCACCAACATTTTTCTCGTCTCCGATTTATCAGAAGCAAACGCTGGATTCAAGACAACTTCTTTTCCATTGGATGAGAGAGCAGTTGCAGACTGATTCACCATAAGGACATTGCCATTTGATTGGGGCACTTGTAAATTCATGAGTGATGTGTTCAGTAATGATTTACCCTTTCCTGGCAGAACAGTTAACTTATTGCTAGAAGATGTTGGAAATAATATCACGGGTTGTTGTTTTTGCTGCAAGATAGGTGACGTAGTGTTCACTAATCCACCATTAACAGCAAGTTTATTTTGTTCACTGATATGAGATTGCTTACTTATAACTGTCTGATGCTGTAACTGGCCTTGAACCTGCATTAATCCCTGAGATGTGACCTTCAACTGTCCTCTAACTACAGGTGGACTACCTGCACATACTGCTGTCTGTTTTCCAGTTTTTAAATTTACAACATTGACATTCTGAGTGGGCGAAAACGCTTTTCCCGAACTTCCCGTCATTTTCACAGATGAAGAGATTGAAGTGAGACCAACAGCCTTTCCTGTTGATGTGTTTGCTATTTTCTTACCCAAGCTATTGTCAGGCTTTATGAATAAGATTGGTCCACTCTCGGCATTGCCAGGAGCAACAGCACCTGATTTTGATGACTTGAATGCAGTTCCAACATTTGACAGAACCTGGCCAGGTGATATCTGGCCAGCTAATCTTACAGTACTTTTGTTGTTTGTCAATGTTGAACTAAGTAACACAGATTGCGAGACAGGGGAGGTAATCCTTATCTGTCCAGTGCTAGATTCTTTTGATAACGACGCAACACTGGAACCAATCTGTTGCGGTATGAGGTACGTCTTCCCTTGATTGTCCGTGCATTTGAGAAAAATGAGATTTGACTTTGGTGACTGGTTCAAAGTTTTATCAACTTTAACACTTTGAGAAGGACTTGCCTGTTGTAAACCAGTCAATGTAGCAGGTTGGTTACCCGATACATTTGTGAGTATAACTGGCTGTGGCACAATGAAGTTAGTGTTTTTTGAATTCTGACACTTTACAGGACTGACCTGAATCACATTGCTTTGCATGCTGTTAACACAGGGTCTACTGTTAGTAATATTAGATGCACTAATAGATCCAAAACCTTTTAAAACAACATTTCTTGTTGGTGAGGGTGACTGAGTTCGAAAAACTGGGCTCACAGCTTGTAACTGAACAATATTATTCTTGGGTGGAGTAACTGGACAGAGTTTTTGTACATTTGAATTTTGCTGCAATGTTGTTGCCACGGGAATAAAAGTGAGAGGCTGTGAAGATAAAATACTGGGACTGACCATAGTCTGGACAGGACTATGTGCAACGGTCATATGGCAAGTAACTGGGGTCAAAATATGAGACAGTAGCAGAGAACTACTCCCAGTACCAGATATATTGTTTATAGTTGAAGACTGGGCAGAATTCCACTTAGAACTTGTCCCAGAAATGTCAGAACTAGCCTTCCCATAATCATGATCATCTGCTGGTTCAGTTTTTATCTTCACAGAAGTCATACACGTACTAGTATGTTCAATCAGTTTATTAGCACCAGACACAGATATATCCATCTCTTGTTTAACCTCGGCTGCACAAGGTAGTTTATGATGTTTTACTTTTGGCAAATTCTTCTCTATCTCTATATCAACCACCTGTAAAATTTACATAAAATGTATTAAGATGGAACTATTCAATGATGTTTCATTCAATTACAGAACATGGTGCCACATTATGCTTTAACTAATTTGAGAACCATAACCCCTAATTGTATAAAAGTTTTGTAAGTTTTTCTTTGAAGTTTGTTGTGATACATCAGGAGAGGCGGAGCTTAAGTGAATGGGAGGGACTTAATTATCAAAGTGGGAGGGACTTAATTATCAAAGGACAGAGTGCATTACCTAACTATGCTGTAATTATATACCCGCACTGTTGGTAACCATACTTTCAAACATTTTGGTTAAAGTTTTATCTCTACAAACATAATTCACCATCAAGTTTTCAAAAGACACCATCTTATACACAATGCTTTACATCCATGTAATGCATCTTTTAACCTGCCACAGGTATGACATATCAATTGTTACAGCGCTGACAAGCAGATTCACAAGTGAACTGATGTTGAAGAGTACAACCCAGAATCAAGGACTAAGTGAACTGATGTTGAAGAGTACACCCCAGAATCCAGGACTCAGTGAACTGATGTTTAAGAGTACACCCCAGAATCCAGGACTCAGTGAACTGATGTTTAAGAGTACACCCCAGAATCCAGGACTCAGTGAACTGATGTTGAAGAGTACACCCCAGAATCCAGGACTCAGTGAACTGATGTTGAAGAGTACACCCCAGAATCCAGGACTCAGTGAACTGATGTTGAAGAGTACACCCCAGAATCCAGGACTCAGAATACTGAAGAATATACTGTCGTGAGAGGTATATAGATGAAAATCTTCAAACTCTAATAACTACTTACAGTTTCACATCCTAAAGTTTGCAGTCCTGTATATGTTCGATCAAGCTGAAAGAGACGTATGCATTTTTTATAATTGCAAGAATGAATCCCAATCAATTCTTATCCATTCTAATTGTTGTCATGTACCAAACTAGATCATGTCAGTTCACCAACCATTGGTTTATACTTTCTCATAAAGTCAAATTATTTTTTCTATACCGGATGACTTCATTTCATCACAAAACAATAAACCACTTCCACTTATACACAATGATACTGACAATGACACCAGCACCAATTACTATCCAGGCTGTCAACTCACCTCTTTTCAAAAAGTAGGGCAAAAGTAGGGATTTTATTGACTAAAAGTAGGGATAGTAGGAATTATTTCTTACTTTTGGAATATCAGAAATATTAACAATTCACCGCACTGTACATTCTCCATGATTAGATCACTGTGTTCATGCAGGTGAAAGAAATATTTCGAATTAACACCTCATTTTTGAAAAAAAGTAAGGTACCCGGTAAGAAGGGCTCTTTCAAGAAAAAGTAGGGAAAAAATAGGGAGCAAGTAAAAAGTAGGGAAAAAATAGGGAGCAAGTAAAAAGTAGGGAAAAAATAGGGAGCAAGTAAAAAGTAGGGGAAAAATAGGGAGCAAGTAAAAAGTAGGGGAAAAATAGGGAGCAAGTAAAAAGTAGGAAAAAATAGGGAGCAAGTAAAAAGTAGGGGGAAAAATAGGGAGCAAGTAAAAAGCAGGGGGAAAATAGGGAGCAAGTAAAAAGTAGGGAAAAAACAGGGAACAAGTAAAAAGTAGGGAAAAAATAGGGAGCAAGTAAAAAGTAGGGAACATAGGAAGAGTAGGGCCTACTTGACAGCATGTACTGTCCTCAATGACTCTTGTCTATTTGGAAGTGTTGTTTAACATGCCAACCACAACAAGAAATAGATCAGTAATCAACCAGACAGCTAAATGTGCAATTATCCGCAGGTGTTACAAGCACAGTTTATCCAAACAAATACTGTTAACTACATCAACAAGAAATTAACTAGTTAATAGACATTCATGAATAAATATGTTTGAAACATACATGTATTTGTATCATTCCCTGATCCCAATCAAGGGAAACATATCTTGTAAACCAGTGGGTTAGTTTATGCACAACATTGTTAAACATATATCTCTTGAAGAAGTTTACAGACTTGTAAACCTACAGAATGATCACCTGATGCACACAAAATCAGACAAACTATGTATTGATATTTTTATTCAGTGTTTTGACCATCAATTTTAATACAGTCGACTCTCGTTATGATGAACTCGCTTAAGACGAAATTTCCATTACCTCGAAGTTTTTCAAAAGTCCCGATTTTGTCCTTCTTTGTCTATATGAAATTCTATCGGTTAAGACAAATTATTGTCTCAAAGTTTACCATTATGTTGAAGTTTTTTGAAGTCCCGCTTAACAATTTTGCACCTTAAATCTATTGTTTAACACAAAGTCGGAGCATATTCTGCTGGCGACGAATGTTTTCACACATCACGATGAATTACCTGTATTTTTGCACATTTAAATTTTCGTTAAGACAAACTATTTTCTACGGTCCCGAAAAATTCAACATAACAAGAGTCGACTGTACTATATGAATGAAAAACTTACGATTTACATCCTCTAAACGATTAACATCCTCTAAACGATTTACATCCTCTAAACGATTTACATTTAAACGATATACATCCTCTAAACGATTAACATCCTCTAAACGATTTACATCCTCTAAACGATTTACATTTAAACGATATACATCCTCTAAACGATTTACATCCTCTAAACGATTTACATCCTCTAAACGATTTACATCCTCTAATCAAGTAATCAAGAATGACATGTACACGATCTGGAATTCAAATGTTCACTATCACACTTATATTTTATCAATTTCGATAACCTAGTGAGATGCAGACAGACTCAAACAACTGATGAAAACATACAAACCTTCAGATTATGTATAATGTCCACCTTTTTATTTCTGTTGTCCTTAAAATGTAATTGCACTCGGACAGGAAATTCACCCCATCCACGCCTTGTTAAATGGAATGGTGCTTGACTGAAAATATAAAACAATACTTCACTTATTAAAGGTAGATAGTGCGATTTTATCGGGAAATTCACTTATTCGCTGAAAACAGACAATTTCATTACAATCAACATAAGCTAACAGATTTCAGCCAAAAATCCGAAAGACGGCAATGGGCTATTGATAAAATACAAGTTTTACCCCCGGCCCGCAATCCGAAAGTGGTGTCGCTAGCGGAATCCTCAATCTATTTTTAAGACTGTACTGGGCATGCGCACACAGCATGATAATTTTAATCCAACTATTTACCGTTATCGACGGACCAGGCATTGTTTATGTAGCGATATTCACCTTGTGATCTCACGAATTGTTCCCAAAATGCATTTCGAAAAATTGGCAAGGAATATAAATAGCTCTAACTCGGCGCATAGGCCAAGATAGGATATACCTGTTTTAAGCTTATATTTTTATGGTTTTAAGGGGTTCCCAAGAAAAGTAATGATGCAGAATGAAAGAACATGTCTGTATGAAGACATTAACATGCGAAATTCTGAAATTTATGACGATCAATTTTTTTATCAAAATAACACTGTCTACCTTTAAGGACATCTTAACCCAGGGTTTTCCTTAGAATTTTTAGCTAGGCATCCTTGGACTCTCATGTTTGACAAATTGTTAGTCCTTAGTAAATTTGTAGGGTCCCAGATATGCAGTTTATACTTGATAAAATATTATTTTAGGGGTCCCAGGGATGCACAATAAGTTGAAAATGGAATTCCCATGAAAGAAAAGGGGATCAGAGCCTCAAGATTTCTGTGTCAGGGAAATCCCTGTTTACCAATACTTAAATAGGTTTTAAACCCCTTTTCTTACAGCATATAACATCAATCCTATGAGTAATTATAATTTATGTCACACCAGAACATCCTACATTTTGTTATCCCTAATCTCAATACCGATTGGACTGTCCATCCAAAAAATGGTAAAACTTCAGGCAATTATTTACATTAACCAAGATAATTGTGATAACAAACAGCGTTTCTTCAAATGTTTTTTTGACAAAAATCAGACAACAATGATATCTTCAGTTTGAAATCTAACACTTCATAGCTGATACAATTTTCAACTGGTACAAACATCCAAACATCATAAATTACAAGCATTGTGCCGACGCTATCATTGCTTTTACCAATATATCGATTTTGCAAACAAATTCAATACAAACCTAACTTCAACCAGATCGTTCGGTCGATAACTTGGATGTAAAAAGAACCAAACTTTCTTGACAAAATCATCAATCCTGGGATAATCTTTAGAACCTCTAACATATACCATCCATTTATGTGTAGCTTGATCATTCTCATCTCTCTGGTCAGCTGGTATACTCCTGTAATTCATCATTGATCATTTACATTACAAAATCTTAGTATAATTAATCTATTTACATTACATAATCTACTTACATAACATAATACATATACATTACATAATACACTTACACCACATGATAAATTTACATTACATAATACATTTACATAACATAATCTATTCACATGGCATAATCTATTTACTGACAATTTTACATTACACACGATCTATTTACATTACACACGATCTATTTACATTACACACGATCTATTTACATTACACACGATCTATTTACATTACACACGATCTATTTACATTACACAATCTATTTACATTACACAATATGTTTACATTACACACGATCCATTTACATTACACAATCTATTTACATTACACACAATCTATTTACATTACACACGATCCATTTACATTACACAATCTATTTACATTACACAATCTGTTTACATTACACACGATCCATTTACATTACACAATCTATTTACATTACACACAATCTATTTACATTACACAATCTGTTTACATTACACAATCTTTTTACATAACATAATCTATTTACATAACATAATCTATTTACATTACATAATCTAAGTAACATGATAGACAGAAATATTTATTTGATTTATATAAACAAAAGCTAATTTTTTTTTACAAAAACTGTGAAATCTAGTAACTCAATACGTATTGAAATGGTAAACAAAATACTTTTAAAAAGAAATAGTAGATTTTCAACATTTGATTTGTACTTTTCATCAGGTAATTACGCCTTTGTCCTTTCTTTATTTGCTGAACTAAAGAACATAAATTTCACAAAGTTATAGTTGCAGAGATCTTATAAGAGCAATTTCAATAACATCCTGTTCATTACTATTGCACATAATATATTTATAACTCGCATTATTTACACCTAGCACTATTATCCCCTAGTCCAAGGTTACAGACAGATGTAGAATTATTATTATTAAATATACTATCAATATGCTTACTTGGAGACATTGCCAACTATTACTCGTTTCTTCAACTTGAATCTTCCTGATCTTGTATCTGATTGCTCTGTTCCTAGTTTTGTACCAACAGTGTCGGCATCCGGTAACAAGCTCTAAGAAACACATAGATATATAATGCTTACATGGTATCATTATTTGATTTTCATAGACCATACCGCAATACATTGAACATATTTGTACAAAAAATATGTTTATTAAAATGGTTTATTAGTAGAAATATAACCAATTTTATAAATTATATTAGGGCTTATATAATACATTGACATTGCTCAGCTTATGAAACATCCTGAACTTTATAATCATCTATTCAAAATGCACTGCTACAATAAAGACAAGTGGGAAAAAGTCACTCAAAAAGTTTAAAATGTATTGCAGTTAAAACATTTTACCTGAAAGACATTTTTTCTTTTGTGTACATTAACTCTCCTATGCATTACATGTTTTGGACATTGTTCTATCTAATTGAAAAAGCTAAATGAGTATAGTGCTCACCTGAATGATTGTATACATTAGTTCTTTGAATTTTTAAATAAATAGAAATATAAAGGAACCATCCTGGTTCAAGAAAAGTATGCTCAGGTTGGAAAATTGTACCAATTAATACCAGGCAAGTATCATTTCTCTAAAATTGAAGCACGATTTGTCAACTTGTTAATGTTTAAGAGAAGATGAGGTTTTAAGCAACATATTGACACATAGGGATGTCCAACTGACAACAGACAATGAAATTGTAACCTTCTGCCCAGGTGAATTAATAAAAACCCACTGCCAACGTATGACTAACCATATATTTCCAACTTATGACTATTAATTACTGTTGAATCGCAATCCCCACCAAGTAAAAAACAAAAAATTTAATCACCATCCTTAAACAAAATTGTAACATCGTTACCCATACCAGTATGTAATTTTATGTTCAGATGTTATAACATTTGTTTGAAATCTGTGAAAATGTCAAATAAAGGTATTGTTCTGTTCTGTTCTACATACACTGACTCAGTATAGACTAAATGTCTATTTACCAACACTGACCTTTGACGACAACATTCCAATGTGTTCTATACCACTCAGCTTTGTATCCACACTTTCATCCATAGCCTCCTGTTTGATTTCAATCTGAGAATGGAGTAAAGGGGTCCCTGGCGGAGCCTTACCGATAAACTTTCTGACTGCAGGATGAATCATTGGTGGCTGGTCTGAATTTATCTGAATATTATAAATATTAACTAATATATACTCAGTACATTTAAAAACCGCACAATTTCTTTCCAACCATACTTGTTAAAAAAAATTTTTTTTACTATTGAAACTCATTTTTTACTATTGAAACTCATTTTCTACTATTGAAACTCATTTTTTACAATTGAAACTCATTTTTTACTATTGAAACTCATTTTTTACTAGTTATTGAAACTCATTTTTTTATGAAAATATTGTTGATTGTCATGATATTTAGCATATATGTTACGTAGACATGCAATAATATTGTGTCAAGTTCTTTTCTTGTATCCTTATAGTCAGTTAATGAAAATTTAGAAATCGCACACTGTACATTATTAAATGTGCTGAGTATATAATTACAATAAACATTGAAATCCTTACTTCTTTGTTAGCTCTTTTTTAAGCTCTTTTTTATTTTATAAAAAATATTATAAGAACAAAAGATATGAATAGGCTCATTTAACAACTCAAGTAAAGTGTGAAATCTGTAATAGTAAAGTAAACATCAATAGGCATAGTGGTCGAGGAGAATAGCGTCAGACTCCTGTCCAGAACGTTGCTGGTTCAAACAGACCTTTGAAAAGGGTATTCTGCAAACTTCACAAGCCATGAATAAGGCACCTTTGAAGAGTGATTGAAAATATTTTTGTCACAATCAATGTAAAATAAATCAGTTTAAACCAAATGTTGACATGATTTCATATTTTCATAGTCTTCAAAAACAATGTATTTGTTGGATAAAGTAAATCTGTATTGAAAACAAAAACATGAAATAACAAGCAGTCCAAAAATGTTCAGCAGTCATATTAACACGTTATACAATCATATTTAAGTATAGTTTGTAAAAATTGACCATATCCTCTAGACCTCTACAGCCCTTTTTTATGACAAATTTGGGGCCGATTTTGGGCCCCATTCCCCGAAGAAAAAAGTATATATTTTTCCCTAGTTACAAAGAAAATTCCCCATCAGTAAAAATATTCGAAATTTTAGCCTTATGATGCAAATTCCCCCTATTAAAAGGACTGACCATACTTCCCCTAAAACTGAAAAAAATGCCTACTCTATTTCCACAATTTCACATTTAATAACTTTTCTATATTTATCTTTGGGTTTCTACGCATATATAGTATGACAAGTATACTTGTAGTATACTATGAATAATAAAGATTAAAGTTTTATGCGAGCGAATTGCAAAGGGGCAATTTCTGTAACTGAAAGTGACAGACATATTCTGTGTATTAGCCATGTAATATATTCATGCATAAAGGTCAGGGTTAGGTTAATTTTTACAAGATATATTTTGGAGGAGTTGAACCCTTGATGTACCCTTAGCTAGCAGATGTACACAGTTAGATACTCATTTGCTTGCTATATTCACCAGTACAAATGTAAACAACACAGCATATAATTTTTTAAACCAAGTTAACAGTTATTAAAAAGGCTTCAGAAATTAAAAAGGTTTCCTATGCATAAAAGAGAGAGAATAAGTTGCTACAGGGAATGCCACATACAAGATAAGACAGTGGCTCCCCACACAGACCTCCGGGAAAACAACAATCAATAAAACATAAGGCATTTGAGGAGGCTCAAGAGTACATACATAAGGGAACAGGGCACAAGGAATGGCCTGGACGACCATAGGGGATAACTAGGAGAATCAAAGAGGACAAACAGGGGACTAATTGGATGGAAAAGATCACAGGACAAGTCAAGACAGCTGGCAACACCAAAAAGTGTGAGAATTGAACAGGGGGTTAGTTTTTTTCAGCATACATTGAAAGGGAAATACACCAACAACAAAATGGAAAATCATAAATTTCATACCACTCATAACAATGCATTTACATAAATTTATACATCAATGTAGAGAAAAATACAGATTAGAATTACCTTAGAAGATTTCTGCTGTGTGGATTTTCCATAGAAGTTTGCAATTATACAAGCTCGCAGCCTGTCCATCACGTTACGAGCCAGTTCAAGTCGCTGAAACATAAAGACAATTTCATCATAAGTTTACTCATCAACACTATTATCGCGGTATTACTGATCTCAAGGTATTTGTGGAACTCCACCAACCGGTGATCACCAAAAATTGTGGTTGACCTAGTTTTTTTATCAAATAAAAAACAGTCTTGCCTAGATCAATATAAACCGTCTTTTGGTAAACATTTGCGATAAAATGTTTTTAAAATCCTTTTATATAATACTGATTAGGTAGAAAGTGTATATACATTGAAGTTAAATGAAAGAATATTGTATTTAATGGTCATCACTGAATTGTATTTCATATAACATGTGAAATGATTTTTGATGGTGTTGCATGTCTGCACTGAGAAAATTGAATTTGCGTTAAGATTTTATAACTTTAATGATTAATTTTAACCACATAACCCAGTTTTGCACTTGACCTAGTTTCTAAAGAAATAGAGTCTGGATAAGTTTCATGCAGATTAGGTGGAAAATAGGGCCTCTTAGAGTGTAAACAAGGTTTTGATTTGACCATGTAACCTAGTTTCATACTTGATGAAGATTTCATAAAATGAAACCTTTTCTGACCACCCTTCATGCAGAGTAGGAATAGAATGTGCCATCTGGAGTGTACACTGAACTGTTTGACTGATACATGCATTGAGTCTAACATACCACCCTTCATGCAGAGTAGGAATAGAATGTGCCATCTGGAGTGTACACTGAACTGTTTGACTGATACATGCATTGAATCTAACATACCAACATTTAATAAATATAGACTATGCAGCCTAAATATTTCATACCAAGCTCTTACATGTACTTCTCATTGCTGTGAAGTTTCATCGAAACCAGACAAATTAAGAGATGGGTTGACAAGATTTCATGACAAACAGACAGACGGACAGACAGAAACTATACAACTCCTCATATAGGGAACACATCAGGGGTACCATTTCAGTTGACATTTTGACCCTCAGGATTCTGGTTGAATGGTCAATTTTTCTTTAAATAACAGGTAATTTGGCTATAAAATGGTAGTATCTGGTAAAAAAAGATCAAAATGAATCTTGAAATTCAGCACCTAGTGGAACCCATGGACATAATATGCTAAAATGTTGCCTCCTGAGCTGTGAAAAGTTATTGTTTCAAAGAATCAAAAACCTGTTTTTTAACTCAAGTGACATATGACGATATGTATAATTGAAGCAAACCTCGCTTATATTGAGAAGTTCCGATTCTTTGTTGCTCACTTCCATCTCAAACTCCTTCTCAATAATTGAAGATATCTTCTGTTTTGTTGCTTCCTTTGCTAAATTATGGAAAAATGAAAGTTGTTAGATAAGTAAACATCAAACCAAACACACTTATGTAATTATCATCCATGCACACCTATACAGTATCATTTCTACCATATTTCAATCTGTATATTTATTAATAGAATCTCAGAGTTACCAAATGTGCCTCACCATTGAAAATGTCTGGTAAAATTTTTTTGGTCAAGTAAAAATTTGGATTTTTTCATTAAAGAACAAAGGAAATACTTTTTTGGTCTGGTGAAGGCTGGCTCTATTTCATAACCTATAGAAACTACCCAGTTGTATGATATTTTGTTGGACTATCACCAATGAGTTTACTTGATTAACAATTTATCAGAACTTGATCCACCATGTTTATAGACGCAACAAGAATCGGACGTACAAGAAGACCGATACAAAAGTTTGTCTTCACAAATAATGCACAACTTATATAATATCACTTTAAATTTAATATGTAGCAGGGATGTGGAAATATAAAACTTTTCAACTTTTCCTGGGACAGACTAACTTGAAGTATTGGTTGTCCGCATCCAATATTCACTAATCACTTGTCCAAATAGCTTCAATGCATTTCGTTAAAAACCAGACAGTCATACCACCCAGATCAAAATGACTCAAACAATACTATACAATGATATTCACAATTTAGACATATTTTCCCTTAACTGCATAATTTTTTTATTTATTGCATGAGCATTAATTATCCGCAATAACAATTATTTCATTTTTGGAACAGTTAAGTGTGTGCTAAGTTACTACTTGTCCACAGACAATACACTGTTCAGGGTATCATTACGACCATGTCAGACATAGGAATTCCACATCCCTGTGTAAACTCATACCAACACAGATGGCATTATGAGACATCTGTTATACGGAAGTCTGCTTATATGAATGACAAGACAGTTGAATTAGACATATATGCTCAACTACTTTCATTCTATTGCTTGTTCTCTTTCATTGAAATAAAGCTGACTGTTTAAGTTTCATATTTAGAATGTAAAGTTAAGATACAAACCCCCCTCCTCAATAACTCTTCTTCTCTTGTTTTGTGCTTCAGAAACATCCTCATAGTCGGGATCTATCTCAATTATGGAACGCTTTGAAGCCATCCCAGCACACTAAAATCAATCTGAAAGATAATTACAATGTATATGACTAATAAAATAAAGACGAAACAATGATCACAGTAGCAATACATATTTAGATACTGTTTGCATGCTCCATAAAGCCAAGCAAGAGTGGTGCATTGCTAGATGACAGTGGCTAGTTTGCTAGGTGTGGGGTTTAGCCATCAAGTAACTGAACAGATAGCATAACAGCCTAGGCAGTTGGTAGCCTTATGGCAACTGAATGGGCAACTGTATGTTGATGCATTTTTCTGTTTGTGATGTAGTACAAATTACTTAATTTTATTTTTATTCTAGAAGAGATACTTTCATAATTCAAATTGTTTTTACAGGGATATTAATGTGCATTACTTTGTATAGTCAATTATGATTAAAAACACCTCTTTGTTATTCAATTTCAAATCAGACAAGCCTTATATTATTATTAATAACTCTCGTTGACTGCTTCCTGGCTACCAACCAGTACTCGCGCCAAATTTAGGGATTGTGAAGTTCGTGATCAAACCCCACTCATCGCAGGACTCAAACTCACGACCTTCGGAGCATGAGTCAGACGCTCTACCCATAGACCACTGCGCCTCCATCGAAGAGTCCACATAAAAAAAAATCTGAATTCTTTCTTCATTTTTCCTCCCATGAATTTTTTTATTAAGCCAGTAAGCTCTTACATCACCTCATAATTATATATAACAAACACCAGTGACAGCTGAAAAGTTATTTTTATAAGCAAAATAGTATATATATATATTGTATAGGTTAATAAAAATATGTACTATAAACAATTATACATGTATATATCTACTGATCAATGTATGCCTTGTCAACCCTACAGAGCAGAGCAGGCTACCAGACCCAGAGGATACGTTACTAGATGGCTAGCCATTGCCTTGCTAGAACCAAAGACCAACATATTCCTCAATACATTTCAAGCAATAGATAGTTCCCACATTTACAATACTTACAATATTATCAGCCATTTTGATACGCAAAACTGATAAGCCCTTATATAATATTTATAGGAGAAATTTTCAAATATGTCATAATTTGAGAAAATACCAAGAGAACTTGCATGTGACAGCTACTTTTTCTTCAACTTATTGAGCCAACCACCCACATGAGAATATAATGAATAAGTTATTTTTTTATATCTGATTAGTTTATTATTTGTTTGCATCATATTCCCTATAAACTTTAATGAAATTTGCCAATCAATATGGCCGACAAGTCAGAAAAAGAGAGGAAAATTAATATTGTAAATGTGGAAACTATCCTATATGAACAACTTTATTTGCTAAAGATAATAACAATCAAAATGAATTTTGTATATTTTTTCTATTTAAAGTAACAAAACTAAATCCATGTAAATTAAGTATATAACCCACTAGCCAAGAAATCTCCGCAGTGACGATTTTATTATTGTAACTGCACGCTTTGAAATACATGCGGCCCAGAGTTATGGGAGCTAGAATAAATACAATACCCCACCCACATACATTCAATGCTAAGAAGAAATAAACATTAACTTTTAGAGCGTGTTTTTCCAAACTCAAATTATGTCAGTAACATAATTTGCATGTATTATCTTTAATTAATGGCATATAGAAAAGTAACACATCCACTGACTGAGTTTAAACGCTATAACTGGAATCACTGCAGTGAGTTATGGACGCCGCCATTTTGATTTTTCGTAGGTCAAAGGTTATTATATGCAGCTACTAAACGCCGATATCGATCAACAGATGCCGGTATCCGGGAAGCAGAACGGTATACATGTATTGCACAAGTACTGGACACATGTATACTGTCATTTCACTCATAATATTGTCCACAATATAATGAAGAACTAGACTACACTTGGTTAATAAGTTAAACACATCAACATCTGCAAAAAAGCAAACAGAAACCTTAACTTTGTCCACCGAAACCTCAACATCGCGTCGACTAGGGGCCTACTATAAAAGATCCAGCCTTCAAAAACCCTAGTCCGTTCAGCAGTAGAATATGCCAGCACTGTTTTGGATCCACACGTGAAAGGGAAACTACACATACTGTGAAATGGTATGACGTCAGTGAACCCACTGTGTTAAGAACAGGTTCCAAAACATATCTAGGACAGTGGAAGTCTATATAAGCCAGACGAAAGGAGGCAATTAAGGCTGATCATGTCATTAACAACAAAATCGCCATCATTTCTACCTATCTACAAGAAGACTGCCACAAATCGGGTCAAGAGTAAATGAAAACATCCAATACTTCCACATCCATTCTCCAGGATTCAGTACCGTCAACAATCCCCTCCCCATACCATCCGAGACTGGAATAGTCTCCCTCCAGACATCATGTCAGCTCGGTCAGTCGATGCTCTAAACTCTTTATCCAACTTCCTCAAAGTTACGTTTTTATCCTTCACTGTACCTATTCTCACTTTTTTGTTCTATTTTCCTCTTTGGAGTGCGCATCCTGGCAATAATCTTCAGTTTGGTGAAGGTGGCCGGTTCACGGAAGAATAAGTCTTTCTTTAATATATAAAAATAGGCAGATCATGAGTAAATGAGTGTATGTGTCTAGCACCTGTGGTCAAATTATAAAAAATAAATATATTTGGGATGAACTTGATCTAGTTCAGATGATCTTTTGTGAAAACGGAGCCTGGTATTGATTGCAGATGGATGAAAAAACCTCTCAGCTGGGATATCAATGAGTATGTTACTGACATAATTTGAGTTTGGAAAAACACGCTCTAAAAGTTAATGTTTATTTCTTCTTAGCATTGAATGTATGTGGGTGGGGTATTGTATTTATTCTAGCTCCCATAACTCTGGGCCGCATGTATTTCAAAGCGTGCAGTTACAATAATAAAATCGTCACTGCGGAGATTTCTTGGCTAGTGGGTTATATACTTAATTTACATGGATTTAGTTTTGTTACTTTAAATAGAAAAAATATACAAAATTCATTTTGATTATTATCTTTAGCAAATAAAGTTGTTCCCTTGTACATATCACAAAGTGCGTCGATGCCCCAGAGTGGGCCCTGCACTTTAATGGGAAGAAGAAGAAGAAGAAGTGGACTATCCGATAGACCATTAAAGCTTGGTTATGGATCGGTGAATATTATATAAAGGGACTGCCATCTGATGTCAGCATTCATTTGATTGGTTCTGTTTGTAGTGACGTAGTTCCCCTTGACGAATCTTGCTGTGCAGTGTTGAACAGCCTTCATTAGTGGTGCGAGGTCCCAGCGAGAACGGGATTACTGAAGGATATAAGCCTGACAAAGGTGTTGCAGCACTGTGCATTGACGTACTGTGTGCAGCTTGACAGGTTCTGCGCTCCCACATACTGCTTTGATTCCACTGCCGTTACACTCACACACTGCTTTACAACTTGTATTTTGATAATTAACGTAATATTTACCTTCCTGACTTGGCCAATGTCGCAGTAAACGGGATCACCGTTTTCCGTGATACTCTCGTCCATTGGTCGGTACGGTCGTGGAACAACCGAGTTTAAAATAGACTGGTATTTCCCGTATTAGAAACAGTCAAAAGTGTACATACAATATATGCTGGCTTAGCGTGTCGAGGGAAAATTCGAGGTTCGATTCCCCGCTCCATCACTGACCGTACTAACAGTCTTTCGATGTCCCGTGTATGATGCTTTACATCGAGCACGTAAAATAACCAGGGGTGCTTCTGGAACTTGGGCGTCTTCTGTATCATGCACTATCCTCCAAAAATCTGATATGACTAACATTATTCCGGAGGCGTCGCCCATGTGGGAAACCGGTGGCGACGATAAATAAATGCAAAATACAACGAGGGAAAATTTGATGATCTATTTTTATTCGGTTTAATTTCTCGTCTTGAAAGCCTTATCCGAAGGCAATGGTTCGTTCTGTAATCGATGATTGCAACGACAAGCATTTAAAAATATTGTTGAGCCTTTTTCAAGAACCTCCGACAGCTACGAAACACAGTATATAACACATACTACATGTATTAAAATAGACACCACCAAAAGCTGAGTTAATAGAAATGGCTTCAACTTAGGCTACTGCACATTTGTAAGCATTGGAAAGAATTTGCGTCACGTGTGTCCCATATGTTTAGTTCATTTTGTTTTTCTTCCAATTAACATTATCACAACATTATTTTATATTGCAATGAGAGCTCTCTTCTTAATACAAATTCACATAATCTTTACTGTCATACTTAGTGGACACAAGCTAGTCTTTGCAAGCGGCTCATGCACTGATTTGCTATGGGCGCATGTCGGTTTGCCAGTCACAAAATAGAAAATATCAGTTGTGCAAGAGTTATAAAGTATATTGTGATTATGAAGGCATCAGAATAAGCACCGATGCTTTATTTACAATGTTAACTGTCATACTGATTGGACACAAGCTAGTCTTTGCAAGCGACTCACTGATTTGCTACAGGGGCGATTATGAAGGCATCAGAATGAGCACCCGATGCCAAAGGAGAGTACGACTTCAGGTTCCTCCTACGGAAAGCTAAGCTGTTGCATTTAGCTGTCCCACCCCTTTTTGTCACCTCCTTATTCTACTCGTCTTTTTCTCTAATTGTTTGGTAATCAGTCAGACAATTCCTTATCGTCCCATAGACCTGTGGTTTCCCACACACCTCAACTGCTAGTTTTTTGTGTGGTAATGTTTTTCTCCGAGATTTGTGTGGACGAGACAGTGTCTTGTGAATGTCACATTCCCTGTAACAACTTAATCCTATCCTTAGGAACAATTTTCGAAAATTTAGACCACACAATTGCTTTAATAATATTTTAGCAAATGATTTTGACATGGCAGCCGAAATGCAAGCCCAAACTAGGTCTCAATAAAGGCTTGCTATAAACTACGTTTCATCAGAATTGATCATTCCAAATTTATGTTATTGGAGAGAAACTGTTTTCTCTTTTTAATAACAGTGACCTTGGCCCATTTGAAAGCAGTCCCAAATGCAATCCTAACCGGTATCTTCTTGTACGCTGCATCAGTCAGTGCCCCTTATGAAACACCAAACTATGTCTCCATAAAAGCATACAATGCACCAAATTTTTGACCGACCGGTTAAGAGCCAGGAGTGGGAAATACTTTGAATGTTGACAAAACTGTCATTCATATAGCAATGACATTGACCAGAACCCCATACCTGACCTTAACCCCAGTTGTCCAAGGACAATATTACCAATTTTAATTTGAAATGGGATGAAAGACAACGACGAACAGCGTTCGGAAATCCTCCTCGGCCAACTACGTCAAGTTATCCGAGTAACGAGGTGGTACGGAAATGCCCGAGAGCTGTCGAGAATGCGACGAACAGCCAACGATCGTAATAGCTCACCTGACATTTATAATATTAACATTTATTAATAGCATTTCGTGCTCCGGTGATGTATGCTATAAGTTATACATAAACACAGAGTAGAACATTTGGCCCTCTCTGACCTCTGTTTTCTCGCCTGGAATGTTAAGTTACGCTGTAGCAGAAAGGGGACAACTTAAGTTGAAGAATCTCATCTCTGTATCGAATGGTGTTCAAACTCCCATATATTACCACCAATGGCAGTTTGAGTCCATGGGAAACCCCTACCAAAACCATTATTACTGCCCGCCCCCTAAATCATCCCTTTTCACAACACACATGTCAGCAAAACGTTCCCAATGATGTCTGTACAAACAACGTCAGCCGTCCGCACAAGAGCAACAACTTAACCTAGACTCGTAGGTGAATAGAGCACATTTCCACTGTCTTGAGGAGAATCGCCCCGGAGTGAGTGCCGTGAGCTAAACCATTTGGTGTGCTTCCATGGCGGTACAGTGCCGAAGACGGCTAGGTCGTGGTCAGTGGACAACCATCCTTGTGACTCTGAAACGCCTACTAAGACGTTCTATCATTGAAACATGCATGTCAGTCTAGTCTTTTCGCTGCCCTTGCATTAATTAGAAGTGCAAATACCATGAATGCGCGACCTCTTTCAACTTTGGAGGTTGCTGTAAGTGGTTTCAGTGTTTTAATATGACAGTATTTATATAACTTCTTCTTACAAATTCACGATAAAAATAATGCGTGTATACTGATTTTATAATGCTGTAAAATTGTTGAAGAATATAGCATTAGAAAAAACCAAACTTGAGTTTAATGAGTTTTAGCTTTAATGCATAATAATAGCAGATACTAAATACTAAAATACTATCAGTTAAATGACGAGTACAATTCTTCCATTAATTCATAAAGTGATGCAGCAGCAGACAAGTGTGAGACAGTTTCAACTCATATTAGCAAACCAAGGCTGTGTAATGTGTGTATCAAGGAAAGGATAAAGGATACCGGCAGTATCGTCCAGTATGATTATATTTAATTCATTGATTACAGTTCAGTTAGTAATTTATTGTAAATAGCAAATAGAAACCAACTCGCTTCAAAAACAAAGTTTCATTTTTGATGCGTTACGTACGGTATTCATTATGCATACGTTTGCTATTTTACATATGCATCAATGTACTTTACCTCTGCTTCAAACATGAATTTATATAACTCCAATTCAGGAAATGCCTGATGAGTTCATGATGCATACCAAAACATGTAGCTGATAGTATATGCCAACAACATTGAACACTGACATCAATGAAACATGATCAATCTTTTTTACAAACTTTACATTAACAAAATCACTGAGTGAATAGTGCGCAATACAACTCACACTGATTCTCATTCAGTAATTAAGTCCACATTCATTCTACGTTAACTAGTCAAATAACAATTTTTACCTGTCCCACGCTAATAATTGTGAAAATAAGACATTGGTATCTGTGCTTTGTGTGTATAATGGAGGACAGTAATGAGATGAAACACGGACACCACTTTTTTACACAATATATAAGCTTATTTGATAATAGCAGCATCACAAATAGCTCATTTTTTGGCCATGTTTTAGATAGAACTAAGTTGAAGTTTGAATTTTTATCTTACTTTTCCCTTGTTTGACGTGATGTTTTTGAAATGTGAATGAAAGTCCTTTGTCCCGATTTTCAGAGTAAGATACGTTATGCAACTTCAGCTGAAGGAATGAAGACCAAACGTAATTAGTTGGAAGTACATTTTAGTTTTAAAATATACCTAAAACATAGCAAAATATAGATCAGACGTTGTTCAGATGTAGACAGAATACTTTTCAGACAATGTTCAATATACCGTCTGAAATTGGAAACCCCACGAAAAAAACATAATATACGTTATACGGTTTATGCACGAATGCAACTATATGTATCTAACAGGGCCAGTATGAACGGTATTTATAATACCCCATGCTACCTTTACGTCCGATTAATTTCACAACGATAAGCCAAGATAGTACAGTGACGTATGTGCATTTTCATACTTTGCTGACATCTTCTAGAAACACGAGGCATGACTGTCACATGTCTTTAATTGCAAGTTCATTCAGCGGGAATTGTTCAAGAAATCTGAAGTTGTATTCCAAAAGAATGTAAGTGTTATGCAGGTTACTATTATCGTTTATATATCAGTTATAACTAGAGCTTTCATATGACGTTTTTACTGATGGTGTATATAAGCATATCGTGTACGCACGACCATTGAAAACGTCTTTTGATTATATAACGTATCTTATGGAACATAACGTATTTTATGGAACTTTCTCAGATCAATTCGTACACAAGTACTTATTTTGTATTAAAGTAAATACCACATTTAGGTTTTCTGATGCAAACGTAAATAAACCATGCAGCATTCTGAAACTGTTTCTGTCTGATGAATGTCAGAAACCGCATTAATATACGTAACGTATCTTACGTAAAGCATAACGTATCTTATGAAAATGAGTTATTTCACTTAATAACATTTTATGTTAGTAAAACGATACCCTGATGTACATGTAGTGTGTCTGTACCTAGAAACCAGTGCTTCAAGAGGCATTCAGCCACAGGATGACTGCTGACTTGTCAACATACACCAGGCAATTATTATCATGGAACACCTATTGCAACACTGGAGAAGTACTGTATAAGACTCATCCTACAACTAGAGCTATAACTGAAGGCGATTAATAACCTTGCAATACCGCTTTGTTTGACAAACGCAATATCTATAGATGCAATTAAGTCGGTGCTCTTGAGTCCATACAGACCATTGAGTACTTTATTTAACACACGGAAATTAATTTCCACATTTTTGACATTGACCATTCACCCTAAAATCAATAGGGTTCATCTACAACATGTGCGAGCAATCATCCTACCATGGTAGAACCCGAGAGGCCTAAAACAACTTGATTTTTTAGCATGGAAATGGAATTCCACCAAATGGTTAGTTTGACCTTTGACCCAGTGATCCTCAAAAGTGAATAGGTTTCATCTACAGCCTGAAGGCAATCATCCTACCAAGGTAAAACCTGAGAGATCATAGGGTATTTGAGTTACTGGGTGGAAATGGACATAATGGTGAGTTTAATCTTGACCTTTGACTCAAGATGCAAGTCAGTGCTCTTGAACCCAAACAGACCAAAGGCTACTTGACTTAACATGCGGATATGAATTTCCACATTTTTAACATTGACCCCAAAATCAATAGGGTTCATCTACAACCCACAGTCAATCATCCTATCAAGGTAGGACCCAAAAGGCCAAAGAAGTACTTGAGTTATTGCACGGAAATAGGTTTCCACCTAATGGTCAGTCTGACCTTGATCTTTGACCCAGTCACTCCAAAATCAGTATCTCTTTTGAGAAATGAGTGACACTGACCAAGGTGTGATGGACATTGAGTATGGTCAGAAAGACTTACAGACTACAATGGCATATCAATGTGCCCCTCCAATGTATGATTGTTGGCGCACAACAACTGTAATTATGCCTCCCTTTGAAGAAGAGAGGCCATAATTGTTTGCACATGAACCCCTTGACCTATCATCCTCAAACTTGGTCCACACATTCATCTTGGGTAGCAGAGGAACCCTATTGTTATTCGGACCACGGGGTCAAGGTCACAAGGGGCATAATGTTTTACAAACATCTCTTGTTCACTATAATTGTATTCCACATTTCTTAAATGTTTCAACTTTATAAACAATTCATCAAATACATGCCTTTGGTTTATTTACATAAAACAGCACAAACATGACAAATGCACTTATAAAAGTAAAACAATATCAACAACTGAAATGCATATACATGTATATGTATTGTTGCATTAAACTTATACTGCGATACGCACATGCAGACAAATAGTGTGCATATGCTCTTGAATATACAAGATTTAAGACATAAAATAAGTAACATTTAAGAATCATATAATTTATGAAATTTATTTCAGTATTCTCCATGGTAATTTGATAATACTTTTTTCAATGAATTATCACTCGTTTGTGTTACTCATGAGAAGTAGTCCGGACAAGAAAAGTGGAAAGGAGGGACAGACGGGCGAAGCGTTTCATCATGGTAAACATTTGTGCCAAGTCATTTGAAAATCCTACAATAAGTGACAGAGTAATGTTCCAGACAAAGAAAATCTGGACACATGTACATACACTGGACCGCCATTCACGACTATATATCGAGCTCATCGCAAGCAGGAAAAGATGAAAATAGAACCATACAAGATACATGGAGATTCCATGACTAGATGCCCAAGGGCAACATGTCGAGCCCACTCATTGTCAAAAGATGAAGAGAATATGGTAATATAATGCTATACAGTGCATGTATATTATACCCATTTTTCGGCGTAGCTGTATAATATTGATTTTGACCTACATTTTGGACCAATGAAGTGTTGTATAATGAAGCGCGCTGTTTAAATATATATGCAACAAATTAGACAATTTGATTCTAAGCGGAGATGCACCAAATGGGGCGTCTCGAAGATAATTTACTTTTTACGAAGTCTTTATTAAAACTAAATGCAAGAAGAAACGTATTAAGTAAATGATATGTATTAGTTTTTCTTCCAAAAATTGACATGATTTTTTTCAGTTTTATGGTTTGGAGTAAGGTATTGTTGAAAAGTATCCCGTAACGTACCCTTCTGGAAAAAGCCAAATAGACATTCTGTGGATTAGTATAAATATGGGTATTTCCCTCTAATCCTGTGGTACAAACAACAATATACCCTTAACGTCGTGCTCGAATCGCAATGAAAACAAAGACGTCTGACTGTACTATACATGTAATAAGATTTTGTTTCAACTAATCTTAATAGATTATTGGGCAAAATATTATTTTTCAATTTATACTCTATACAAAATGCAATATCCTATCCTTATACATCCTACATATGCAACTAATATACAAAATTTCATTCAAATACCTGACTTTCAAGACTGTGCAAACCCTGTATTCAGCGGACACTATTATTTTGAAGAGCACCCATCTGATAATTCTCAAGCTAATAACCAGGTTTCGTTCCAAAAAAAAGATTAAGAACAGTCTATATATTATAGGGCTTGAACTCATGCCACCGCCCATTCTGGATGCTCATTGGATGTAAGACACAGGAAAAGGCGGAGTGAACTATAAATAAGGCTTGAACTCATGCCACCGCCCATTGCAGTTATATTTCTTGCACTGTAACCATGGCATCAAAGAGAACTGATCAAAGTTGATTACACATTCATCTGTCTTATGTATATAAGGCTGTACTAAATGCTCATATTGGGTAAATAGCACTTTCACCCTCAAATATAACATACATGTAATTTACCCTGCATTATATTTAGGGATGTCAACGAATATTCGGATATTCGTCCCTACGTCTGAATATTCGAATACTGATTCGACATTCGAATATTTGATAAAAATACATATTTTCAATATTAAAGCAGAACGCAAGTGTATTAAATTTCAGTGATGGGCATCATCGCATTAAATGATGTTACATGTGAAAATAATATCTACAGGACTGGTGTTAATTGACATGCCATGTTAGATATTCCGTGGTAAGAGAGATATAACACTCTGGTGGCGACACTAAATAGGCCCTGTAATTATTCAAGTAAAAGCGAGTATTTTTACAACTTGAGTTATCAGTTTAAAACATAAAAATATTTAGGGTAGCAGTGTTCGAAAACCGTATGAGTACTAAAACCAGCTGCTCTTAGGCACGCTGGTTAAAAATGATAGGCTTAAAATAAAAGCGCATTTAACTCGATGCAAGTCTGTATCATGGGCTAGAGTTACTTTTACTCCAATAATTCACATCCTTTGTACAGTCATGTAGACAAATAATGCATAAATTTAATCCGATTGGAATATAATGGCAGGTATATAGACATTTCAATTTGCTTTCACGTTCGTTAACTATGTACAATAAGCAACACAAAAATTTCGTATTACTGGCGACAAAGCCTTGTATGTGCATATTACATATTATGTGCAAGCAGAAATTGTGATCATTAACAAATACTTGGTGCAGTTCGTAATGGGTGAAGTTCGACTGTTCGAATATTCTGTTGGAAAGTTGACCGAATATTCAAATACCAAAATTGTCATTCGTTGACATCCCTATAATGTTGCTTCCAGTACTTGGCAATTAATTATTCTGTTAATAATTCTTTCCGGAGTATATTTAAAACAACACTTATAGTGTGTTAATATTGACCTGGGTACCGTTTTACTAACATACTTACGTTTTGCGTAAATTATCAATTTACGTAAAACTTAAGTCTGTTTTACTAAACTGCGTAATTTGTTTTCACCTTACGTGAAATGTGTACGTAACTCTTCAATCAGAGGTATAAATTTTTATGAAATATCGCTCAAAGTAGACAGTAGCAATAGCTCAATTGGTAGCGCTTCCGTCTAGTAACTTCGACCAAAAGATAGGGTGCGAGTTCGAGACACATTCCAGTCTCCTCTTTTTATGGACTTTTTATGAAGTTGTATCCCTTACTCAGTGCTTGTCAATTACTTGTAGTTTGTCGTTTCTGTCTGTTCTTTTGTGGTTTTTTTTGTTATCGTCTTATTGTTTTGTCGTTAAATCAAACTTGTTTAATGATGGCTATAGCGTGGTCGCTTAAATGTTCATTTGAACCCCTTACATTTAAGTAGCCATATCAACTTTGTTCCATATACTGTGTAGCGATAAATGTACATATAAATCTACTGCACGATGGTATTGTGCACTTAATGAATAGCTTATAAATACACATGTTACACAATGTTTTTAATTAATAATATTAAAGCTTAATTGCATTGTAAGCTCTAACCCGTTTCCATCTGAGCTATCACGGCTGTTAGTATAATGAAATCAATAGGGTTGCTTGTTATTTGATTTACCTATTTTGATCAATAAAGGTGGTCAAACCATGTAAACATTGCATGACGTCACTCTCAACTTATCGTGGTATACTTTATTATCACTAATTCCAACCTTGTCCAGATTAGTTTACAGTTTACCTTCAAATGGTTGATTCACTGTGACAAACATAAATTAGCCTGACATCCGGATAAATGTAACGAATATTTTCAGACTCTTAGTCTGTTTTCATATTCTCAGGAAGTACTCATCGAGTTGTATTTAATGCATCGTGGGATTGAGTTGTGACGTAACAATACAAGGGAGCTTTGTAGTGCCACATATAGGTTGTGCCGCATATAGTTTGCATACAAACTAAATGCGTCACGCATATAGTTCGTGGCGAGGCGAACTATGAGGCGAAAAGGCATGGTCATGCTGATATAGCTGTTTTATGTCTTGTCCTAATGAAAGTCATGATATCATCATCATCATCATTTCTAATTTAAAGAATACATGTTCCTCAAACTGCCATATACACATTCAAAAAGAATATAACTGTGTGTCACCTGAAATATATTCCCCACATAGACAGTGGACAAATCTTTAGCACCTGTTTGGGGTATGTTTAATAAAATCACAGAATAAAATATGCTAAAATGAAATAAACAGTTTAGTTTAATGTTGCTTGATTAAAATTCTGGACAGTTCGAGCAGATAAAATTGAGCAACCATTAACATATTATATGCTCGCAGCGCCACAGCCGTAGACGGTCGGACCCGGGATCAAACCCTCGACCTTCGGACTGGAATTTTAGTGCCATGCCGGCTGCGTTAGACGGGAATTTGTGATAACTCATCATTATTATCTTAACAGATAACACCAATGTGCATTAGCAATTTACATGCTTAAACTTATTTTTCTGTGAGGTTTCTATAAAATCCACAAGTTGGTCATATATGCAGAAGGCGAAGCGCTGACAAACATCTATATGCCCACTATAATGCATTTGTACATAAATAGGTCATAACTCATTCGACCAACAGTGGTTTAGGAACAATGATACATAATTCAGTTTATCTCCTTTTCAAAATTAACTTTTTTGATACTGTTTTCTTATTCAAATACACATTTCAAAAAACATCTTTAAGAGAAGTGAGCTTAATTTGGCGACAAGGCACATGTCCGCCGCATAAAGCAAATGTGAACTTAATGCGGCTCTCTTTGCCGCATATAGTTAACGCATGAACTTAATGCTGCGTTCTTCGCCGCATGTAGTTCGGGCTCAACTATATGCGGCACGGACTATATGTAACACTACAGAACTTATTGTGTAAAAACCATGTGATGCTTAGTAATACGTAAACTGTACAATTTAACGTTACTTACCTTCGTCATCGAGATAGGTTGGCTCCTTTCTGTACGAGGCTTAATCATTAACTATCAAGTCATAAACTACGCCAATCAGATATCGTGATAATCTGTACTTTTCTATTAGTTCACGATCCGTCTAACATGTCAGGTATTTCTCTGAAATGTCGAGCTCTTCGAGCGTTCATACGGTCTGCCATTTTTACGCAAAACGTAGAGATTTACGGTCGGTAATTTCTAACGTATCTTTACGCTCTAACTTACGCAAATACCTACGTACGCAAATATTAGTGAAACACATTTACGTAGAAATTTTGTACGTACACAAAAACTTACAAAAATCTTGCGTTAGTATGTTAGTAAAACGGTACCCTGGTACTCATTAATGTTCGACAGTATGCGTGGGTACTTTCATCATTTTATACTATCAATTGTAGCAGACAAAATTTTACTTAATAAAACAAAGAAAGTTTTGACTCATGACTCCGAGGTGCAGTTTAAAGATCTTGAACTCCCACACGAGATAGCGTAAGTTCGAATATCTTCTGTTGTTTACCTGTATCTTACTATTCATGATTTTCAATGAAGTAATTAAATGTGCTAACTGTTTATTCAATTTTAACATTATTTTATTTAATTTAGCATCTTATTTGTCGTATACGTACTTACATATTTCATTTTGTGTTTCATCCTTTATAAATACAATGAATACATGTTATATAATTATAACCTATATACATTAATAATGTACACAGAAATACTTAAATGATATTTCATGCATTAAACTGAACCTTCCTAAATTTGTGCTGAACATGGTCAAATCTCACACCATATAGCCGGTACATGTAGTAGACGGAGACAAAATAAAAAAAGTCAATATTTACAGTTTTGATACTCAAAGATTCAGCCACAGAGCTACGTGTGAATGTGACAAGATATCTATTCAATAATACATGTAAGGTACAAAAAGGTACAATTATAGTTTGTTAATTATATTGCCATATTTAATTTGCTTTCTTTTCGTTCGGACAACGGAAATTAATGTCATTCTACAAGTACAAATCTACTATACATTGTATAGAGTTAATCCATAAATGTGTATATTGATAAACTTGTCGAAACAAGTGGCAACTTCACCACCTTAGGCAATAGCCCTGCCATGTGTTTTGACAAGTTTATCAATATACACATTTATGGATTAACTCTATAAAATGTATAGTAAATTTGTACATGTAGAATGACTTTTGATGATGTTTTACATTCCTGTAAATGCACACAAAATGCTGTTAAGTAATTTTTAATATCAAAAGTATTTTTGGAAAGGAGAGAAAGTATGATAGATTTAATATGTTATCAATTTTTTTCAAAATTCTATCAATAAAAATGAAATAGATTTTCCGTGCTCACCCCTTGTTTCTATTTTTTTTTTTAAAATCTCGATAGCGTGAGGTAGATTTGATTACTATCTTTGTATACATGTGTTTCCTTTGCAAAATTAACCCTTGTGCAATTAGCCTGATTTACCAGACAACATTGTACAATTTGACAGTACCAAAAGTTCAATTAACTTATTATTTTTCAACACTTACAAAATTTAGCAGTATTAGTTGAAGGACTGTATAACGATAACAGTGTAAATTTCACCTTGCTATAATATGTAGTTTCAAAATACATTGCAATTGCTAATAAACAAATATGGCTATTTTCTAGGGCAATATAGATCGCCTTAAATCATAATGGCATAACTTTGCTCTTACTAATTGAATCGGTACTAGAAACCCCATTGCACAATTTCATGAACCTCTTGATTATATATTTAGACATACACAAGACACAAATGGGTGAATTAAAAAAAATGAAGCCTATTCAATTTATGTTAATAACTTTTTTATAACAGAGGAAAATTTATACACTATTCAAAATGTTAACCAATCTGCTTCAAGGTTACACATATTTTTTAATTGAAGAGAAATTGCCTTGATGGTTAATATAGTCATGTGAAAATAATTATCAAGTTTACTGATAAATACAGTTAAGGGTATTCTTTAAAGAATTTATGACATATAATAGATGTTGCATTATATTGTTTGCCATGAATTTTGATAATGTTACATGAACTTAAATGTCCTGAGTATACTAAAACAGTCCAAAAAGTGCTATTTATTAGCTGTATCAAAGTCAAATTTAATTCTGACTTGACGAAACTCGGCAAAAATCTTCATTTAGACTTATATTTTTCTAAACATGTCTTTTTATGTATATATAACAATATTTTGTAAAGTTAAACAAACTTTTTGAAGTGTTTTTAGACTGGGGCGTTAGACCCATGTCTTTAGTAACTGTAATTTTGGAAACAGCCGTGGCAGAGTTAGACGAGTTTGATACCACTCTATGTATCACTGCGCATCATTTGCAATGACCAGTCAACATGTCGAATTGACGTGACATCCGATCTTCGTTTCCGAATCCATCGTGAGAATTTTATTTTAAAGTGAAATATCTGGTTCAAAAATTATTGTTGAATTATTGTTTAAGTGTTTTTGGTTAAAATGTCCTAGGTAACAACTACTTTTTGATACATAAAAATGAGAAATCGATGAATTGAGGGAGGACTATTTTCTATCGGAAACAAGTGCTTCATTCGGATACATTTCTTCTTCTTGTTGACCCCATGTTTGTTGCCAGCCGAGGTTACTAAGTAAATCGTCGATACGATTCATTCACAAACTATTCCCGCTTTCATTCATAAAAATTTCCCTACTTGCAGAAAGTACTATTTATAGACAACAAAGGAATTATCTTGTACCTGGACGCGCTCGGCAGACGAGTTGGAACAATATTCCGGAATCGGATTCTGACCATTATTTTACCGCACACTGAATACTGTAGCAAATCGTTAAACAGCTGCAGTTACTGTTAATCTTTATTGCATGTTTTAAAGATAATTCATTTCATCGAAGACTTATAAACCATGTCCATTATTCCGTATCGTTAGGAATAAGGTGTAGAGCATTCGGATAACATCGGTTATTATCTGATTTACGAACTGTACTGAAATTGCCGAGACGTTGCGATTGAAGCTAGACCCCCAGTATTTTTTTGCCGACAGTTCCAAGGCTGTAATTCGCTATATGATTGTTGTTTCTGTTATGCATGTGTTTTGTATTTCCCTTTCCCCTATGCAATTCTGTCACTTTATACAGTGTTCAGATTGTTTCCTGCCCATTTTTGGCCTATTAAGACCAGTTGTCTTGACTTGTCCTGTGATCTTTTCCATCCATTAATTCCCACCTCCCCTTCCCTTACTGTCCACTTTGATTCTCCTAGTTATTCCTTGTGGTCTGCTGGGCCATTCCTTGCGCCTCAGTTCCTTAATATGTGTACCGTTTGACCTCCTTTAGTGCCTTATGTTTTGTGGATTGTTGTTTTTCCGTAGATCTGCTTGGGGAGGCATTGTCTTATGTATGTGGCTTTCCCTGTCGTTACGTATTCTCTCTCGTATTCTCAACATGTGTGCTGAGCAAGCATGGGATGCGATTCTCACTATTAAACCGCGATGCATGGAGATATCGAATGGAAACATTAACTGGCATCCACACCGTATTTCGTATAAACTTGGAACAATTTCTTAGAGGATATTATTCGCTCTCGTGGTCCCGATACATATGGCGTTCTGTGACACGGAAGGAAATGGTCGCGATGTCTATGACTATAAGCAGTCTTCAATTTTAGATTAGATTAAATTCTAGCTTAATTACGTAATCTTTTATTGTTGACCTATGGTATAAGTCGGGCCATCAACAAAGTTAATGTACTGACGCTTCGATATCGGAGGAACGAATTTGGATCGTCTGTCATGTGACTCTGTTAGTTTTTCCCATCAACTTCGGAAATTATTGAAGTTTGAATTTTACAAAAATAAGAAACTAGCTCAGTTGGTAGAGCGATAGACTATCAGCCAGCAGATCCAGATTTGATTACCAGTTTTGGACAGGTTATGTTATTCAGTGACTCTGGCTACGATAATGTCTTGCACATGTGAAGAAGTTGGCAGTACTGGTTGATAATTACTTCCAGGAAAACTGGTAAGGTCAATTGGCCGCTGTATATGAATGAAAAATGTTGAAAACCTGATGGAGCTAAACAAATATAGATTTTATGGAAACAAATATCTTTTTCCGATAAACTCATGATCGGGCAAATGCAGTATCTGTTATACAGACCTGAACAGTATGCCGAAACTACCAGAATTCGGACATAACCCTATTCAGCATATTGTAAACGATTCCGGGTTTTATAACTGGATGACAAGCAGACAAAGTTAGATTGTGAAAAGTTAAACATTTCTGTCACTCGACGGGTATTACATGTAGGGCATGACACGATTCGGTCATCACATGATACTACATGTATATGAATCGATAAAACTACATGGAGATACGATATTTTCCGATACGATGCATATATATACTTCAACTCAATTACCAAAAAAAGGAATGTTATTATGTATAATTATTAAAGCCTTTTTGTTTTTCAAAATTTATTACAAACTATTGAAGTATTTTTTTAGGTTCGTTTAAAAACAAGAAACGTTAAGACAGTGAGAGTACTCCCGACACACAGATCGCTTCAAAGTGAAGCCGGTAAACTAAAACCCTGTCTTATCGAAGGTCCAGTTTAAACTAGTCCATACATGGCGTTGAAAGTAAAATTGCTTGTAAATGAATCAGTCCCTCTTTCCACCCCCGAGTGAGGCTGTACAATGCTTCTACAATCTCTGGTTGACAAGTCTTTACAGAACACAAGAAACTTCGTCTGCCCCAGTCTTTCTGCACTTTCAGTGCTTTGATTATGAAATAAAGGGACATAATATAGTTTAAAAGTTATATTTTGTAGGTTTTTGGTGATTGTGGCATCAACCTTTGGCCATATTGTTAGTTACACAAGTACTTGATATTACTTTGTTAAAAAAAGCAGTATTATTTTGTTGTTTGAGATTATATGTTCATTTTAAATTCTTTGTCATGTTCTTAAAGGGACTCGACTCCAGATTCTAAATTGCAAAAAAATCAATAAATTGTTTCAAAAACCGATTTTTATCGTCTTGTTCGTTCGATGCCAATAAAATAAGATAATTGAATGATTAAAATGATCGAAAAGTTATGAAATTACGCCAGTTTTTAACATTTTTCCTTCGCAAAATCTATAGCGTTACTAACGGTATAAAAATTAAAAATAGAACCAGCGCTGAGGATTATGGGAGGTTTCAGAAATTTGCACTGGAATTCCGCGCGTGCGCAATCAATTGTAAACAGACTGACAGCCTTCGTGATGCCTGCTAAATAAACGGCTATCGCTAAAATGTGTACGCAAACTAGCCACAAAAACTGTTTCGGCTGACAAAATGTGAACATCGGGGACGAGGTGATCTTGTGGATTCAAGTAAAATAGTGTATTGGAGCGCAAAACGATTCTACAGTTGCAAAATGCGTGATAGACAGGTAAGAGGGATTTTCTCAAAATGATTGTTATCGTATTGAACGTAAACAATATGTTGTCAAATTTCAAGTATTTGTATAATTCGCTTAAGAATGTATGATAGACTGGAGTCAGCTTCGTAAATTAACAGTACCCCACCCTCCGAAGATCAATATACGTGTGTAAAGGATACTTTAAATTTGTGTTTAATTCGCTGGACTTGTAATCCAGGTGACCTGGGTTTGATTCCCTCATGCCTCGATCAAGAATGACAATTTCTCCTCCCACATGTATATTATTTTAGAGTTAATGAACTCTGGTGATTATGAAAGTAATTTAAAGGGGTAGGGCTCGAACCCACTACCCCTGAAATACTAGTACGGCGCTCTATTGACTGAGCTAAACTGATAGCCTTCTTACCCCACATCACTGCACATCCTCCTTCCGAAGCTCAACCACTGTGTGCTATCAAACACCGCTGCTACCATTGAGGTAAATCAAGGGGAAAAGTTCTGATGTCTATCTGTCTAACCCCAAACCACTACATTTCTGATGGCAATGTAATTGAGAGTTATGTTCTTGGTACAACATGATAGGCCAACAAAAATCTACCAAGGCAGTGTAGCATGTACTAGTATCATGTTAGTAACTCGGATGTAAAGTACACTCTGTAACTAAGTGCACATTTCTTTATACCTGTAGTATGATGTATTTGTTATGATGTATGTTTTGCTTCCTCATGCCTTGTCTTGTCATTGATCATTGTATTTTTGGTCCATTTGGGCTTCTGCTTAGTGAGAGGAAGTCTCACATCCCAAAGTTATTCAGACGCTTCCTAGCCTCAACTTCTACAACTTCTCAAATAAATTTGATCCATCATAAGACTAATTCAGCTGGTCAAATAGAAAGATTCAGAAGCTGATTCCCCATGCTTGGTAAAATTCAACCGAATTATTTTGTAGGTGTATTCTGATGAACCTTGATAGTTAAAATTATTAAGATTCATCAGACAAATTTGGAAGTGTTATCACTTTGCCTATACCCATACTAATTCCTTGTAAAATTATGTCTGATTGTAATGTTTGAGCTGTGAAAATAAAGTGAGCAAATCAGGACAACTATGCCCACCTTGTTATTGATAATGTTTGGTTTGTAAAACATAAGACCTATATGTATTATGTATTTATGTATGTTATTTACTTAGGGTGAAGTTTGAATGATCAAGCTCTAACACAGAAGACATACATGTATGACTATGATCTGGATTATGATCTGGATGACCCCACATATCACTTTTATCAGCCAGAGGAGTAGGATATTTCCAGTGTGTAAGGTAACTACATTGAATTGTTATTTAAAGATTTTCATCTGTTAATTAAGTCAAATAACAATTTGACAGACATGATTTTATGACATTTCTGCTCTGATAGAATATTATGTCATTTCTAATCAATAACTGGAAAATGAGGGTCTACTACCGACTCACTTCATAGATGTATATAGGAATCAAGTGTGTTGTCTGTTTTTTAGGTCAGTTTAGATATCTTGTAAAGCATGTTTTTATGTTTTTCTTTTGATAATCATGTTCTTTTGTCTTTTTTAAACTTTGTATTGAGTTGGTAGTAAGCATTAGTCCTGATAAGAAGTAAATCCTTCAAAAGCACTTGAATTTTGTGTCAAATGTTCTGTATGAACCACAGTTACTTGAAAGTTTCAAACTAACTATTTTAATGTTCTATATGGCCTATTTACTATAATATTCTTATTACATTTGTACCATGAAGCATGATAGGAAAATATTTGTTAGAAAATAAAATGTTTGTTGGTACAGAATGTTTTACATGTCATAGGAATATTAGTAAAGCTATTTATAAGTAAATCTGGTGAGTAAAAAGCATTGGAGCTAATCATGATTATTTTAAATGTAGGTTGCATGTATGAAAGACAATGAAGTATTAAAACCATTGTTGAAAGATGTAACCAATCATTGTGCTGAAACATTGGTGGCACTGTACTTGAAATGAAGGTAAATTTTTTCTTGAAGCTATGAAACATTGAAGCCATCTTCTAACAGCATATACCCACCAATTGGGTAATACATTCTTTAATGCACTTCATTTTAGAGTGGTTTTATGTTAAAAAGTATATTATTATTGAGCCCTTAGCAATGGGCTTGATATAGTCGCCACAATAGCGATACGGTCTATGTGCGTGCTCATGACTGTCAGTTAACATTTGTTTTATATATTTATACACTCGGGGGATTCCACTAGGTGCTGAATCTCAAGGGTCATTTTGATAATTTTTGACAAGACGTTGCCATTTTATGGCCAAAATGTCTACAATAAAGAGAAAAATTGACCCTTCAGCCAGAATCCTAAGGGTCAAACAAGGGTCAAATGGAACCCCTGACACTTATTTGATCATTTACATCCTATTTTTCATCTTGAATTTTCTCATGACATAATTATAATGTCCAGTGTTATGGAAATATTTGCATGATTTCATTTTTGAATAGAATTTGTTGTTGTATTTCATTCATACATTTCAACTAGTGGCTTCTATCATTAAGAGTATCTATATATATTTCAGACAAAGTGGGCGTCTGTTCTAAAAACAGTGCTAATGGAGCTAGGCCCTTGGAAAATGTTACCATAGAGCAAACGCTTAGTAGAAGCACAAACGATTCCCATAGTACAATGTATGTTGCATGCCAGTAAGTATACTAATTATTAGTACAAACATAGATTAAAAGATTACTTTGCTGTGAAATAACATTTAAAAAGATTTGATATTGTGAGTTTCAGTTTGTCAGTCTTCATCAGGAATACTATTATAAAACAACAGAACAAAATGATATAAATTAATAGCTATTTCTGTTGAACTATATATAATAAAACCACACTGAGACTAGTGATGGATAATCGGACAAGTTTCATTATCGATAACCGAATTGGACATAATCGAAACATTTTGTTTTTTAGTGTAAGTACAATGCTGACAGTTAATTTCATTTATACAACTTTATATATATATCTATTTTTTCTACATTTAACAGCAATTAGGTTTTACACACTCGATCTTATGTCATTAAATCATTTCATCATTCAATAAATGTTTTTGTATGTTTACTTTGCATATATGACCCTAATGGTGCATAAGTAACCCACTCTTTCCTTTGGTAACTGAAGGTTACTTCTTCTATCTCTTTGGTACCTTCTCATACTTTTGGAGAATTTGGAGAATTTCTTCAACATTACCCTAGTATACTAAATGCTTAAAAAAAGGAAGAATTTCATGAAAAAACAACCCTTGCATTTCCAGTTACCAGGTTACTACACTATATCTATGGTTACTTTGAAGTGACTTTTGGTTACTCTCTGTAATTATTGGTAACTTTTCTCATACTATCACAATATGAAAAAACTACTCATGCATTTCCAGTGACCAGGTTACTACACTATATATATGGTTACTTTGAAGTTACTTTTGGTTACCAAGTCAACTGAATGGTTACTTTTCTCATTCTATCAAAGTATGAAAACAGACCCTTGCATTTCCAGTTACCAGGTTACTACACTATATCTATGGTTACTTAGAGGTTTCTCACTCTATTTAATGGAAACTTTTCTCATATCAATTACTTTGTATATTTGTATTTGACTGAGTACATTGAAACCATTTCTATATAACTGTAATATTTGAATGTCGCCGACATCGGATGTCCAGTGATGATTTTTGATTATTTTCTATAATCGCGCCATCACTAACTCAGTAACTGAGATCCTTGAAAACTGGTTTTCTTATTGAGGTGGTCTTAACAGTGAGGTTGAATAAAGAGTAAACAATGAAAATGGCCTTTCAAATTGTGATATTAATTTTGAGGTGGTCTAATTGAGATGGTTTTTAAGTGAGGTTTTACTGTAAATATATGGTGTACAGCATTTCCAATAAATCCTATTATGCTTTTAGGCTTGATGTTAATACATTTTCAATTGCAGAAGAAAGCTTCAACATACATCTACTGAGTAGCCACTAGACTACAAAACAGGTACTTATTATGTTTACATATTTTTATTTTATTTTGAGCATTATTGAGTAACAAATGTGATTAACAACTGATTAATAAAGTTGGGAAGTCTAGGCTAAACTCCACATTTGTCATCACTGCTTCTGCTCTGAATTCTTGAAAACTTTAGAGGCAAAACATTTGTAATATTTCTGACTGACAAATACTTATGCTAAACATTATATTGGTAATTTAATCAGTGTGAAGTTATTCTCATAAATGGTTTACAGCTAAAATTGACTGCTGTAACTTGACATTATCTGGTTGGCACACTATTGCTACTGAAATTTCAAATCAACTGAATGTGAACATCAAATCTAGTTTGATAAAAAGTACTGGTTACATCCTGGTGATACTTGCAAATAGTGCAGCACAGTCTAAATCTGAATTTCCTTGTAGATTCCAATGCAAACTTGTATAAACTTGATGTTCTTAGTGATTTTTATTTTGGTTACAAGTTCTATTTTCAAATAATATGAACTAATCTATTTTTGTTCCAGATGCAAATGAACATACTCAAAGGCAACCAACAAAAATTGAACTGTGACAAAGGAGTATGAATATATTCCTTATCTGCTGATGGAAATTTGTATGGAATTTGTTGTAAATCTGTTGTTAACATGACGCTTGAGGAGCACCATCCCCAACAAATTTCAGCCACCATTGCTCCAATATCACCACCAGTTGAGAGAGAAAAAAAATCTGGACTGAAAGGGTGGTAGATCACTGAGATTGATAATTGATGCGTCAACCGTTTGATTATCTTGGCAAATTATTGGCAAGATCCTGTTTAAGCCAAGACCTATATGCCATTGATTTTAAAAAAGACAAAAATGTTCCAGTCTTTAATTAGAATGTTGTTCCAATAAGACTTCAGTCAAGTCTGAATACCGGTTATAGGAGAACAGATGGTCTACAGTGTGTTTGGGCAATTTAAACTTGACAGCAAATAAGTTGTACTTGAAGCGCAAAAGTATTTAGAACAATTCACTCTTTTACACTTATCTATATTACCAACTCAACCAGTGAGGAACAAGTGAAGACAAGTTACATTTTTGTCGAGCCTGCTTGTAATGATATATAGTCCCAACAACAGTGATCCGGGATGTGTGTTTCCGTCTTGATATTCTTTTTCTGGACCATTACTCTGTCACTTATTGGAGGATTTTCAAATGTCTTTGCAAAAATGTTAACCATGATGAGACAGAATGTTGCGAGCAAGATCCATGTCTGTAGCTTAAAGGTCGAACTCACATTTAGAAGTCAAACACGGGTCTAAAACATCTTGTCCAGACCATCACAATGTCATTTATTGAGGGACTTTCAAATAACTTGGTACAAATGATTACCATGATGAGCAGTGTGTCACACACAAGACACGTGTTCTTAGCTCAAAGGTCAAGGTCACACTGTCAAATGTCTGAAACATCTTGTACTGATCATAACACTGTCATCTACCTATGTAGAAATTTTCAAATTATGTAGCACAAATGTTTGTAACCATGATGAGACGGCATGTTGCACTCGGGACCTATGTCTGTAGGTCAAAGGTCAATGTGACACATCGGAGTTCAAACATCAAAAAGATTAGTCAAAACATTTGTCCGGAATATTACGCTGTCATTCATTGGGATTCCTAAATGTCTTGGCACAATTGCTCATCATAATGACCTCATGTGTCATGCAAGACCCGTACCCTACCAGTACATTAAGATAGCTCAAAGGTCAAGATCACACTCAGAAGTCACAAATGGGTGAAATAGATATGCACTCACTGTACAGCATTATATATTGGTATTCTCTTGACAATTGGTGGGCTTGACATGTAGCCTTCACTCAGGTCATCTAGTTAGTAAAAGTGCTCTCATGAAATATGATTATTATACAACATATCATTACTTTTAAGCACCATTTGTGGATAATTTCCAGTACATTACTTATGATTAGATAATCCCAATACTCTCAATAATGAGGTGCATCATGAAATGACATGATTATTTAGATCTTTATATTTTTCAATTCAATAGTTAAGTTAATATGTTCTGTTGAATGCAGCATGTAAGAGTTATTATATAAGGAGATGTCATGTAGTTTTCAGTGTTGTACAATGTCGCAATACAAGAATTGTTTTTTGTTTTTTTTCAGTATAGATGTTTTTCTTTCTGTTGATATACAGTCGGACCTCATTTTTATGTCTCCCTTAGAGACACATTTTGTCTTTGACGTCTGTCTGTCCGTCAGTCCACTTTCAGCTTGTCAGCATTTCATCTCCTATACTGTTGGGTGAAATTCAGCCAAACTTCATAGGATTAATCAACAACAAGGGTAGTTGTGCATCTTTGTTGTTTCGTTCTGCTCGGATAATGTTCACTGAGTTATGGCCCTATGATGTGTTTATTCATATTTATTTGTCCGCGCTTCATCTCCAATATTGCTGGTTGGCTTTCAACCAAACTTTACAGGATTGATAAGCATCAAGTGTAGTTGTGAATCCTTGTCGTTTCGTTCTGCTCAGATAATTTTCACTGAGTGATTGCCCTCTGTTTTTATGCATGTACAGTGTTTGTCTGCGCTTCATCTCAAATAGGACTGGTTGGATTTCAACAAAACTTCACAGGATTGATAAGCATAAAGTGTAGTAGGGAATCATTGTCGTTTCGTTTCGCTCAGATGATTTTTCACTGAATAATGGCCCTTTGATGTCATCGGGGAGACATGTTTTTTGTTTAAAAAAGAACCATGTAGTTTTAATTGGCATACAATATCTTTATTGTACATGTACATATTTCTATCGGAATACGTGGTATCATCCGAAATAAATGTCACGTGGCTATTTGAAACCATGTTTACTTTTTAATAGAATTTTGGACCTGATGAATTCGACAGAACTGATCCGACTTCTATTGTTATTTCATGAATGTGTATTTAACTGCATAAAATGTTCGGTAGTAAATAAAATTCATATTTGTTGCAGCAATTCTTTTGTATTTAATTTGCTATTAGTTGTATCTTCAAGGTATGTCGGATTTGTGCTGTTTCTGACTTATAACAAAATTCAGGACAAAAATAAACAAGAAGAGGTTGTGCAGTTAAACAAGATATATTTGCTAACCATTTTTACTGAATGTCTATGAATTTGGATTATGATAATGTAAATCAAATGTACATATCTATCATAAAATTGTGACATAATAACAATTTGCTAGTTTGCATAACATAGTACACAAGATATAGCACTTGTAAGAGTCAAATGCTCCCAAAAATGTGTCTTATGAACTCACTTTAAAAAGATGCCATTGTATCATAATAAACTTCGTTACCCTTGGACTAAACAAAACATATGGTTCACGGTCTGTACTGTCCATATTTCAGAACTCTTGAAAAATATAATTAAACATAAACACTTTTTGCATGAAGTGTAATATTTAAAACAAGACGGCTATGGTGGCCCTTTATTGCTCACCTGAGTACATTGCCATCCTGGTTTCAAGATTCCATGAGGATTTTCAATGATTTGACCTTGTGACCTATTTTTTGACCCAACATGACCCAGTACCACACTGGAATTGCATCTTATTAAGACCAACATTCTGATCAAGTTTTATGAAGTTCCGATAGAGAATGCAGCCTCCCAAGAATCCTTAAGGATTTTCAATCATTTGATTCTGTGACCTAGTTTATGATCTCAGATGACCCAGTTTCAATCTTGACTTAGATTTTATTAAGGCAAACATTTTTACCAAGTCACACTTACATAAAGTAAAAATGAAACCTCTGGAGTGTTAACCCAGTTTCGAACTTGGACTATATTTCATTGAGACAAACATTCTGACCAAGTTTCATGCAGACCAGGTAAAAGATGTTACATATTAAGTGTTAACAGTCTAAATTGTAGACGACGACGGACACGGGGCGATCCCAATAGCTCAACTTAAGCACTTCGTGCTCAGGTGAGCTAAAAACACTGGACATGGTCGAGTTTGTTGGACTCTTGGTCTCAAACAAGCATTAAATTTAATACAAACATTAAAAATAGTTTAATTAATAAAAAAGTCCCATTACTTGTTATTATGACTTTCCCCTGTTGAATTGATTAATTTCAAACTAACTGTACATCGATATAGATGCATGATCAGTGAATATTACTTGATACATCTTCTCTGGAATATTTTTATTTCTATGTTTTTCTCTATTACTTTTAAATACTGACTAAAATGCATAAAAAGTTTCAAAATTAAATTGCTATACTACATTCCAGCTAACTCATTGGAAAAATCTTTCATTTGAACATTTGTCTACAAGTTATTTCAATAGAGAGTAATGACAAATGGAGATACAGTGGAATCACATTATTATGCAACATTTAAATTTTATGCAATGCTATTAACTATTTGAACATATCTGAAACACAGCCGAGTTTTAAGTTGTGTAGCTGTTCATAAATGAACAAGGATCGAGTAAGTCGCTGTGGTGTAGTGGTTAGCATACCGGAACGGAGACAGGGGTGCGAATCCTGGTAGCTCCATTGACCAATTTTTCATGTTCCTCAAAAGATGAGTTTATAACTATCATTCCAACATTTCTCAAATGAACCAGAACTGGTGGATGAACAAAATATTACACTTTAATTAAAGTGAATAAACCCCAACTTTTGATGTCTAAGTGGAATGAACATGAGCATTGAAACTGAAAATTAATATTTAAAATACCATTTATGAAAGAATTACCACTGGATGGGGTAGTTTGACTTTGCAAGGTTCATCAACTTTTGTCAAGAAATAACAATTGTACTAAAAAGAAATAATGTTAACAGTCTTTAGAAGATGTTCACTTGCACATTGTATTTCATCTATCATCAACCAACACAATGTCTACTTGGTATACTAGTCCCCTTCTGGATTGAAAGATTTGTTCTGTATATCTATGAACATAGACAGCTAGTACAAGTCTGTGATTGTATCCCCGCAAGCACCCATATAGTCATAGAACAAGCTGCCTATAGGCAGAATGCATGTAGGCTCTGCTCTATCTGTGTCTTCTTAATGACTATGCTTGTCTAGCTAACATGTCATCTCTGAATGTCAGTTGTAGACGCAATGTTAACTGATCAGTGATTGTTTACCTATCCTGAAAATACAAAAATACAACACAGTAATATATAGCTACATAAACTTAATTCTAAAAAATAATCAACAGAGTTTGTAATGAAATGCAAATTGATGCCAACATTGAAATTAATAAATAAAAAAGTTTAATAAATAAAAAATAAGTATTTAGTCCCTGCTTAATGGTTATCATAAACAGTAGGAAGACTCATACATACCCTATTGTCAAAATGGTGGTCGAGAAATTGAAACCCACTGAGTCAGGTGTGATCAATATCTAACGATCTCTAATTTAGGCACAAATACTGGTTAGTTACCAAGAAAGCAGTCATCAAGAGTGATAAGTTTAAGCTTTTTGAAAATGAGTAAGTTTGAGCTTAACTGTATTTGTATTGGTATAAATATACAAGGACATTGAAAAGATAAGGAAGGTACATTTGTTTACCTAACTGGTTGTCTGCCGTTGCAATACTGTGGGGCCATTCTATAGCAAACTCTGTCTTCATCTCTGTACAATGTACATACACACCAGCTGGGTACAGGCGCTAATGGTCCTGGTTCAAGGGGCCCCTTTTGACTTTTTATGAGGACAGCAGTTATATCCAATATTACCAGAGGCTGACTTTCCGTCAGCTTCTTCAACGTTTTTCTTCTTTCATCATCCATCGTTCTATCATGTTCTGGAAGCATAATTGCTCTTTATATAAATACATTTATAAACAAAACTTTAACAATGCAGACAACAAGCAAATTTGTTGAATTGATATCCCTTGTAGAATAAGACAAATTACAGAAAATATAAATCAATTAGTTATTTAAGATCCATCGAAAAGACCACATATAGTGAGGCGTAACTTTGAGGACATATAATAATAAAAAAAGTTTCATCAGCATGAGCTTGTCATGCTCCCCTCGAAGAAGTTGGTGTTTATACATGTAGCTATGGCATTGGATATGCATCATTCCCTAGACTGGTGGATGGACAGACAACCCTTAATCATATAAATACCAACCATTATGAGATTGCTTTGGGTAGAAAAATCTGTACAACTCTTTATAACATCATTTTAGCTGCTCATCAGAAGCAAAGGGCTTTAATTCTCCCATACTCAATTGGATTCATAGGGCATTTAATATGCATCATTCCCATACCTGTTATTATATTTAAATTGCAATGAAATTTAGATCTGACTAACCAGCACCAAGATGTGGTTCCAATTATTTTCCATAATTATAATACATGATCATTTGAAAATACCAAAGGTCCATAACTCTGTCATACACTCGTGTAATGTAACAAAATTTGATATGCATCATTCAAATACCCTTCTATATTCAATGAAATCTGTCCAACCAATACCAAGATATCACTCCGGAAAGAAAAAAGTGTGACGAACAGGCAACACCAAAACAATATCCGCTACCAAAACCTTCGTTTCGGCGGGGGATAATAAAAATTAAAATCGTAGAATGAGGTGGACAAAAGGAGACAAAATAGCTCAATTTTAGAACTTCAGATCTAAGTGAGCTCAAAAGTTTGAAACAAACTTTTGGGCCATTCTTGATCTTTAGATGAATTGAAATGAGCTGTACATTTTACATATTACATGTATAAAGCATGGAATAATTATACTCAGGAAAAGATCAACACATCTACTAGAAAAGATTTGTCAACTGCGCATCTATATATATACAATGTATATAGATATATTATAAGACTCACAAAAAGTTTAAAAGCATGGGGAACTTAAAACTCAGTGGAAATACATTAATGAATTCAAACTGATTTTTAACCTACATGTGTTTGCTGTCTTCCCTCTTCACGTAGCCGCATCATATTCTCCTCTTCATCTTAAATTCAATTTCAAACGGCCTTCATCTGAACACTCACTGTCCACCCCTACCATGGCATCTACCTTCCCATGCCCCTGTATAGTGCAGTGTCTTCGTCACAGAGACTGCTGACCCCTACAAATATTAAAAAAGCTTTCCTGTAAATGAACACATATGTTTAAGAACTTGAACCCATCAATAGATGATCCTTTGTAAAGTTTGTTAATTATGATCTATCAAGGGCTACTTTCATTTTCATTCATGCTAATTAAGATAAAATTATCGTATAAACCATTTGAATAATAAAATACTTGCTTCATGAGAGGGCATTTTAACAAAATGGTGTAAATAACAAATAATATTAACTTACAGCATAGACCCAATTAGCTAATTAGGTATCGTCAAATTATTTTGAAATGACCCCTCGTGGTAATGTCGCTTTGAAGAATGTCCAATTACGTCAATATTTCAACGATCAAAATAAAATTCAAGTCGTCTTTGTCTGTAAGACGTATAACTGACCTAAATACTGCCAAAACATCGTATATTTATTGGATAACAAACAATGTGAAGCGAAGAAAACACTTACTACGTCGGCAATCGGAGACGCAGATTCTGCAGTCTTGTCTTGTTTACAAATGTGTAATCGGTCACGTGGTATTTGTTCTATATTCGCTGCGGGAATTCCGTGTTATAAATATCTCGGGATACCCCGACCTACTCAATGTTTATCGTACGAAATGGACTGGATTTTTTATGAAAAACGCATTTTTTAGCATTTTAAACTACATTTCTCCATTAAATATTGTGTTAAATAGAATTTAACGCAATTATTTCTCAAACATGTTTTTTTGGGTCATTCTTGAGTCGAGTCCCTTTAAATTGTTATAACATGCTAAAAATCACAGATGTTGTTAACTTATCCATTTGGCAATATAGGAAAGAAATTTGAATATGTTAGCTACAAAATGCACTAAAAATCACCAGGGACATTCAATGTTCAATTTTTGATACCTAGTCAAGTCTTGGCTTCATTTTTTTTAATTCACCAAAATTTAACACATGGAAGACTGACAAGAGTTAATAATCACGATCCCAAAAATTCTGGGTTGGTCATAGTATATTCTGGTATACGTCTCACAACATTGTACTCTCACGTGTCTCCTCAATTACACATCACATCAACAAAGACCACATTACAAAGGTTTCTCACCAGAATGTATTCTCATGTGGCCCTTCAGATTACAACTCTGTGTGAATGCAGATCCGAAAACATCACATTTAAAAGGTTTCTCACCAGAATGTATTCTCATGTGGCCCTTCAGATGAGCACACAGTGTGAATGCAGATCCACAAACATCACATTTAAAAGGTTTCTCACCAGAATGTATTCTCATGTGGCGCTTCAGAGGACCACTATGTGTGAATGCAGATCCACAAACATCACATTTAAAAGGTTTCTCACCAGAATGTATTCTCATGTGGCACTTCAGAGGATCACTCCGTGTGAATGCAAATCCACAAACATCACATTTAAAAGGTTTCTCACCAGAATGTATTCTCATGTGGCGCTTCAGAGGATCACTCTGTGTGAATGCAGATCCACAAACATCACATTTAAAAGGTTTCTCACCAGAATGTATTCTCATGTGACCCTTCAGATGAGCACACAGTGTGAATGCAGATCCACAAACATCACATTTAAAAGGTTTCTCACCAGAATGTATTCTCATGTGGGTCTTCAGATTACAACTCTGTGTGAATGCAGATCCACAAACATCACATTTAAAAGGTTTCTCACCAGAATGTATTCTCATGTGGTCCTTCAGATTACAACTATGTGTGAATGCAGATCCACAAACATCACATTTAAAAGGTTTCTCACCAGAATGTATTCTCATGTGGCCCTTCAGATTACAATTCTTCGTGAATGCCGATCCACAAACATCACATTTAAAAGGTTTCTCACCAGAATGTATTCTCATGTGGGACTTCAGACGACAACTCTGTGTGAATGCAGATCCACAAATATCACATTTATAGTTCATTTTACCATTAATTCTGGTACTGTCTGACTTGAAGGTGTTACACTCAAGTTCTTTGATCTTTTTTTCGTGTCTTTGACAGTAATTGTTGCTTTTGGGCTCAATTATTTTTCTTGAATGTTTTAAGAGTTCGTCTTCTTCCAAACTTTTAAGTTTAGAAATTATTAAATTCTGACTTCTAGGAAAGACGTTTTTAGTTATGGTCTTTTTTGATAATTTTTTCAGCTGTTCTTCATTCTCTTTCTTATTATTTTTTCTCAGCCACTCATCTAAGGTCTGCACATCTGTTTTAGTCAACTTGTTGTGCCCATGACATCTTACTAAATGACGGACGTTGTAAACCACGGTAGAAAATATTGTCTTGCAGAACACACATGGAAAACATTCTGAAATATTAACACAATTTTTTCATAAAATTGTAATTACCAGACATATTTAGTTTATGATCATTCCAAAAGTAAGCAGAAAGTCACACAGACAGACTTCCATAAAACATGATTGTGACTTGAAGGGGTGAAGAATCAGAGTAGAAGAAACCAGAAATACCCTGTAAGTATTTTGAGAATGAAAGTAAAAATCTAATGTTGAGAATGAATAAACTACAGTCGACTGTCGCTTAAGACGAATTTTCCGTTACCTCGAAGTTTTTCAAAAGTCCCGATTTTATCCTTCTTTGTCTATATGAATTTCTGTCGGTTAAGACGAATTTTTGTCTCGAAGTTTTTCGTTACGTCGAAGTTTTTCAAAGTCCCGCTTAACAAGTTCGCACCTTAAATCTATTGTTTAACACGAAGTAGGATCATATCCTGCTGGCGAGGAATGTTTTCACACGTCACTGAGATGATTTACCTGTATTTTCACACATTTAATTATCGATTATTTACACAATGAAAGGATGTGAACATGTTTGCAAAGTGTTAGACTATTAATGCAAACATGTCAAATTGTTCAAAACTATGATCAAATCAATTAATTAGAACATGTCTTCTTCAACAATAGTTTTTATGTCTCAGATCGGAGCCATTGGCGAATTTGCGATCAAAGGGGCGATAAAAAATGGCGAATTCGGCAATTACCTGCTTAAAAATGCATATTATCTGAAAGATGATGATAAAATTCGATCGATTTATCCCTTCATATTACGTTGATTGCCCCTTAAGCAGCATCGTAAATTTCGATACATGTACCTGTGCACTGTGTACAACTGGTACTATCGGTAGGTGGAGTCTATCGCCTGTCAACTTTGCCAATCAAATCACGCTTATTCTACACAGATGGTGTGTTAGAAGTATTAACACGCGTCGATGTTTTATGTCATTATTTGGTAAACAAACATTACTGTCCAGACTTCGCCGGCATGACTCGACTTTTAAATTACATTAACACTCGAAAATATAAAGATATCTACGAACCAATGATTATTCCTTCATGATTATAGACTACATAGAAGCTGTGTAAGTTATCATATACATGTTTTTGTCTTCGATAACGTAATTTGGGAGTTCAAAGAGAAAGTTGTGAATAATAATTGTGTTGATCAACCGTTTGTCAAAATGACATCTTTCGGCACCTAGATTTATGATTCTTGTCAAACCCATCCATAAAACTGATATTTAAAGAATCTCCTAGATAATTTGATATGATTGCATCTTATCATGTTTTAATTGAAAGAGGCAACATATACACACGCATATAGATTATTAAACACATCGTTCTTAAAGGAGTATATCACAATTTTTTCTAACGGAGTGATTTTTTAAAAACTTTGTATATACAAAGATGATGCTTTTGCCATTACAATGACATCTGGAAATCATCAGGTTACTGTAGTTATTCGCCGGAAACCACCAGTTTGACGCCCGCCCGCCCAACGACATACGCTATTCTAATAACCTGGTTTTCGTTGAAAGCCTGGTTTAAAACATTATCCCCCCCCCCCCCCCCCCCCCTCCTAAAGATGCATTGTCAGTGAGAGAATTAATTAATATGATGACATAGAAATGAGTATGGATGATAATTTATACAAAGGTTTGAAAATGTTGGTCTAAAAAGCATAACAATTCTTAAGTTATTGGGTGAACAATAGTTTCCACGTAATAGTCACTTTGAATTTGACCCAGTGACTCCAAAATCGATTGGGCTCATCAACAATCCACAGGCAACTTCGAAGTAAGAGCCCAAAGGGTACTTCAGTTATATCGAATACAAGGATATACATCTAATAGTCAGTTTGACCTTTGACCCAGTGACCCCCAAAATATAGTGTTCATTAACAACATTGTAGGCAATCAACATACCAAGTTAAAGCCTGAGAGTTGAGTTAAATAAATAGGGTTCATCTACAACCTGCAGACAATTATTCTACCAATTAGGACCCGAGAAATTAAAGGGTACTTGAGTTATTGCATGGAAATGTACTTCTATCTAATGGTCAGTTTGACATTCGACTTGGTTACCCCAAAATCATTAAGGTACATCAACATCACACAGGCAACAAGTTTGAGGAGGAAAGGTCAAGACATGTTATTGGCCAGAAACATTTCATGTACAATTGACCCTATGACCTTGACCTTTGACCCCAAAATCAATAGGTTCCTTTACTACCCGCAACCAATGTGTGGACCAAGTTTGAGGCGTTCTCAAGTTATTGGCCGGAAACTTTTCAAGTACAAATGACCTCTGTGACCTCGATCTTTGACCCCAAAATCAATGGGTTTCCTCTACTACCCATGATCAATGTGTGGAGCAAGTCTGAGAAGGGTAGATAAAGGCATTCTGGAGTTATTGGCTGGAAACGTTTCATGTACAATTGACATGTGAACTTGACCTTTGACCCAGTGACCCTAAAATCAATAGGTTTCCTCTTCTACCCATGATCAAAGTGTGGTCAAAGTTTGAGGAGGGTAGGTCAAGGCAATCTTGAGTTATTGATTGGAAACAAATAGGCTAACGACCAACATGTGCAAAGCATAAAAATGTAATGGTAAGATGTTTTATAGAAGCGATAGTCAGTATAAAAAGAGCAAAAAATTTGATTGCCCCGTCCATTTTGGAAAATGAATTCAAACACAGGACCCCATTGGAAGTAAGTGCTGTTCAGCTACTTTAATGGATTATCCTTGGTATATGAGATCAAAATGATGTATTCTTAAAATTAACCCTCTTAAATCAATTTCTTAAACTTGTATTGTGTTTTAATGATCTTTAATTAACTATTGTCATCAGTCAGTATTATTACCTTTTATTTTTACCTAAGCTTTGTAATAGTGATAATCATTGTATTTTAAATTGCTTTGTATGTACAGTATAGATGATTATTGTAGATGATCTTTTACCTAAATCTACCTATCTACTTACTAACCCAAACCCACCTATGTGTATTGCATTCGCCAATGAAACAAAGTTATTTTCGATTCAGTGTAGTGATTCAGAATTTGATAAATATGTGCTTTAATATGTAAAACAATATAATATCAAAGCACTGAAAGTGCGGACAGCAAGGGGCTCACGGCAGATCTTGGATATCACTTGGACAAAGATTTACCGATCACAATTGCCTATAATCAAGGACACTGTTATGTCAGCATATTGAATAATATAGGAGTTGAACAAACAGGATTGTATAAATAGAATTGGTACAGTCAGAAGGATGGATGGGGAAGATGTAAACAGAACCTTCATAATGATTATATGCCAAGTTTCAATGCAATCCATTGAGATCTACCATAGTTTGCAACATAAACTACAATGTTATTACATATGTTCTAAAAGGAGATTTCAATTCTTAACATTTTGATGGATGCACAGCAAATTTATGCCTCGCACATCTACAAATCATGTATCATGGTACTTGTATTACCAATTTCAATGCAATCCCTTGAAAATCGAAGAAGTAGTTAGCTACACAACCTACATGTTACCTACGGACAGGGTGATTCTAGCATTCCGCTTGACAAACATTGTTTGAGAGAGTATAAATATAAGGCATAAAATACTAATAAGACCATTATTTTGTAAAACTTATATAACAAAACTTCTAACTATTTAGTAAAACTGTCCAGGAAGCAGCCATCCAGAGTTAAAAGCTTGACTTTACAATTCATGTAAAATAAGTATAAACTAATCAGTCCCATAGAAATAATAATGCTCAGCAACTTCAAGTGAACAACATAGATCCACTTTTCTTTTAAAACTTTAGTAGTTTCTGGAGAATTAGTTATCAATATTGTAACTGAATAATTTCACATAAGTGTGAGCCAAGAAAAGCCCTTGAAAAGTATAAGCAAATGCAAAGTATGAGCAGTTTTGTGTGAATCATAAACTAATAAAAATCTCACAGCTAAAAACAAATAATAATGATGACAATTTGCTGCTGTTGCAGCTCATAATTACCAACTTACAGCAAAATCAGTTTTATATAAAACGTTTTCTAACACAATCAACCATTATACACAGACTAACAATGGACTATTTGCCTTCAAAATTAATAAGATTTATGACCTTTGGCAAGGAGCTAAAAATATGAATGTTTTACCATGCAAATCTTGCAAAATTATGTTTTGTATTATCATCATCAATTTCAAAAAGAAGAATTTTAAATGAAACTTGACTAAATTGCAGTTTATGTGGAACAGAGGTATTATTCTTTGAAATTTTTTATTCTTTGATTAAATATTGGGATTTAAGAGCTGAACTGTCAAAATAATTTGTATTCAGGATAAAACTTGTGAAAATGACTATTGAAATGCTATTCAAATACAGTTCAAGACAAAATTTCACATCTACATTTGAGCGCTGCTATGGGATTTACAAACCCTTCTGTAAGTGACGGCATTTGAGGAAAACGCAACATGTGAAGTCACCATTTGCAAGCTGGAAACAATATTTACTCCATATGGTCACTTCGTTCTCATATTGCCATATTGCTTTACTGTCAGAACATGGTGACCTCACATGTGACGTTTTATGAAAATGACCACGAGGTTGGAAATCTTGCAACGCACTCATTTTATTTCATTTGAAACTATAATACTGCTTTCATGTTTAATCAAGAAGAAGAGAAAACAGCACTTTGCCTTAAAAATGTTGCAACTGAATATGTTATGCATAAAATTGAACATATAATTTTAGCACGTGTGCAACAAAAACTTTGTAAAATGCTGTACCTCCACCATTAACGAGCTTGGGCCTAATAAGCAGATTCTTGTCTCTCACTAATCCTAATTCTCGTCCATACTCATTTCCATACCAACACAGAAGTTCAGAACCACTTGTTAGAACTTTATAAGATCGATAATAGATGCCCCCTTTGTATTGAAAAGCAACTAGATTTTGCTCATTTTCAGTGGGAGCACAGTTTACATACCTCATCCAATTAGATGAGGCTTTGTTTTGGGCATCTACAAAGTGGCTTGGTTTACCCTCTGCATGAATCTGTTGATAGAAATACACACATTCTAAAAATATATCAACATAGCTATTCATCAATAGATTCAGCACAATCCAAGTTCAAACTAGATGGTTGTTTTTCGGCGCAGCTGTACTAATGTGGTTTTGCTATTTGCATATTCAGTGTTTTGTAAACCAATCAAATCAAATCAACTATTAATGCAATAAGTAATGTTGAACTATATTGAAACAGACGATACTGTGTCTATGACTAATCACACTAAGGAGTTATTTATTATGCAGTCTCATTCGGAACACCTCGGCATTATTGTCTCGGCCGAGTAGTTACAATTGATGCAGTCTCATACACAGTGATCTCCCCTTACAGGTCTTGGAGTTTCTGTAGTATAGCGTAATTGAATGACATTTAGGCATTTTTTATGTTGTACAACAAATTTTAAACTTCAGATTGCAACAAATTTCAAGAAAGATAGTCTTTGATCAGTTCACCATGCACTGTATATGCATAAAAACATCATAGGGCCATAACTCAGTGAAAAATCAACTGAGTTGAACTAAATGACACGGATGCACAACTACACTTGATGGTTATTGGAGATGAAGCGTGGACAAACTCCATATGTATTAAAACATCAAAGGGCCATAACTCAGTGGAAAAATTACCCGAGCGGAACAAAACAATGAAGATGCACAACTACACTTGATGCTGATCAATCCTATGAAGTCTGGCTGAAATCCAACCAGCAGTATTGGAGATGAAGTGCGGACAAACTCCATATGAATAAAAACATCAAAGGGCCTTAACTCAGTAAAAAATTATCCGAGCGGAACAAAACAACAAAGATGCACAACTACACTTTGATGTTGTTCAATCCTATGAAGTTTGGCTGAAATCCAACCAGCAGAATTGGTGATGAAGAGTGGACAAACTCCATATGTATAAAACATCAAAGGGCCATAACTTAGTGAAAAATTATCTGAGCGGAACAAAACAACGAAGATGCACAACTACACTTTGATGTTGTTCAATCCTATGAAGTTTGGCTGAAATCCAACCAGCAGTATTGGAGATGAAGAGTGGACAAACTCCATATGTATAAAACATCAAAGGGCCATAACTTAGTGAAAAATTATCTGAGCGGAACAAAACAACGAAGATGCACAACTACACTTTGATGTTGTTCAATCCTATGAAGTTTGGCTGAAATCCAACCAGCAGTATTGGAGATGAAGAGTGGACAAACTCCATATGTATAAAACATCAAAGGGCCATAACTTAGTGAAAAATTATCTGAGCGGAACAAAACAATGAAGATGCACAGCTACACTTGATGTTGATCAATCCTATGAAGTTTGGCTGAAATCCAACCAGCAGTTTTGGAGATAAAGTGCAGACAAGGTAAATGTAGACGGACGGACAGACGCCGAAGGCCCTCGGAGAGAGGGAGACATAATTACTGATAGTTGATTTAATGCGTCAACATTTGAAGATCACATTTGGTTATCATAAGGGAACACAAATCTCAAAACACTGTACACATTTCCATTCTGGACAGTGGGGAATTAACATTTCCCACTGTGGGGATTAAGACAAATGCTTGGCTCTAGAGTGGGGAATTAGAAACCAAAAGACCAATTGCCTGATTCTCCTGGATCAGCCTGCCCCCTGGAGCAAAATATTGATAGGTGCATAAGTTTGCTATACATCAACATTTGTGGCAATATATCAATCTTGAACGAAACATTTTTACTATATATGGAGGTATTAAATAAGATTGATATATGAGATGTGTTCAATTTATATTTGAACAAATTAAAAATGCCACTAAACCTTTTTCTCTTACATGTTATTGCAACAAATGCTCAATTTGACATCCATGACAATAGTAGACCAAGACGCAAATGTTTTATTGATTGTTTAATCCTGCTCAAGTTTTCTCCACTCGTCTTTCAAAGCCTGTTTGAGACCGGTTAATGTGTTAATTGTTCTCTTCTGTAACCGCCATTTCAATACTCCCCAGATTCCAAAGTCCATTGGCGCTGCATCAGGTGTAAACTTGACATTATTGTTCTTGAGGTACTGAATGGTGTTTTGCTGTATGGCTTGATGCAGAATCTTGTTGAAACACCATGTCCTTTGATCTGTCCCTAGGAAAGAGATGTGACACATTTGGAGTTCACTTTTGTGCCTTTGTCAATTATTCTGAGCGCAGTTTTGCCATTATAGCAAACACCAGCACATGCCATGAAACTGGCCGCGAAAGCGTCGCGCTTAACAAACATCTGCCGGTCATCGTGACCCTTTCGTAAATAGCAGACATTTCTTCCACCATAACTGCTTCTTAGGTAGAACATCGCCTCATCAAAGGTTACATAGTTCTTGCAATTACCATTCCTCAGTCGCATATACAGCTTCCAAGACCTTTGCCAGCGAGTAATGAGCTGCCTGGTATTGAGCTGATGAACACCGCACTTTTTTGGAGTTTGGCTTGTAATATTTTCAAAATAATTCCATTTACAGTTCTGATGGAAGTTTGTTGCCATCTCGCGTTGGGTTTGTGGATTGGTCCTAGCTATCATACGACCGATTGACCTTACAACTGTAGGCATTTTTTAATCTTGGGTGCCATTTCACCCTTTCGTGCTGTAGAACGCATAGCTCCCTTTTTATGGCAAATATTACTTATAGTACCAACAGAAATAGAATAACCCTGCTCCGCAAGCCCTTTCTGTATAGTCCTATAGGAGTGGTAAGTCTTCAAAAGAACAATTCCCTCTACAAAATCATTAATTTTACAATGAACCATATTGTATTTTCAATATACAGTTGAATATAATACCTTGAATAGCAATAATATTTGAAATTATTGTGAAAGCACAAGGAAAGCGGTTTTATACTGCTCAAATATAAGTTGAACACCTCTCGTAAAAGGTAGTGAAGTTTTGGTTGAACTGGCCCAAACAGAAAAGTAACCAGTCAACTAAAGGGGTCCAGGGGAGATAGCAAATTTGAACCTACCCAAAAGCCATTTCAGACGGATTATTTGTCCGGTGGACGGTTCTTATTGGCAAACACAAATTAAGGTCTCACCAACCTTCCTGACCAATGACTTACACGAGTCTAATAACAATGTCTCTTAAAAAGGCTGTTAATAAATTTAGACTATGAATTATTAAGAAATATATTAAGTAGTATAGGCAAATATCAATAAATCTATTGAATCCTTCTTCAACTGATGATACCAATCCCTACTGTGTATGTGGACTGTTTAACCTTCATTCAATACTTAATTGTCTTACAGTGTGATTTCAAGAGAAACATGCACATGGTACTACTGAACAAGGACATATGTGCACACTTTGATGTATAGCAGAGTTATGGACATGACACAAACAGATCAAATGCACTTTCAACCTCATGTGACTGAACCTTCCATATCAGGTAACATCAAAATCCCATGGTAAATATCAGTTTTGCACAGAAAACAGACCCTTCAGATTTCCAACTTTGTCCTTTCAGGTACCATCAGTAATATTGAGAATGACAGGGATCATCTATACCAATAAATTATCTACTAGTATATTGTATGATAGATGGTAGAGTTCTGGAGTGGACAAGAAGTGAGATGGACAGATTGACAGACAAACACGTCCCACTTCCATGACCCTCTTTTTTCTTTAAAAAAAATGACATTGTTGGTTATATTATAATTATACAATTAATAGCACCTACCTGCCAACAATATCCAGAATCATGTGCTTTTTGTTGATCATAACTCTTCACACCACCATAAGGTCCAAACATCACTCGAGCTGGAATTTCCCTGTCTGCAAAAACGCCTAATCCAGCATCAGGTATATTTGACTCTTTTACAACTAAACCTGGTGGTAAACTGCGTAAGGCCCGGTCTGCATCTAACTCACCAGATACCTTAAATGCAGTAGTTTCATATGACATAGAGCACATATACAATTTGCTTACCAATAGGTTTTTCTCCATAACTTTAGGAATATGTTAGTGAAGAATTAGTTAACACAATCTGCTTTGACTATAGATGGTATGTTTTTACACCAATGTCATGCAAGACTACATTTAATCTCATATGTGGTGTAACATGTTATTGTATCATACTTTTGGTAGTTTGTAGGGCTACATCTTGAGAGGTGAAAGCTAAATTCAAAGCTACATGAAGGGAAGGTATTAATTCCGTGCTCAAATGAGATGCGCGCCACTACCTGTCGTATAACTAGTGTGCTTAAATCGGTCGATAGAGTTTAATCCGATAAACAGACGTTTAGTCCGGCGTTTACACACGCCCGAGATTGTCGTAAAACTTTATACTGAATATTGTTACGTTGTAGCAATAATTATGTCAGATATTATTATTAATATCTTCAGGAAATGAAAAGGTATTTGTTAAATACCACAGTCAAACAATTTAATTCTACGTTGTAGAATGTTGACAAAATTGTCGTAACCATGTGACTGAAGTAGTTAGACTACTTTACGATAGTCACGATGGTGGAAAGCATGGTAGCCAATGCAAAACACGGCAAAATCAAAATTCCTCTCGACAATGAGAAACAAACGGAGAAGGATAAGATGGAAAAATCTTCAGAAAGTTGTTGTCCGTCGACTTCGCATGAAAGTTTGACGTGTCAAGGTTCAGGTAATTCACCATTGAACAAAGAACTGTTGTCCATTTTGACGGAGATTCGCAGTAATCAAAAGTCACAAGAAGCCAAAATGCTGAATATGGAAACGAAGTTATGTTCTTTAGAACAGTCTTACAAACAACCAGAATACGAGTCCATATATGATTGTACAAATTATGATGACCTTGAAAAGGAACCAACGTCAAATTTTAGCGTTCCGTCTGAAGACTAGAACAACAATTCTGTGTTTAAAGGTCTGGGGACCAAATATAATGTGCAGGAAAAACTAGACATGGAAGTGGATGACGAGTTAGCATCCTTAACCAGTACAGTGTTCAGAGAAGGAGTAACAGAAGAAAAGTTCAAGTCTCTCATTATGGACATTGGTAGGCCGTCAAATTGTGAAGGACTAACAAAACCCTGTGTTAACAATGTCATTGGAATTTGTTGTCACCTGAAATGCATTCACCAGATACTAAAATGCAGTTTATACAAGACAGTGTCCTGAAAGCAGCAACTCTATTTGTAAAACTTCTCAATATGGCTAGTGATAGACTGTCCTGAGCAGTTAGAAATGGGAACTGATGCAATTGGTCTCCTGGGACATACTTATAAACTTGTCAGTATCAGACAAAAATCAATGCACAAAAAGGAATTAAATACGGAATACCATCATCTTTCCTCCCAAGCAAGAGGTTTCACCGATATGCTGTATGGGGATGATGTAGGGAAAGATGCCAAAGAAATTAAGGACATCAACCGGCTCCGTACAAGAATAGGAAGTAATTTTTCATACCCTATGTCAAGGTAACAGAGGTGCTCTAAGAGGCGTATACAGGGGACGAATATTCAAACCCTGTGGTAGAGGCCGTGGTGTTCCTCAACCAAAAAACCCGTAGGGGGTGTACAGCTGGAGGAAATAAACGAATATGTAAGTACCTTTTAAGCATGTAGATTAAAATCTTATGTTGAAAATTGGAAAAATATCACTTCAGACCCAGTAATTTTAGACATTGTGCAACATTGTCACATAGAATTTGACTCAGAAACTGATGATTTGGAAAATAAATATTTGCATCAGCAACATTTTTCATTAGGCCAAATAAAATAATATGTATGGTTCCGGAGACCCGACCGACGCTAAATTTTACCCGCTGACCCTACTCTTTTTTTGCGTAATTTTGAAGGGAAAAAAAATCGAAAAAGTATGAATCGGTACGAATCACGGATGCGAATATGAATGGTACGAAAGCGGTGAGTACGAATCAACCGGATGTGTTCGGACTTTTTCGTTGAGGTGAAAAAACATGGCAGCCCCCATGACGGCTTCATGCCTTCTGGCTGTAATTGTCCAAAAATGTTTCCATCTGGAAACTTTATAGAAAATGGGATCATACTCACAAAATTGGGCATTTATAGTTTGCATATGAAGAAAGACATCAATGGGGGGAGTCTGTTAAGATAAAGGGCATGCTACCTAAAAAAAAAGAAGGTAAACCAACCTACCTACCATTTTTTTCCACAAAAATATAAAATTCCGAACAAACTTCAACTTTACCAAGGTAAGTTTTGTTTATTTTTTGAATTATCAACGAACAAAGTGCATTAACTAATAGGACTGTAATTCGATATATTAGCAATATTTCATATCAATACTTTACCAGGTAATAATCTATCTACTACATAATATTCTTGAGTCTAGTTTCACAATCAGCGATTAGATTTACTTGACAGCATTAAACTGACTTTTTTTTAAAGGAAGGCTTAAGTTGGTGCAGGGAACACCTTATTCACAAGACAATACCTCCTAACACAGATCTCAGGGAAACATCATTACACCTAGATGTATCTGTGTCTATCTGCATGAAGACAGCCCAGGAAAAATTGATATGCCTGCTCATCCATTGATATGGGGCACTCGACTGTTAATAGATCAACAGTGGCAGAATAGTTTCACACCGTATTATCTGCATAAACATCTACATAACAACAGCAAAACTGAGGAAAATAAACTTCACAGATCGGCAACATTTTGTTGAAAATGCATTTGCCAATCCACATGTTGTCGACCATGCTGCATTATCTGACCTCAATGTGAGCTCATACATCTTGCCCGAAATGCAAGGAACCACAAAACTTAAACGGTATAGTGCTGTTACATCGACCGCAAACGGGTGTATGAACTTTCAGGACTGATCCATGTCAGTTTAGCCAAACAAATGCTCTCGTGCATAAAACCATAACTGATGTTTGGTTGACTTTTCCATCAAAACACAACCATGGCTTTTTCTCCATCAAGTTTGCGGACAAACACGAACATTTCAATACACCTATTTTGAAATGTAATGGTCCAGGTAATATATTCGCACTATAAGTCTTTACACAGTTGCAGGGAGACCGTTGTAAATGTTGCCTTGCTGATAGTAGCTTTGCGTCAAGGCGACATTGGGCTAAAATGGCACATTAAAATTGATATATTGCCTGTGCCTAACATTCCAAGAGCCTTGTAATGTTGGTAAGTACTCAAGTACTGCAGTATAAATACATTGCATTACCTCACAAACACATTCCCAAGTAAACAAATTAAGATGTAAGCAATCAATGCATGTTCATTTTACCACATTTACAATATCTCAAAGAAAAGGTTTGGAGACAAATTTCAGCAGTTTTTAAGGACTTTTTAAGGACCTATATTCAAGCATTTTCAAGGACTTTCCTGTTTTAATCACGTTTAATGCAGGCACTCAAATTTAAGCACCTTTTAACACTGCATGAACCCTGTTCGATGACTTTTACATATTGTTATGAAGTTTTGTTTATACTAGGTCAAGACTTGGCTAAGAGTGATGTTACTGCCAGGTTAAAATCACAGGTACAAAGAATATTTATTTTTAGATATTTGTGGCATATGAACAAGGACAAAGGTAAATCAAAGGTGGCAGAAATGACTTTTATGTAGATGTAACTGGGAAATTAACATAAACAAGAACAATAATATACTGATACAGGTATGTAGAATAACAACTGAATACACATCTAGTAAGAAGAATCAAATCCACAAATCATATTATCGGACTTGTATGAATATACCTCAGAGTCTTTGATATGGTCCAATGGTCCGTGCACAGGGCAATCCATGTCATACTCTTTGTCACATTCCTCACAAACTGTCAATATGAATAGAAACGGAAAGTAGTTACGTTTTTCGACAACAGTTACTGGTACTCTTAGTCTTCACCACTCTCATCATGCACAATCTCAATTTTCATCAAACAGTCATGTGATAATTATACACATATTGAAGTCACTCATTGTAATTCGTGGACACTAATTTGTAGATTTGTACAATTATGCTTGGGTGCCAGAGAAGTTTTTGTGGACAATAATTTGTAGATTTGTACAAATATGCTTGGGTGCCAGAGAAATTGTTAAACAGTTTCCGGCAGAAAAGTGCATTCTACCCATCGTCTCAATATGGTGAACATTTGTGCAACATTTGTGCCAAGTTATTTCAAAATCCTGCAAGGGGTTCAAAAGTTATGGAGCGGACAAAATTTGTGACATACAGACGGATTGACAGACAACCTGAGCAAAAATAATATTGTCTCCCCCCATTAACTATGACCACCCTTGTATACTCAATACTATCTGTGCTCATCTAAATAGTTCAAAATTTCATTTCATAAAGTAAGACTAACAAGAAATATCTTTAAAAAAGATGGTCGGCGCAACTTGAAGTTTGCAAATTGGTTGCACTCTCTAGGTTAAATTTTGTTGTACAACATAAAAAATGCCTAAATGTCATTCAATTACGATATACTACAAATACTCCAAGACCTGTAAGGGGAGAACACTGCATTTGAGACTGCATCAATCGTAACTTCTTGGCGGTATTCGGCAGAGACAATAATGCTGAGGTGTTCCGAATGAGACGGAATAATAAATAACTCTGTAGTACAGTCATGGCGAATGACTTCCAAGACTTGTCAGTCATTTGGTCTGACAACCTTGGAAAACTTGTCGGACCGAATGCAAACTTGTCGGTCCGAAAACATGTTAAAAATTACGGGCCGAAAATTACCGCTCATTTCAAAGTGAAAGTAAACAAATCAAACACAAATGTGCAAATAATTGGCGTATTTCGTTAAATAACAGTTAAAAAATATTATTTACTTTCACATTCACTCCTGAAATGCCTTTTTGACGACATAATCAAAGTTCAAATGTCCGAAAGACAAGCGAATGTACAGACAATTGGTGCGCGTAAGAAGACCACATTGTGTAAACCGCAATGGATGTTGTAAACCTGTACCGTTCCGTATCGGACATACGGACCGACGCACAGGCATTCTGTATCGGACCTGGTCGGTTTTTATCGGTCAGGTCCGACTGACCGATGGGTATTCGCCATGACTGGTAGTATGTTCATAGACACAGTATAGTTCAATATAGTTCAACATTACTTATTGCGTAAGTCGTGAACTCACACATCAATGTTAATAAACTTGTAACATAGCGATTTATCTGATTAAAAGAATATAAATGTTCGCGACTGGTACATAAAACTAAGAAAGTCTTCTTAATTCCAACACCAGAGAATTCCCCGTGGTGATGAATAACAAGGCTACTTACTGGATAAGTCTTGAAATACACTAGGTTTAAATTAAAATTAGGTTTGTTTGCCCTTTACCGACCGACCCGAGATTTGGCCGCCGACTCAAATAATTTTATTGCAAAATTCGGATTTTAATTTTTTCTTTTTTTTAATTTTTTTTTTTAATTTTTTTTTTTTTTTTTTTTTTGGTTATAAACCCGACTATACACCATTATGTCACACTACGATGTGTGCAGTTTGTTCTTCTTAGTTACAAAACAATGACTATTTTTGTTTCATTATGTTTGCCTTATGATAACTTCCTCTTGCTTAGAAAAACTTTGGAACCCAAAGTTAGAAAAAAGTATGACACAAAAATGGTCATAGTTGCCCTTATAATATTTTCATCAACAATTATTGAAGCCTCGTGCTCATACTCACTAAAACAGACGGGGTATATAAAGTATTAAAAATTAAAGTACACATAAAAGTGTCAATTTTGCTTTCATTTTACCAACATTAATTTTTTCTGAATTGATCCGAGCTTATGTTAACCATGTTTTTGACAACCACATGACTTTGTCATTTAATCGTATCTTTTTTAATATTTACAACTGGCACTCTTAATCTTCGCCACTCTCATCATGCACAATCTCAATTTTCATCTAACAGTCATGTGATAATTATACACATATTGAAGTCACTCATTGTAATTCGTGGACACTAATTTGTAGATTTGTACAATTATGCTTGGGTGCCAGAGAAGTTTTTGTGGACAATAATTTGTAGATTTGTACAAATATGCTTGGGTGCCAGAGAAATTGTTAAACAGTTTCCGGCAGAAAAGTGCATTCTACCCATGTCTCAATATGGTGAAAATTTGTGCAACATTTGTGCCAAGTTATTTCAAAATCCTGCAAGGGGTTCAAAAGTTATGGAGCGGACAAAATTTGTGACATACAGACGGATTGACAGACAACCTGAGCAAAAATAATATTGTCTCCCCCCATTAAAATTAGGTTTGTTTGCCCTTTACCGACCGACCCGAGATTTGGCCGCCGACTCAAATAATTTTATTGCAAAATTCGGATTTTAATTTTTTCTTTTTTTTAATTTTTTTTTTTTAATTTTTTTTTTTTTTTTTTTTTTTTGGTTATAAACCCGACTATACACCATTATGTCACACTACGATGTGTGCAGTTTGTTCTTCTTAGTTACAAAACAATGACTATTTTTGTTTCATTATGTTTGCCTTATGATAACTTCCTCTTGCTTAGAAAAACTTTGGAACCCAAAGTTAGAAAAAAGTATGACACAAAAATGGTCATAGTTGCCCTTATAATATTTTCATCAACAATTATTGAAGCCTCGTGCTCATACTCACTAAAACAGACGGGGTATATAAAGTATTAAAAATTAAAGTACACATAAAAGTGTCAATTTTGCTTTCATTTTACCAACATTAATTTTTTCTGAATTGATCCGAGCTTATGTTAACCATGTTTTTGACAACCACATGACTTTGTCATTTAATCGTATCTTTTTTAATATTTACAATTATTTTACTGTACCCGCCCACCCAATGTACCACGTGCCAAAATTACCACGCACGAACAATACATTTCGACTAAAACATATTAAAATTTCCACAATAAAATAAAATATTTTTCCTACCTACCTACCCACCTCTAAAATCTAGGGTCGGTAAAGGGCAAACAAAGACTTTTTTAATTATGGCCCTATAGAAAATGTTAACCAATCTGCTTCAAGGTTACAACTATTTTTAAATTGAAGAGAAATTGCGCGAAATTGCCTTGGTGGTTAACGTAAGATTTGATTGGTTTACAGAACACTAAATATGTAATTAGCAAAACCATGTTAGTACGGCTGCGCCGAAAAACTAACAATAACTTACATATAAAGTGATCATCATCAGGAACCTCCAATATCATACAATTTGCTTTTGTTCTTTCTCGAAGATTGTACTGTTTACTGACTTCCTCAGAACTAGCAGCTTTTAGGTGCTGAAGAGATAATAAACCATGAATGAAACTTACCGGTAATTTGCATAATTTCATGTGTAACACTAACAAAACAAAATTAAAACAAGAATACAGATGCCCTTTTTCTATAGTTTTCACATTGTTTTGTTTTAAAGTTCTTCCAGCTTTTACTTACAAAAAATCGGGAATTGCAATAATAACATACATGTTCTTGTTCTTATAATTGCATGTATGTACATTTAGCGCATGCACCTTAACACAGTAAACAAATATAACTTGTTTATTTACCTTTGGTTTCTTTACCTGCTCATCTTTTATATTAGATTTGCATTTCTTTGCAGCAGTAAAGGATGGACATAGTTTTTTAACCTCTGAAACAAAAGGCAAATGTTTCAGGTAAATAAAAGCATAAACATCAATTTATCAATGGATAATACAACTAAAGCATATGATCCAAAATATGCGGTCCAGGAATTTGGTTACATCTTGAATTATTGGTGTCCAGGCTTCTATTTTCATTAAATGCCTCTGTACAACATTGGTAGTTACATAATTATTGACATATACCATGCTGACAAATATTCTCACCAAGTTTCATGAAGACTGGATAAAAACTTGAATTTATGAGGGAAAAAAATTCAATGCAGGATTGTTTTTACTTTTTTCTTTTATAATTTGTTCATTGTTATCAAACAATTACAATTGATGGCTTTGAAAATATTTTGTTTGATATTAATTGAAACAAAATATGTTTGTAAAACATTATGTCCCCCTGTGACCTTGACCTTTGACCCCAAAATAAATAGGGTTCCTCTGCTATCCAAGATGAAAGTGTGGACTAAGTTTGAGGATGAAAGGTCAAGGGGTTCTTGAGTTATTGATCGGAAACGAAAAGGTTATGGATGGACCGACCAACCGACATGTGCAAACCAATATGCCCTCTCTTCTTCGAAGCGGGGCATAATAATTAAAGAAAACATATGAAAAATATCAAGGGAGTCATTCAATGGAAATAATTAAAAGAAACGAAAATTAGCCAAATGATACCATAATTTAGTTTTTGTTTATTTGATCTTGTTTTACAAGTACAATGCGTTGAAAACTTTGACATGTTTTGACCATGCATGGATTAAGTCAAAAAGAGTTCAAATTCAATCAATTGAGAGCAAAATTAGACATTGTTTTGTTCAAAAGAAATATTGCAATGAGAGAATTTTAAATATTTGAGACATTTGAAAATATTATGTACTATAATATATGGCAAGTTTTTCATGTTAGAAAAAATTATACCCCATAGAAACTTAAGGAAACGTCTTGATATTGGTGGTATTTCAGCTTTTAAATGAAATGTGCCCGTTTCTACAGTAACATGCCACATAAATGTTCCGGAAAAAATTCCTTTGCATTTTCTATAAATTTCTATATTTTGTTTCTCAATATATTATTGTCCTTAGTACACAGATGTTTTGATATTCAAGAAATACTAAGAAATAAAATAAATAATGATACATTTCCACACAGTAGTTCATTTTTAATTGTCATCATATTTAGAACCGGGTATACAAAGCAAATGTATCATAACTTATTTTGGAAGGTAAAACATTTTAAAACTTTGAAATGAAATCCCTAATATAATGTACTTCCGTCAATTCATTACCCACAAAAATGTTTATGGACCAACGGACTGACAGACATGTGCAAACCTTTATGCCCTCTCTTATTTGAAGGGACGCATAAAAATATTGTTCTGGCAATCATTCCAAAGTTTATAATAGTGCTTTTGTTACTTTAAATGTGTAGAAAAGAAGGAATCACCCATTGCTTAGCAACGAGTCAAATTGCAATTATTAATGATGAGCTTTTTATGAGAGGTAATTCTGAGGAATGTCAAAATGTTCAAAAATGTTACCTCGATATATATATGCTGATTACCTTTTGCTCTTTTTCTCCTTTCTAAATCAGGTGTCCAGGTTTCATCATCACTGTCTGAACTACTCGACTTTTCAGAAATCAGTTCTATTTGTTTAACTTCCTTCGGTTTATTTGCTCTTTGTGCCATACATTTCATGAAATCAGGCTTGATTGCAGGAAAACCTGTTGAAATTCACATATCAAATTATGAATCAGAATGTTTTACACTAGACCTTTTCAAAGAACAAGAGAACATGGTAGGGGTGCAAATATAAGGCAAAATCCATACTGCAATATATTGCAATACACAACAGAGAGAATACGTAACTATGGGGAACGCCACATACACAAGACAATACCTCCCCACGCAGACCTCAGGAAAAACAACAATCCATAAAACATAACGCACCTAAGGAGGTCAAACTGTACACATATTAAGGAACAGAGGCACAAGGAACGGCCCAACAGACCATAAGGAATAATTAAGAGAATCAAAGTGGACAGTAAAAGGAGGGGGAGGGGGGAATTAATGGATGGAAAAGCTCACAGGACAATTCAAGACAACTGGCCACAATAGGCCAAAATTGGGCAGGAAACACTCTGAACACTGTATAAAGTGACAGAATTGCATAGGGGAAAGGGAAACATAAAACATTCATAACACAAACAGAAACAACAATCATATAGCGAATTACAGCCTTGGAACTGTCAGTAAAAAATACTGGGGGTTTAAATCGATTTAACAGCTAACAATCGATTTAACAAGACCCATTTGGAATATATTGCAACTGTATGATGCATGGATGCTGCATCACTCTGTATAATTATTAGCAATTTGTACTGTAATCATTTGGATTTTCCCCCAAAAAATCTAGGAATTTAGACACAGACTGAAGCAATTTTTATTGTATCAAATTTATAACTTATAAATCAGGCTTTATACATAGTGAAATATATTACAGAAAATATTTCTTACATTTACAGTAAATATAGTCATGGTATTTACTATTTCATCAAATTCTATTTGGTTTATTAAGTATAGATCTTTAAGGATGCAACTATAGTGGAACACGCTTATAACGAATTTCTTGGGACATGGAGTTACTTTGTTGTATCCAAACAAGCCAATTGTTGATCACTTACAGGAGACCACGAACAAAGGGTGATCACAAATTTTGACAAAAGCACTCCTCGAGTACCTTTCACCGATGTAAACTATCAATACACAAAAGTTCATTTTTTGCTTCAAGATTTGTCAGCAACACAATGTGCACAAACAATAACATCAACAGTGATTTTTTTTGTTAAATTTTACTGCCAAATTTTGGCTGTAAAGTGCCCTCATCCCCCCCCCCCCTCCCCAATGAAATAAGTGGGAAAAGTAATGATACATTCAGCAAATGCAGGAAATTAGAACATTTTTTTAACTTAAGTGAAATAATCATGCTCTTAGACTTATTTTCCTAAATGTGTGACTTATCGCGCCTATTTTCCCAATTGAAATGGCACAGACAGTAAAATTATTTTCAAAAAAATCAATGTCAATGAGCATAAAATGTTCTCTAACCCATATAAACCATTATCTCATAGTTCTGAGCAATATTTCTTAATCTTTGCTGCTCCCCATCATTCATGGCCTTCAACTCTTCTTCTTTGAAGAACTGTCGCAGATTTACATCACTCTCCAAAAAATGATCAAGATCCATTTTCTCCATGTTTGACTGAAAACAGGAAATTAAGAATTAGGAAAAAGTGATTGAAGCATTAATTTAATGAGACTTGAGAAGATGGAGGGTGTGGTGGTTTGCTCTTATACTTGTAGTGACCGTGGAATCCGGTCTTGGTCACGGAACGGTTCGCATGGGTGTTATACCTAACATATTGCTTCATACTGTCTCCCAGTTAGATCACTCCTTAAGAGCACTGTACTTGTGTTTAGGTAGTCGTGTGTTAGAGCACTACGTTGGGCGCACTCCCCCTTGATTTATCGACGATAACCCTGTTTCGGTGACTGCCAAAAAGGTCTGGGTTGTGCCATGTGGCCAATGTGGGTGACTTGGTCTTGGGCGAGCTCCGAACCTGAGAAAAATCTCTTAAGATCGATTTTATCTGGTTTCCCACATTTAACATGTGTTTGATTAGATCTAGCAATTGCAAAAATACAAATAGAAAAAAGCAAAATGTTTAAAACACCACCTTTTACTTTGTATACCGATAAAATCGTTGTTTCGAATCCTGTTTGACTTGGCGCGCTCGATTGCAGACGACAAATCAATATCTTGAAGCGCTTTCATATAATATAGATAATGACTATATCATACATCGTTGTCGTCACCAGTGAATAGTCCCACGTACAATATTTATTCTTCAATATCGTTCAATGTTTCTTTTAACATAGACAATAAACTTTATCTCCTAAGACAGACAATACGAGACAACATTATACACCAAATCTGTAAATAAAAATCACGAACTCTGCTCAAAATTACGTTGATATATACTATAGATAATAAATAAACCACCAAATAATGAGCAAATATTAAATGCACATTTTATTTAGCAAGAATTTGAATCGGAATTGACGTCTACAATATGTTAAGACTGAAAGCAGAAAGGACAATCTCAAACAAGTCAACATTAAACATTTCGGGAAGCAAGAAGACATCAACATAATTCAAAAATAAAAGCATTAATAGAATTATAATTGTTTGCAGATTACTTCAGTAGGTCGATAAATATTCTTAAATTAATAAGAAATCAATTACAGAGGAAAGAAATAGACATATTTTTCATTTTTGAACCGTTTCTATATAGAAACTGTTGCGATTCGTACGCAGAATGGTAATGTCATTCAAATCGCGCTGGAAGCATTAATTTTTCAAATTAAATTAATATTTTTATATCATTATAAAGAGGAAAGAATGACCAATGCTACAAAGGGTTAATAAATGTTGTATATTTAATTTTATGAAAATAATAGCTGTTCAAAGTTTTTTCCCTTCTTTGCTTCTATTGGAAAAAATCAATCAAATCAGAAATCGATATCGCTCGATACGACATTTACAGGGGAGATAATTTTATCGATAAGACAGCGTATCCAGTACAATTGTTGAACATGATATTCTAATTCATTCCTGTGTAGGGGCCTACCATTGAATTAATACTCAGATATTTGAAGTGCAAGCGAAAATGGCGGCCTGTATCTTGAAAGTACATTTTTCGCACTGGTTGGAAGCCCTGGCACCACATCACTTAACAAGATATAAGAACTCTGGCTAAATTTGGCCAGTAGTCTACCTGGTAGATGTAGAAGATAAACTTAGCTAATATTCAGAGGATTCCAGTTAAACTCCCTGCCACGATGTTTTGCACCAGGAGCTCTAATCACGGTGTCATATCGGCCCCTAGATTCCATCAATTTCATATGTAACATTGATAGTAGGCCTAATGATGATAAACGCACTTGTCAACATTCGAAACCCAGCACTTCGGTTTGATATGTAATCTACAAACCCCTACGTTGCGATAATATGACACTACCAGCAATAATCCATAAACTGTAAGGAGTCTAGGGCCTATGGTTAGTATCCCCTGAATCAAAGGCATGCACGGATCCAGAGGGATGACCGGGGAAGAAGTTTTCAAAGTATGACGTTGCCTAACCCCGCATACGTGTCTCTGTACTCCGACTTTTACACGCGTCGTCGTATAGAGATGTGACGTCCGTGGCTGGACTAGACATTGCCTAACACTGCATCCTTTAGAAGTCTTAAAGTAATGGATGTCAATCTGAATGAGTGGAGACAATATATTCTACAAATGTGTCTTTTCTGATTTGTTAGCTATGTTTTGGGCCTAGAGCTTGCGATAGTAACAATGTTAGTTTTCTAGTCGGTCCAAATCGTTAATTGCCTAGAAGTGCGAATTTCATATTTAAATGCGCTTTGGAAAGTATTTAAACTGATTATACAAGTAAACATGAAAATATCTACGTACACGAAGCAGACATTTCTTGTTATGATATTTTAAACAATTTTACAATATTTACAACCATAGGCCTACTGAATCAGTGGAAGTATAACAAAAGTTTCGATGTAATAAAACACACAGAGACTCGATGAAAACATTACCGAGATCCACAGTATACCTCAGTTTCCCATTCGCTTGTGTATAAGCGGCATCAACATTTTTCAAGCGGGCGTTTAACAAAGAACGATGATGCCAGGTCGGGTAGTCCGAAGAAATTTAACATCAAGTTAATGCGTCGGTTGAGAAAACCGTTATGGAAGTATGTCGGGTGTGTGTCCGCGATATTAGTGAATGCCTTGGACTTAGTCACGGGACAGTGCTTAACATACTAAAATATGCCTTGGAATGAACAAAGGGTGCACTCGCTGGGTCCCTAAACTTCTCTTATCATTTACCACGGTGGCATCTATTTTGAGAAGTTATAAGTGAATTGTGACGTTAACGTCAATGTGATGTTTCGACGTGCGCCGCATATCCTTCAGTGGCCATTGTAAATCTTGCATTATTTTGTAACTGTTCCATGTACCTGCACATTTTTTTTTGAATATTATATCACAAATAGTTCGTGAATAGAGTGATATATTTATAGTTTTGTTATCTGCGTCATTTTTTTAAAATCGAAGTTGTACGCGAACTTTTTGGACACACCTCGTAACTGTCAAGAACAACTCTATAAAATTTATATGCTGTAATATGCTTAAACAGGAACATTCATAACCATTATTTCCTATCTAACAAATTCAAAGTAGAAACAATGAAATCAAAAACCAATCATATTTACCGTAATCGTAGGGAATGGGGCATAACTGAAACGATTGCTTGACATATATGTACACATATTAGTGATATTTTTGGTTTTACATCACAACATTTCGTGTGCCCTGCTTTATAATATATATACAGTTAAAATAAAATAAATGTACTGTTGAAAGCGACGCACTAAAGCATAATACACCATGTGTTCACTGATATGTGGCACCATAACAAGTCCAACATATATTTTCTAATCTGTTCATTCATTGTATAAGCAGTGATTCGATTTTGTCTATGTCCTTGTCTTTTTGCTGTGCATCTCAAATATTTTTGAGATTGTTATTACAACATGACGCATTTCATACCAGCGTTATTTCGTAATTGTGGATAATGCAAGTACATTTATTAACTTTATTTACTGTATAATTTAAACTTATAATTCCAACTGCATTCGAAAATCATTTCTTCGGATACTCAAAATTGTTTTATGTTCTACTGTTCATCGCCGAAAAAGCTTGATGCCTTCTACCTAATCGTTCACAACGTTTGTAACATTGACGCCGATTGGTTAACCTTTTGGTAAAGGGTACGTTACCTTACCGAAATCCACTGAATTACGGTGAATTTACCGAAATCCATTTTGGATCTGGAGTGACCAGCAATCGTAACATATCCGCATTTGTTATGTTGCACAACAAATTTTAACCTTCAAAATGCTCCGACCATCTTTTTCATGATATTTCTTGTTTTGCTATTGAACTACTTGGACAAATTATCTTAATTTCATAAACATCTAAAGTTACGATTTTCATACGTCAGAAAACAACAGGTAGCCCTAAGCTCGCATTCGTCACGACTAACAAACCACAAAGATAGACCATGCAGATTATATGATTATTAAGCATATATTTAATACTATATGTTATTACATGTATATGAGTTTTATTTGTCGTTTGGATACCGATATTTCTGTATATACAAATGATTTCATCGGCCACGCGTGAAATTTTGCAAATATGGGAAAAAGAAGATAAAAGCCAATATATCTCCAATCTTGTACTGTCGTAAAAGCCTCAGTGAGATACTATTAAATAAATACACTTCGAGTGTAATGATGTAGAACTATTGTCTTATTTGGGATACAATATTTAAATTGATTTATACATTTGAACTTCTTTAAAACGCCCGGCAATATGTATTTGCCCTTCGTATAACTACCGATATGTAATCCGTCCATATTGTCCACTGACATTTCAACTGGTCATAGGCTCAGTGGATGAGTGAGTGTTTGTCTCGGATGAGGAGTGTCGCGGGTTCGAACCCCGTGTGTTACACTTGAAAAGTTGTTACAATACTAGAAGCTTCAATGCCTACTCGTTGCATTAAAACGGTACATCACGGATTAACGTGATTGGGTGTGGTATCATGTCACGTGTCAACGTTATGGTATCTGTCTCAAGAAGGTGCCGTATATAATGTTGGTGGGGCGTAATACACCGCACAATCACCCCTGTCATCCATTCTCGACAGCTCTCGGATATTTCCGTACCACTTCGTAACTCTACGAACATCCTCTAGTGTATGTCAGGCGGAGCACTATGTGGCAAAATTCAACATTTTGTGCGGTCAAAAAATAGTTCTCGTAAAACGGATTTATAAATTCAATAACTTCGATAAATTTACATGAGAAATGGATTATCGTTGTCATTTCTAGCTAAACACATATTTCAGTCTTTATATAGCTTAAATCTTCGATTCTAATCCTGTTTTATCAGCACTCCAGCGTTCACGACGCCATACAATTTTCATGATATTCGAATGGTATTTCCGAAAGTAGTGACTTACGAACATCCGAGGCGCTGGATGTAGTTGGCCGAGGTTTACCAAATGGATGAATGGGGATAAAACAAATACATAGTTCCCACATCTACAATATTTACCTCCCTTGTTCTTAACTGACGGCCATTCTGGTAGGCAAAACTGATAAGCCCTTATAGGAGTAATTTCCAAATATGTGATAATTGAGAAAATACCAAGAGAATGTGCATGTGACAACCACGTTTTCTTCAACTTACTTAGCCAAATGCCCACATGAGCATAATGAATAAGTTATTTTTATATACCTGTATTGGATTATTTTATCATAGTTTACATTGAGGTAGTTCGATCAGCAACTATAGTGACTATGGTTGGATGATAAAACTTAGTCTAAGTCATCTATGGTCTAGTCACTCTTAGAATTTGGAGGGTTGAAAACACTATAGAGGTGTTCCGAATATCGACTATAGTTCAACCGTTCTAAATCGGTGGTTGAACCATAGTTAATGTTCGGAACACCTCTATATAGTATTCAAACCTCCAAGTTCGAAGAGTAACTAGACCATAGATGAACTAGACTTAGTTTTATCATCCAACCATAGTCACCATAGTCACTATAGTTGCTGATCGAACTGCCTCATTATATTTCCCTTAAACTTGAAGGAAATTTGCCTATCAACATGGCCGACAATTCAGAACAAGGGAGGTAAATATTGTAGATGTGAGAACTATGTATTGTCAAACATTTATAAACTGAAATATTTATTACATTATACTTGTGGGGAGAACCTATGCTTCAAATGGCGTGTTTTGTCGCCATCTAAATTTTTGCTGGTCATGTGAATATCAATATTCAGTCACTTTTACAGACATTTTTACACATTTATTTCTTCATTTTTACATAAGACAATGCTTCCCCATACAGAAACCAGGAAAACAAAAGCATAAACAATTGAGAAGGTGCAAGGACAAACATGTATGGGAATAGCGGAGCAGGAATTGTCTGACAGACAATCAAATTAAGGAGACATTAAGGAGAAAATGGGATCGAATAGATGGAATACACCACGGAACAAGCCATAGAAGTCAGTGATCATAGGCGGAAGGAGGGGAGAGAACATGAATAGTATATCAAGTAAAGGAACTGCACATTTGGAAAGGGGAATTTAACATAGATCTAAAAATAATAACCACGCAGCGATTTACTGTCAGTATATTATAACTTTTAAGGTTTAACACTCAAATGCTAAACACTATAATGTTCCCATGCAGGATAAATTCTACACACAATGATTTGTTTTAAACATACGGCGTTGATTGGTCCTTAATAAAAAAATTTATTGAACTATAGTAAACGCCATTAAAACGCAATTATTTCACTTAAGCCTTCAGTTTGTTCCAAGTATCAAATGCGTTTTATTGTTACAAATGTGTAATTCATCCAGTCTAGGAAATTAAATTTGAAAATTAAAAGATAATTATGTCTTTATAATGTCACCGTGTTGACGCAGACACTTTTAGTTACGTTTTTAATGGCGTGGAGTATATATAATTTAATAATGACATACTTTTATTTGAGACAACCGGTTACTCTATTACCTCAATTTATCCATGTGTAATGAATCGAATATTATTGCTAACAATCAATTAAGCAAATCACGGATGTTTACTCTGTTTCATATACGATATCTAATAGATTTGTAGCAAACATTGTGCAATACTATGGTGGCTTATTCTGCCATAAGTTTACTACTTAATTTACTAGATAAGTATGTGGTTATCATGTTAAAGAAACTAGATAACTACTTAATTAACTAGATAATTATGTGGATAACTAGATAAGTATCGTGATAAGTTTTCATACTAGATAAATATCTTAACACGAAAAATGGGCTGATAGTGCCCACAACTGCCACCACTTACCCACTTAAACCCAGTACGGACAATCTATTTAAGATAACTACTTAATTAACTAGATAATTATGTGGTTAACTAGATAAGTATCGTGATAAATTTTCATACCAGATAAATATTTTAACACGAAAAATGGTCTGATAGTGCCCACAACTGCCACCACTTGCCCACTTAAACCCAGTACGGAAATCTATTTTAGATAAGTGTTAAGTAGTTAACGCGATAAATATCTAGTTAACTACATACTTATCTAGTTAATTAAGTGGTTAATGAGTTAAGTATCTAGTTAACGACATCATTATCTATTTAAGTATCTACTTAACTAGATATGTAACGCATTAGCAGTCTATAATTTTTAGGTAACAGTTAAGTAGTTAACGCGATAAGTATCTAATTAACTACTTAATTAAGTAGTTATTTAGTGTGTTTTAACGTGATAACGACATAGTTATCTTGTTAATTAAATAGTTAACTGGTGGCAGAAAAATGCCACCATACAATACAGTTTTGGTTCGGCACGTTAGTTAGATCCGGTACCCATTGTTAATTGAAGGATGACAATATAAACGCGCAAGTGTAACCGCTCATTCAGAGAGCGATTGGATTCATAACTAGCAACGTTCGTTTCAAATTCAGTTTGATTTAGAAAAAAGGTATGTTTTAAGAATATGTAATTTTCAATGATTTGTTAAATAAATGTTTAAAAAGTTATTTCATCATAGCATTCGGTTAAAAAATAAAAGCGTTTCAGACTTAGCTTGTGTTAAGGTAGCAGTAATCTTATTAACAAAATAAATGCAATATTCAATATTTCGGAAACATACAAAAAAATGTGGTACAGAAACTAGTGATGGCGTGATTATCGAAAATAATCGAAAACTCGTCGCTAGATATCCGACTTCGGCGACAATCGATTATGAACCACACTAATCAATTATAATCGGAAATTTTGACTTTTTTGACATTTGTAAATTTCTATTCATTTCTTCGAGCTGGTGATCAAATCTTTTTTACATCAATACTAGTACTAATATATAGATAGAAAATAAAATATAATTGTTTTCAATTTATTCAGTCAAAAAACAAATATACAAAGTGAACATACAAAAACAAAATAAATTTATTGAATGATAAAATGTTCTTATGATATAAGAGTTACGAAACACCCCATAGATACAAGATGTAATTACAAAGAGATAAATTAACTTGTATAAATGAACTTAACTATCAGCATAATACTTTTACCGATCTTATTTACCAAATTATCATTATATTATTATTTATCATTTACTTCAATTAAATGATATATTTGTAAGGATCTAATTTATCATAAACTTTTGCCTACTTTAAAAAATTCGGCTCCTAACTGATAGACGAGAACTTTTAAAGTAAACAACTGCTACTTCACAAGATGGCATGGACTTACTACACTCACATGCTTTTCTAATTGGTCAGTTTATATTATCATACTTTTCAAAATAAAAACAGAAACATATAAATTGACTTTTGATTTACTTCATTCTTATAATTCTTATAATTCTACATAACCCTTTGAAATCCAAAATTCATACATGATTGTACAAAAAAGTCGATCTGTAAAGATTTCTATCAAAATTATAAAATGCAGAAATGTGGGATGACCAATTAAAAATGTGTTGGAGTGTAGTAAAGGGCGCACGCTTACTTATATTTTTTTTTCAATAAACTTTGAACATGAACTTCATATGAGCAACAACTTTGTTGATCTGGACAACTCAGACTGATAATAGCGATAATGTGGATATGGTTGTATTTTGCGGTCAGTCATTCATGTTCATCTTTCGTGGATAAATATCAAGAATGATCTCCCTTGATTAGCGGCTTTCTTTAAGCCAGCTTCTCTAAATTGGGTTGTCTCCCTTCTTCAAGAAAATGATACCTGTCAAAAATGGTCAATAATCGATAATCGATATTGGCTCCATGCTATAATCGATTTTATATTCGCTAATTACTTCTGAAAAATGTTGAAATAATTCGCTCGTTACTTCTGAAAAAATGTTGGAATACTGGAATATGTCTAATTATTAACGTAAACGAAATAAAAATGAATGGATGACAAATGCTGATGTTAAAATCTTACTCAAGGTTTATACCCACGTGATCAGTTTTGTTCACCGTTCAGAATTTTGGCAATGTATTGGTCAATTTCGAATGTTATCGCGCATACACGAGGGAAATCTAGTTTTTTACCCATATTTAATTGCTGTATCAACAAAAATTATAGAGAGGTGCAAAACAATAAACTAATACTAGCTGTACGGAATTGCAATACAAAAACATCGTGAATATTCATTTTAAAAACGGTTGATAAATATGTTATATAACAGCACACCATATGTGTCGCCATATGATAACGTACAATGTTTTTGAAAGCCTAAATGAGTGTAGTGCGCATGCGCTATACAATTTTCTGTCCAGTCAAATAGTCAACAGGCCCCATGTTCACAAAGAATCAGTTTTCAGGATCAAATAAAGGATCTTTCAAACTTTGTAAAAAATGATATGAAAAGCTAAATCTTTTTACTTAATGTTACTACTATGAACATCCTGCAACACTTTTGAGACATTAAATTCACATGTCATGCTTATTAAGAAAAAAACGGATGGAAATTAATAAGTAATGACCGATTTTGGAAAATTGATCCTGATTTGATCCAGATCAGTTTCAGTCATAAGTATCATAAATTAATTTCTCAGCATCATGGTGAAGTTTTGTATGTTTGCATGATGTTAATTAGAAGATTTTTAGGTATTGTTGTGTATGCTTATAAGAAGTACTGGAAAAACTGTTCAACTGCTTCATGAATATGGCATGGATCAGCTGATCCTTTGTGAACATGGGGCCAGGTAATATCTAAAGTTTGATTTGTAGAAGTACAACAATTCTTAGATTTTAAAACCATTCACATATGTTCCTTTTCGCTTTTGATTATGTTATGATGAAAGGGATTATTAACTTTCAGATCACGGGACTAAGATGCTGCTCAAGCTTCATCTTGTTGCTATAGTAATACTTGCACTGGTATCGGCTGCTACTGCACAACCAAACAAAGGATGGTTGAGAAGATGGAAAGGTTGGTGCCGTTTATATGTCTTTTTATGCGTTATGTCAATGAGTAACCATGCGTAGATTTAAAAGCTTTACAGTGATAAACGAATATTGAGCATAATATCAAACACGAATAACTCTGGTCCATGTATGTCACTTCTCGTACCCCTGTTCTGATGCACGATACTCAGTTGTCTGGTCGTCACAGATAAACTGTCATACCGCTGATGTACGATACCTGGTTATCTGGTCCTCATAGATAATACCGCTGATGTACGATACCTGGTTATCTGGTCCTCATAGGTAAACGGTCATACCTCTGATGTACGATACCTGGTTATCTGGTCCTCATAGATAAACGGTCATACCTCTGATGTACGATACCTGGTTATCTGGTCCTCATAGATAAACGGTCATACCGCTGATGTACGATACCTGGTTATCTGGTCCTCATAGGTAAACTGTCATACCCCTGATGTACGATACCTGGTTATCTGGTCCTCATAGATAAACGGTCATACCCCTGATGTACGATACCTGGTTATCTGGTCCTCATATATAAACGGTCATACCTCTGATGTACGATACCTGGTTATCTGGTCCTCATAGATAAACGGTCATACCTCTGATGTACGATACCTGGTTATCTGGTCCTCATAGATAAACGGTCATAACGCTGATGTACGATACCTGGTTATCTGGTCCTCATAGATAAACGGTCATACCGCTGATGTACGATACCTGGTTATCTGGTCCTCATAGATAAACGGTCATACCGCTGATGTACGATACCTGGTTATCTGGTCCTCATAGATAAACGGTCATACCGCTGATGTACGATACCTGGTTATCTGGTCCTCATAGATAAACTGTCATACCCCTGATGTACGATACCTGGTTATCTGGTCCGCATAGATAAACGGTCATACCGCTGATGTACGATACCTGGTTATCTGGTCCTCATAGATAAATTGTCATACCCCTGATGTACGATACCTGGTTACCTGGTCCTCATAGATAAACGGTCATACCGCTGATGTACGATACCTGGTTATCTGGTCCTCATAGATAAACGGTCATACCGCTGATGTACGATACCTGGTTATCTGGTCCTCATATGTAAACTGTCATACCCCTGATGTACGATACCTGGTTATCTGGTCCTCATAGATAAACGATGTACGATACCTGGTTATCTGGTCCTCATAGATAAACGGTCATACCTCTGATGTACGATACCTGGTTATATGGTCCTCATAGATAAACGGTCATACCTCTGATGTACAGTACCTGGTTGTCTGTCCTCCGAAACTGCGCACATGTCAGAACCCTCGTCGATTACACTTGAAGACATTTTATACAGAAACGATCGGAAGTTCGTACTGCAAAATCGACGAGGTTTCGACACGTGCGCAGTTTGATGCATCTCCTGTGGGACAAAGCTTGCGTGTAACCTGCTTACTCAGCGTTAACTGAATTGTCATATATTTGACTGCACACTTCACTTCACAATGATCGTAGTGAGTATTGTTTTGAGATGCGGCGTGTTTGATATAATACACACTTTATTATATTGTACCCTCGTTCATTACTCCATTCTAGTCATTTACAATTATTTACTTTGTTTTCTTACAGATTTCTTCTGCAAAAAGCAGTTCAGCAAATTCTTGATCCAAGGTAACTTTTTATTAATGAACATAATTGTCGACTGCGTATTAAATCAAAGGACTGAAGGTCCTGAGAGGCTTCCAAGACTGCACGTTTTCGTTTTATCGTATTAGAAATTAATGCGCGACTATTCGTGTAAACTCATTCGCCAAAACTGACACACTGGTGCTATTGAATAATCCAGAAAAGCCGTTTATATCAAGACTCCCGCCATTCCACAATTGATATACAGTAAAACCTCAATAATATGACCACCATTGGGACCCTTGTAAACTGGTATTCTTATTGAGGTGGTCTTAATATCGAGGTTGAATAAAGAGTAAAACAGTTAAAATGGACTTGAAAAGTGTGGTCTCAATTTTGAGGAGGTCTTATTATTGAGGTGGTGTTTATGTGAGGTTTTACTGTATCTCTGAAAAACAGCCATAATACTCATAAAATCTATAATAAATTCAGAGGACTTTATATGTACTACTTTTTTGAGACGATGAACATGGCGGTACTTCGAGTAGACCATCCGGTTGACGAAGATAGCAATGAGACGCTAAAGCGCCTAAAAAATAAATAATTTACATTTAAGGTTTCGTCTAAAATGTGCGATATTTATGATGGCTGACATCTCAACATACATGTATTTTTCACAGCTATGTTATCATCCTCACGTGATGATTTATTTTATGAAGATATTACTTGAACAGAACGAATATTGTGGTATAAGTTGAAAGCGGTAGAAAGATATTTATTTGCATATTGAACACTGAAAAGATGTTTTACAAAGCAGCAATAATAATTATTACAATAATGAACAGCGTTACCTCCCTTTTCTTAATCATCAGACAGTTTGATAGGCAAAACTGATAAGCCCTTATTGGAGTAATTTCCAAATACACGAATGTCATAATTGAGAAAATACCAAGCGATTTTGCATGTGATAGCTTTTTCTTCAACTTACTGAGCTAACTGCCCACATGAGCATAATCACGTGGCATAATGCATAAGTTATTTTTTATATCTGATTATTTTATCATCACAGTTAGTTTCTCGGATGTACGTTAGGCACTACTTTCGGAAATACCATTCGAATGTCATGAAAACAAGATGGCGGCATGAACGCTGGAGTTCTGCTGAATGTAATATTTAAGCTTTATGAAGACTGAAATATGTGAGTTTTTAACTAGAAATGATAACGATAATCCATCTCTTACGTGAATTTATCAAAGTTATTGAAATTATAAATCCGTTTTACGAGAACTATTTCTTGACCGCACAAAATGTTGAGTTTTGCTACATAGTGCTCCGCCTTACATACACTAGAGGGTGTTATCCGAGTAACGAAGTGGTACGGAAATGCCCGAGAGCTGTCGAGAATGAAGCTATGGTTGAGTCATAAAAAAGTATCCGCCATTGAATTACAACGAGTATTAAGGTTTCCGAAAAGAAATAGGAAGCATATTATAATAAAGAAGTTGTTACTAAAATGTACACGCTGATACCTTTAAATTCGTTATGTAAATGATGATTTTAATCAAATAACTACTAACCCCATTTTCGGAAGTGAAACAAAGACCGGATGTGATTAAGTTTAAACAACGGACCGCTCCTGTAACACACGTAGATTATTCCGTTCATTCCGCGAGTTGTCAGGTCACCACGATAGGCTGAACAGTTTCATGTTTTTGAATTTTGTTTTGCAATATTTGATCTCACATTTATCTGCATTCGAACTGAATTCGATTCATTGCATGTTGAGAGTTTATCTTGAGACAAACAATACATTTAAAAAGTGTCAACATGTGAAAGATTGAAGAATGAAAACCTATGCATTATGTTCTTAAAAATCGAAAGCGTAAAGACTCAGTCCTCAAAAAAACAAAAACAAACAAAAACAAACACACAATTCTTTCATTATCTACAAAGCCATGCTAGTCAATTAGGCCACGCGGCGACTTTGATGTCACACATTAATATTTTCTTATCCACCTCAAAATGTCATTGATGGCGAAGTCAGTATCGATATATCGAATCAGTATATCAACGATATATCAATTTATCGATTTTTGTATATAGGATTTGGAAAATTGGGGCTTACCCTAGTAGAGCTACAGAAACTCTGCTTTAACCTTTTTTTCTAACGACAATCGTTATGAATGAAACACGCACAAACACGCACTGAACTGACAGTTGACAATGGTACAAAATCCCCTTCGCTCATTTTGTACAAAGTGGACAAAATCCCCTCCATGAAATGTACAAGTAGAACAAAATCCCCTCCATGAAATGTACAAGTAGGACAAAATCCCCTCCATGAAATGTACAAGTAGGACAAAATCCCCTCCATGAAATGTACAAGTAGGACAAACTCCCCTTCATGAATTTTGCAAGTAGGACAAAACACCCTCTGATATTTTTTGTATTAAGTTCAATGTGGTTTAAAATTAAACAAATAAACAACATAATGTTTCAACGTTTATTTTAACATTTTTAACATGGACAATAAAACCAAGAAATATCAAAAAGACTTAATTGGATTTACAGTTTGATGCATGCCATTATTATGTCATAAGTATCGGAGGATGTTTTGTCCTATTTGTAAAATACACTTGTTGACAACCGGATTTATCAAACATTCACATACTGTTCGATTAACAAACCAGATTTTTTAAGTTGAATCCATGTTTCAAAATCCGTATCGATATCAAACGTATCGATTTCGTTTATATCGATGACACCCCTATCCACCTTTCGGATTAACACACTGTGTAACTAATCTGAATGTTCCGGTTTTTTCTTCAGATGACGATAGTTCGTTTGAGACGGAAAGGATATCTGAGATGCGAACATTTGTTGGTCCCTATTCTTTCGATGTTGGAACTTGTCCCGTAGGTTCCTGTAGCCACACAACATACATTTATAATTATTTCGACTGCCCGGATGACGGTTATATATGTCCGCTTACTGAATCACGAAAAGCTGATATTGGCGCCTTCGGAGCACGAGAATATCAATACGTCACTAAATGTGTTTGCTGTAAGGAGGAAGGCATCAGAGTAAGGGTACGTACTGTTGACAGTGAGTCTGGAGAATCCCTTGGCGAAATGCTCATTAACTTTAACAACCGCCGGGGCTTAACAAATAACGAAGGAGAAGTCGAGTCTACGGTCGAAGCTACTGTTCGATCTCTCGTAGTTCGAGCGCAGGATCCGAAAAGAAGTAGTACGTATCTGGAGGCTTTGAAAATTGTTGATATTCCATTATATTTTCGTGGACCCGTTGAAGTTACATTGCACATGATCAAGAAAGCTGAAGCCGTAGAAATAGACTCAAGGAATGAGGCAATCCTCTCTTTGTCCGACGTCCCATTAAATGCAGAGGCTGGACACGCGTCCATCGTTATAGAATCAGGTTCCTTTATTACAGGCAGAAGGAAACGTCCATATAAAGGACTAGTTGATGCTAGCGTCACGTTCAAGGATACAAACGTTGAATCGGAAGACCAGTTTCCGGGTAGATTTCTTACTCCTACCGGAGATTCGTTTGAAAATATGATTTCTGACGGTATATTTGCATTGCATTTCACTGACAAAACCGGCAAAGAGTTAAGACTAAATAAACCAGTCACAATCAGGGTCAGACAGGGCATGCAACTTTGGAATCTTGATACAAACAATGGACTTTGGAATCCGGCTAAAGATTTGTTCGACAGACGCAAACGTCAGGTTACCCTTACAGATGAATTTCTGATAAATGTCACTAATGGACAATGGGTAAATATTGACAAAATACCTGGTGCTCCACGTTGCTATTTCAAAGCCAGGATCTTCAACGAAACGAGCGGTGCAGAAATAACCAGTAGCACTACTGCCTCATTCAGGCCCGAAATAATTGCATACACAAACCAAAATCAACGACTCAGAATGTATGTTGGGTATACGAGCTCTCCAAGTGACACTTGCTTTGAGGTTCGCTGTCCGGATGTCAGTGACCCGGATGATGCCCTGGCAGGTTTTATCAACATGTCGTCAACTGAAACTGTGTCCATTGCGGGTGTAGACGTGCCGTCCATAACGTACCTCACACCACGGAACCTCGTTGATTATACACTTCCTATCCGGAACAGACACAGCGCTGTACAGTATGCTATTGCACCAAACGATCTAGACATCTTTGTAAATTTCGTATCTAATGCAGCCGGGCCATTTTATACAAGCAGAACTGCCTGTGAAAATTCCCCAGTACAACAACCTGCGTTCCATTTCTTCAAGCCTGCCTTACCAAGCTACGAACCAGTACCTAACGATACTGACATATGCACGGCACGTATAGCCTTCAGAGAGGAAGGGAATAATTTTTACAACTATACGTCAAATCTGACAAGTCTGCCAAATGTCACTGGTATAAGCGTGTGGGAAGAAAATGGACAGAACTACTATTTTACAGATACCGTTCAGCTTGAACAGTCCGGAAATGAAAGTGATTATTTCGTCTTTGCCTGTTTGAAGTACCGCTGTAGCGATACGAATGAGCTAACGACGATTTATCTAGATATTGATGTTCCTAATATCACCCACTTCTACAATTCCACGAATCAAAATGGTAGCAATACGGAATCCAATGATACCCAACTCGCGTTCTATTGTTACGGCAGTTGTAAAGGAAACTTTTGTACCGGCCAAGATCGAGATCAAACACAGAACAACAGCATATCCATTGAAGGATCTTTGATAGCCCCAGAGGACGTGGCTTCCGGTCCCGATTTTTATGACTCAGAAACTACTGACTGCGATGAACGGACATCATCCGAGGAGTTTGCATATGAGTTTTATTGCTTTAGTTATCGTGGAAGTGATGGACAAGCCTAGTCGTCGGAAGAAGGCATTCCATTGTAGGTTTTGTATTGTTTGTTGTCTTCAAATCTTTTATTTTTCTGCACAGCCGTACTAACATGGCTTTGCTATTTGCAGTGTTGTGTAATCCAATCCAATCCTACGTTAACCACTAGACCAACTTCTCTTCAACCAAAAAACGTTTGTAACCTTGACGCGGATTGGTTAACATTTCGATAAGGGGTACGTTACCTTACCGAAATCCACTGAATTTCGATGATTTTACCGTAATCCATTTTGGATCTGTAGTGTCCAGCAATCGTAACATCTCGGCAATTGTTCATGTTGCACAAAAATCTTAACCTTCAAAATGCGCCGACCATCTTTTTTTAAGATATTTCTTTTTTCACGATATTTCTGGTTTGTTATTTCGATCTCTCACGATACGAACAGTCTTTATTTGAGAAAACAATACATATACTCCACGCCATTAAAAACGCAACTAAAATTGACCCGCGTCAACACGGGTGACATTATAAATAAAAATATTATTTCCTAAATGTAATAAATTTTGAAATATGTATACTAGGGCCATGGTTTGATTTCGTTTTGATGAATGCTTTACTCATTTTAAACAATGAAACGAACTTTACACTTATAGCTTATAGAAATAGTTGCGTTATTAATGGCGTTAAGTATATACAGTCAAACCTGTCTGTAAAGACCACCCATTGGAACAGTAAAATGTGGTCTTTGTTTACAGGTGGTCTCTATTAACAGATTAAATATCATTGAAAATGGTCTGATGGGAGATAAAATTGGTGGTCTTTGCAGACAGGTTTTTCAATAGTGGTCTTTGTTCGCAGGTGGTCTTTAACACAGGTTTGACTGTATTGCTATACACAGTAATTTACTTAATTTATTTAATAAGATATGGTAAATTTGATCATAGTTGAGTTCTAAAACGACAAGTGCCAATATTACGATCTATTAATACGTGTATATCTAAAATATTGAGTAATGCATGTATATATAGATGTTATACGCAATAATTGTTCTTTTATTATGAAGTGTGTAGCGTAGGGTGGGGGCAAAGCGCCCATATTAAGCAATAGTTTACGATACAATTATAACCATCAGTTCGATTAAGACATAACTGGCTATGCGTGAGACCTATACATTTATAACATATTTAACGCGAGATACAAAACGTGATAAAGAACATAACTTTATTGATGTTTGCCTTTTTGCCCCATGTTAAACGCATTTTAATAAGGGGCAATAACCTCTAAACAGTAGATATCTATAAATAACTTCTGGTAAAATGTAGTAAAATTTCGAGAATACAAGGTGTACGAGGCAATACTAAAATATTAAACAATCAGTGTTCACACAAAATAGTGTAAAATGACAAAAATGAGAATTAAAAACTTACATTTGAAGATGCATGTTTAAATTTTTCGCGGTATTCACATCTACGTAAAACGTCACAAAAAGAATATCGCGCGGCCCGGTAAATCTAACGATGTCAGAATGTTGACGCATAGGCCTATTACCTCGTACGGGCATTTGCCCCACCTTACTCTACAATGAAGGGTGTATCATATTTTGTTTATTCACTATGTATTATTATCGTCTATGACACTAAAAAATTCATTATATGTTTGTATTTTTTTGTATTAGTCACACTACTATTATGATACACTTTCTTCTATAAAAATCATATCTTACTTTGCATATAATTGCACGACGTTACCATTAACTGTGTTCATTGTGGCGCCATATCTTTTACAAGTAGACTTGTTGTCATCATGTGCCCCGTCTCTGTATTAAATGCTTATATTGTACATTCACAAGGGCCTGTAGTTTACTAAAAAGTGAAAAATCAAAAATAAACTTCAGCATATTTTCTATGAAGTCCACGTTCAAAAACTGTAGTAGTTACGCCAAAACAATAGATATTGCTATTATTTAAATAAATCAACGATAGAACACTTCTTCCGTGTATGTTTTGTTTGTTCTAGTTCTTTGGCAATTTTCGACAGTCGCATCGCCTTAATACGAAAACTGCTTTTTTCCGGAAGTTGCGCAAGAATAACAGGTAAGTGAATCGGTTAAAAATAGTGCAACATCTGAACCTGCATAACATACTCAATGCGGGTAGTACACATTACTTCGCAATTAAATATAACGGTTCAACAACGGACAATAATTATTCGTACTTTCTGTCAATCTGGAAGTGTTGACTACACAACCAGTGTTCAATACCGAACAACTTGTGTGCTTTCAGCGCTTTGATTATTGTTGTTGTTTAATGATGCTTTAAGTCACAAAAAAAGCCAGGATCATGTTGTGACTTTGTATAGGATTGCACCAGGTACCTCTTGTAACATCATGTTCCTCAGGCGAGCACCTAGAAGCTAGGTCGAACCACCGATCTTCCGTTTGCCAGTCCGGATAGCTTCTTCACAAACAAGTTCTACATACCACGTGATATTCAAACCCACAGCAGTGATGGCAACTGATTAGAAGTCAGTGAGCATAATCATTATAGGCCACGCCTCCCACTGTTCTTACGTGATATAATATCACTATGCCACGCCTCCCACAGTTCTTACGTGATATAAGGTCACTATGCCACGCCTCTCACAGTTCTTACGTGATATAAGGTCACTAGGCCACGCCTCCCACAGTTCTTACGTGAAATAAGGTCATTAGGAATAAACAAGATTCCGGATCACATATCACACATATTTAGAAATAATCTTAGCCCAACATCTCATACGACCATATTAAACAAACACACAAAAACTACGTTCAGATATGGAGTTAAAAGAAATAATAAGGTGCTACAGGGAACGCAACATACAAAAGACAGTGCTTCGTTTTATTTCGCAGAGTTGTCAACGTAAAAAAAACATAACAGACATCGACTCAAGTGTAGAAGGACGAAACTTGAACATTTTGAGTTCACTTAATTTACTGTTCTGGACTGAAAACTTTTTATCATTTGAATCCTAAACCAATGCCACGTCATATGATAATTAAATGATATCTTAAATTGCAATGGTACGGTATGACATGGCACGACACGACACTATATGACATGGCACGACACGACACTATATGACATGGCACGATACGACACTATATGACATGACACGACACGACACTATATGACAGGGCACGATACGACACTATATGACAGGGCACGATACGACACTATATGGCAGGGCACGATACGACACTATATGACATGGCACGATACGACACTTTATGACAGGGCACGATACGACACTATATGACATGGCACGATACGACACTATATGACAGGGCACGATACGACACTACATGACATGGCACGATACGACACTATATGACAGGGCACGGCACGACATTATATGGCACGACACGACACTGTATGACACGGCACGGCACGACAATATGACGACACTATATGACAGGACACGGCACGACATTATATGGCACGACACGACACTGTATGACACGGCACGGCACGACAATATATGGCACGGCACGACACGACACTATATGACATGGCACGACACGACAATATATGGCACGGCACGACACGACACTATATGGCACTACACGACAATATAGGACACGGCACGACACTATGACACGGCACAACACGACACTTTATGGCACGACACCACACGACACTATATGTCACGGCACGACACGACACTATATGACACGGCACGACACGACACTGTATTGCAAGTGTAGAATGACGAAACTTGAACATTTTGAGTTCACTTAATTTACTGTTCTGGACTGAAAACTTTTTATCATTTGAATCCTAAACCAATGCCACGTCATATGATTATTAAATGATATCTTAAATTGCAATGGTACGGTATGACATGGCACGACACGACACTATATGACATGGCACGACACGACACTATATGATATGGCACGATACGACACTATATGACATGGCACGACACGACACTATATGACAGGGTACGATACGACACTATATGACAGGGCACGATACGACACTATATGGCAGGGCACGATACGACACTATATGACATGGCACGATACGACACTATATGACAGGGCACGATACGACACTATATGACATGGCACGATACGACACTATATGACAGGGCACGGCACGACATTATATGGCACGACACGACACTGTATGACACGGCACGGCACGACAATATATGGCACGGCACGACACGACACTATATGACATGGCACGACACGACAATATATGGCACGGCACGACACGACACTATATGGCACTACACGACAATATAGGACACGGCACGACACTATGACACGGCACAACACGACACTTTATGGCACGACACCACACGACACTATATGTCACGGCACGACACGACACTATATGACACGGCACGACACGACACTGTATTGCACGGTACGACACGATACTATATGACACGACACGACACGACACTATATGACACGGCATGGCACTACACGACAATATATGACACGGCACCAAACGACACGGAACGAGATGACATGACACTATATGGCACGACACGACACTTAAACGCACGGCACTGCACGACACTTTAATGCACGGTACGACACGACAATATATGACACGACACTATATGACACGGCATGGCACGGCACTACACGACAATATATGGCACGGCACTACACGACACTATGTCACTACACAACATTATATGGCACGGCACGGCACGACACGACACTATATGACTTGGCACGACACGGAACGAGATGACATGGCACGACACGGCACGACACGAGAGAATAATATATGGCACTCATGAATGATCGAACAAAACCATAAGATATCGTCGGCGAATCACAGAGAGGGATTGTGTCCGAAGAAGGTAAGGAAGGTAACTGAGTGCATGTTCAATATTGTCTAATTCATACAAAACTAAATAATATGTTCTGGTGTCATCTATGTTTATAGACTTGCATGTAGTTTGTTCGCCACGAATTAAAGCAAGTCTTCAATGTAATAACTGTCGTAATATTCCAGTTCAATTCAGGATATGATATTCAATCACTTGACGATACAATTAACTGCAGAAATGTAGACGTATTGTTTTATATACTCAGTACATGTAGAAACGCACATTTTTGTACCTGTGATATGTCAGTTGAATGTCATTTTAGTGTGTTTTAAAACTCGTTCTAAAATCAGTACCATTTTTTAATAGTATGTCGTACATGTAGATAATTAGATTTAAAACTTTCCAACCATATTTCGTAATTGGCCCACTATCCAAAAAATTGAATTTCTTATGTCCTGAAAATAAATCAAATTAGTAAATAATGTAGCACAATTTGTATTATTTGCTTTAAAGAAAGAAATTTTCTAATACTTACCAATTATGCAAACTTGTTCTTAAAAAAACAATACAAAAAAAACACTTATAAACCCAATTCGATAAAGCTTTCATTATCGATTTATCCATTATATTGGGTATAGGGTGGGAAGGTTGTTTTTCACCACGTATACATGTACATTTGTTTATTTGTTTGTTTGGCTATATTTATGTAATATTTTATGCCAATAAACTATATGTTATGTTATGTTTAAATCATATTTTCAATAATGAACGGATGAATGTGTTGTATACACCACTCCTATAATCGGTATTTAGGTAAACATGATAATGAAAGAAAAAGCGAATTGGAGTTATATGTACATTTGTTTATTTGTTTGTTTGGCTATATTAATTAAAATATTTTATGCAAATAAACTATATGTTATGTTAGGTTTAGACTTGATTGACTACAACGTCTCTTTCTAGGATTTCTTATACTCGAAGGTATTCGTAAATTCTTAAATTTGATTCAAACATACTTTTGTGCTATACAATGTATTATTTTATAGTTAAATAATGATACACAATATCTCTGGTCAATTCCGCTACGTCACAAACGACACTTCAGGCCATACAAGAGTGTAAATAATTAATTGATAACATCTACAAGTTGTTTATTAACAAAAGTGTCCATGAACAATTAATTAGACCAAACGTACTAAAAAATCAACAACAGAAAAACGAATGAAATTAGATTTTAATCACCACACGACGATTTATTCATAAATTACACAAAATAAATGAAATGGCTGATCGAAGATTTTACCTTACATGTCGTTAGTCATTCGGAAATCCTCGGCCAACTACGTCAAGTGTTATCCGAGTAACGAAGTGGTACGGAAATGCCCGAGAGCTGTCGAGAATCGTCGTTAGTCTTTTCAAGATATAAATGAAGATATTAATGTGTACTTCAACAAATGGAAATATTTAAACACCAAATATTATTCATCAGATATAAGATAAGGAAAATCCCAAAAAATAGTTTATAAATTAAAGAAAAACAGAATATAAAACTATAAGACCGCATTTTAAAAGACTTTCGGTCTGTTTTTAGGCATTTTTAAACTACAATTCTTGTAAATAATAGTTAAACTACGAATTGATTTGATCCAGACAAACAAAAGTCCTGTGAGGGACTAGTCGATTTTTGAGAACAAAGCATTATTGTCGAGTAGGGAGGGAGACACACAATGTTTTAAATTTGGCCGTTTTGATTTTGTCCGTATCTTTCCTAGTTTTGATGTTGTCCGTATCTGTCCTAGTTTTGATTTTGTCCGTATCTTTCCTTGTTTCGATTTTGTCCGTATCTTTCCTTGTTTCGATTTTGTCCGTATCTGTCCTAGTTTTGATTTTGTCCGTATCTTTCCTAGTTTTGATTTTGTCCGTATCTTTCCTTGTTTCGATTTTGGCCGTATCTGTCCTAGTTTTGATTTTGGCCGTATTTGTCCTAGGTTTGATTTTGGCCGTATCTGTCCTAGTTTTGATTTTGGCCGTATCTTTCCTAGTTTTGATTTTGTCCGTATCTGTCCTAGTTTTGATTTTGGCCGTATCTGTCCTAGTTTTGATTTTGTCCGTATCTTTCCTAGTTTTGATTTTGGCCGTATTTGTCCTAGTTTTAATTTTGTCCGTGTCTTTCCTAGTTTTGATTTTGGCCGTATCTGTCCTAGTTTTGATTTTGGCCGTATTTGTCCTAGTTTTATTTTTGGCCGTATCTTTCCTAGTTTTGATTTTGGCAGTATTTGTCCTAGGTTTGATTTTGGCCGTATTTGTCCTAGTTTTGATTTTGTCCGTATTTGTCCTAGTTTTGATTTTGTCCGTATCTGTCCTAGTTTTAATTTTGTCCGTATTTGTCCTAGTTTTGATTTTGTCCGTATCTGTCCTAGTTTTGATTTTGGCCGTATCTGTCCTAGTTTTGATTTTGTCCGTATCTTTCCTAGTTTTGATTTTGGCCGTATTTGTCCTAGTTTTAATTTTGTCCGTGTCTTTCCTAGTTTTGATTTTGGCCGTATCTGTCCTAGTTTTGATTTTGGCCGTATCTGTCCTAGTTTTGATTTTGGCCGTATCTTTCCTAGTTTTGATTTTGGCAGTATTTGTCCTAGTTTTGATTTTGTCCGTATTTGTCCTAGTTTTGATTTTGTCCGTATCTGTCCTAGTTTTAATTTTGTCCGTATTTGTCCTAGTTTTGATTTTGTCCGTATCTGTCCTAGTTTTGATTTTGTCATATTTGTCCTAGTTTTGATTTTGTCCGTATCTGTCCTAGTTTTGATTTTGGCCGTATCTTTCATAGGTTTGATTTTGGCCGTATTTGTCCTAGGTTTGATTTTGGCCGTATGTTCTAGATTTGATTTTGTCCGTATCTTTCCTAGTTTTGATTTTGTCCGTATTTGTCCTAGTTTTGATTTTGTCCGTATCTTTCCTAGTTTTGATTTGAATTCATTATCACTGCTGTGTATTAAATCATTTTCTCTCAACAGTTTCAGTTACTAGTACAGTTAAACCTCAATATGAAGACCATCTCAATATGAAGACCATCTCAATATGAAGACCATCTCAATATGAAGACCACCTCAATATGAAGACCACCTCAATATGAAGACCACCTCAATATGAAGACCACCTCAATATGAAGACCACCTCAATATGAAGACCACCTCAATATGAAGACCACCTCAATATGAAGACCACCTCAATATGAAGACCACCTCAATATGAAGACCAGTTTTCAAGGGTCATAAGGGTGGTCTTATTATTGAGATTTTACTGTATTAGGTTAACATAATTATGGTTGCGGTTCGGAAGGCATGAAAGGGTTTAAGCAAAAGCACATGTACATGTACATGTAATATCAAATTTCAAGGACTTCAATATGGTCATTGTTTAACACCTTCATGGACAAAGAAGATAACATATGGGTTTTTTAAAATAATAAATTGACTTCTAAACATCTGAACGTACAATAAATACCAACAGTAATTCTGAACTATCAATTTGAAGGTTAAGATTTGTTGTGCAACATAAAAAAATGCCGAAATGTTACGATTGCTGGTCACTCCAGATCCAAAATATTTTTTGGCGAGAATTTCCTCTATCAGGTCAAGCCACTCTATTAAGAAATCAATTTAGACATTTAGCTTTCTGACTGCTTAGCACCTTTTTGGCAACTGTGCAAGCAATAGTGCAAACCTGCTAATTGATAGCTTGGATAAAAATATGTTCTCAATTGAGATGAAATCAGGTTGTTTGCTCAAAGTCTGCAAACTTCCTTTCAATGTGTCAAACAGGATGGCTTGACCAAGGGCTTCTCGAACATTTCAAAAGGAATTTTAATTATGTCTTCATTATGTTTGTTATGAGATTATGACGCTTATGCGGCCATTTTCGCTATATAAACTGGAGCAAGTCCAAAGACCAGCATATTATGCTACAATAAAATAAAGTTATCTTTGGATAAATCATTCTTGCTCCTTATTTACAGGTATGATGCGTTTTTATTACATTTTATTCAATTTAAATATTTTGTTGTTAGACAATATTAAATTGTTGTTATTAACTTTTCACATCTTATCAATTTATTCAGTTTCAAATATTGTTTTTAAATATTCAATTAAAATGTGAATATTTCATGTTTATAGGAAAAGTTGCTAGTTATTACAGTCAAACCTGTCTATAAAGACCACCCATGGGAACAGCAAAATGTGGTCTTTGTTTACAGGTGGTCTCTATTAACATATTAAATATCATTGAACATGGTCTGATGGGAGATAAAATTGGTGGTCTTTGCAGACAGGTTTTGCAATAGTGGTCTTTGATCGCAGGTGGTCTTTAACACAGGTTTGATTGCAACTGTATTGTAATTAATTTGGCTTAAGCCAATATTAGATTATAAACAGTCAGTTTAAAGATAACTGTCTATATTAATTTGGCTCATTTGGCAAAAGTCCACCATACATATTTTATGGTAAATGAGAATTATGTAGTGTACAAATTATGCTATGTTTAATTAGTGTACTAAATTATGATAAGTTTAGATCTATATGTACTATTCATGTTAAAATTATTGTTGTCAAGGACAACCTCTCATGCAAAATTAAGCGAGTTAATCATTCCCCATACATTTTGTTATCATATTTTCTAAATGCAATCTTGATACATATTACATCTTTGTATTCATTGTGATAGATATTATGCTACAATGAAATAAAGGATTATTTGGATAAATCATTCTTGCTCATTATTTACAGTTCAGCTCGTCACCGGAGTCTTACGGTGTAGTCAGAACCTCTCGACGTTGGTCCGACACCCGTTCAGCCATACATTCGCGGCATTAAACATATATAGTCATTTTGTCGTAAATATCTAAGAATTGCAAATCGCTTGTACATAGTGCAAGTTAGATTGTATGGTGTACCCAATATACGTAATGATTTCACAACCAATAACATGGACTTCAATTAGCCTAAAGCTATTAGCAACCATAACAGTCCGTTATATACATTATAAATTAGATTATTATCAATAACTTATTATGTTAGATCAATATCTGTTCCAAGAGTATGGGACAATCTTACGAATTGTGCGCTATCGTGCAGTAGGGACGTTTTAGACTTGAGTCTTAATTTTTGCTAGGTTAATACTGGACGTAGTTTTCCTAATGTGCCGATAGTGTTATACTTTTTTCGGAAGTGATTTACCGAGATCGTTGTTATCTACTTTGCTATTGTCAATTTTCAAGAACTGAACACAGGTAAGAATGACTGCGCATGTATAGTATTCTGCAATCACTGTAGTAACATCGTTATTGTGACCAGTGTGTTAACATTGTGTATTGTGAAACTGTAACATGTATTTACTTTTTACATTTTGACACTAAAGATAACATATTTATACCTTTTTACGTAAAAAGCATTTACAATGTTACATTAGACGCACCGGAACCAAAGTTCAATTAATTTCGTGGATATTCTTTAAGTTGACTTGTCCTTATTATTATTTTAATAAAACATCTTCTTGTTTAAACACGCGTTGCTACATTCAGGCTTTCCAGCGTTCCTAGTTTTTCCTAGTTTTTCCTAATTTTTCCTAATTTTTCCTAATTTTTCCCAGTTTTCCCTAGTTTTTTTTTAATTGCTCCTATTTTGTCCAAAACAGTTCCTAGTATTCCTACTTTTCATCAGAAGAGTACAGTAGTATGTTTGTTAAGGTCTAGAAGTTTTTAAACATGGTTTTGGAGATTTTCTTGCTGAAGAAGACAAGAGGATGTTTAGTTGACAGACTCCTTTGCTGAATGTGTGATCTGGGGGTCTGGTATCACCGGTGCATAGTCCAGCCTTCTCAACTGATGACTGAAAATGTTGGCCTATGCTTCAGTGATACAGGTGACTGTTGAAACAAAACGCCTGTCAACTAAATGATCCAATTGCCTTGGTGTATGGTAATCAAATAAAAAAAAGCTGCAAATGAAACATATTTCCTTTCAATAATTCCTACTTCTTATCATTGACTTCCTATTTGTTCCTAGTTTTCCTACTTTTTCCTAGTTTTCCTACTTTTTCCTAGTTTTCCTACTTTTTCCTAGTTTTCTGTGACTTTCATTCCTAGTTTTCTCCAAGTTTTTGATATATAATGCTGAAGAGCCTGTGGACATTATGCATAGTGCAAATCTTCAATGAAATGTATCTTGTTGATATGTTTCAGATGAGAATTCCGTGGAAATTCATTCGAATCAACGGCATCTGGTAAGCAAATAAATAAGTTGTCGGTAAGAGTAACTCGCAAAAGATAAAAGTATATTATAAAAATCTGTCACAAATTGATAATGTCGCGTCCATCCTTATATACTTTGAAAACGCTCTATCCATTCATATACCTTTCTACATCTGTTTGCATGCTGCTCTTAATCACACATTGATCATAAATCTCACTGAATGCATACTTATATTTATTGTAAAGTATTTTTGTGCACATTAATCCATCAGAAAGGCAATATCTTGTCGGATGTTTAAGTGACGAAAAAAACTGGTCTTTCTAGAAATCTTGACAATACAATCGTCCGGTTCTTACAGCTTTATGTTGTGTTTGATCACTATCGGCTCAAACGTACTTTCAAACCTGTCTTAAACAGCCAATCAAAGGATTATATTAAATGTGGTCTCGTACAGTTTGTGGCGCTGTTCAATACAGATACATTGTACATTTAATATAAAAAGTTCAGATTCATTGATATTGACTTTTTGAGACAGATGACAGCTTCATGCAGGTGATCACGTACACAGGTGCAACTGTATACAGTAGAACCTCAATAATAAGACCACCCTTGCGACCCTAGAAAACTGGTCTTATATTAAGGTGGTCTTAATATTGAAGTTGAAACAGTGAAAATGGACTTGAAAATTGTGTTCTTAATTTTGAGGTGGTCTTATTATCGAGGTGGTCTTTAAGTGAGGTTTTACTGTACATGTTATGCGCGTTATGTACAACACATTCATACAACACAAATAAGTCGTTACTATGGTTTATTTTCAGGCTGATTTTGTCATTAGCTGGAGTCGTCACATTCTGCATAAACGTTTTCAACTCGACCTCCTCGAATGCTCAAAATTTACTATCAGCGAAATTTTATGCTCTTAGACAAATCCAACCAAATATTATCATAGAACCAGCCGACCCAGACACATCACATCCATTTGAATCGAATTCAATAATTACTAACGATAGAAAATCGAATGGAGATTTGTTACAAACATCGCCAATCCAACATATTGCCTTTCTGAAGGTCCACAAAGCCGCAAGTAGCACGGCGCAGAATTTATTCCTCCGATTCGGTTGGAATCGAAATCTGACATTTGTATTGTCGCCAGCACATAATCCATCCGGTTACCCGAATATAATAAGTTTACGTGAATCACTGACTAATTCTAATATATTGCCACCCCCTCCTAAGAAACATTACGACATTCTTTGCAATCATGTATTTTATACGAAAGAAGCTTTCGATACGTTTATGCCGAAAGATACAGCGTATGTCGGCATAATACGGGAACCATTTGAACTCTACAAATCGATATTGAATTATTTCAAACCAAGATACATTTTTAAGAAAATTTCCGGAGAATTTCCAGCTTCCGAATTTCTGCGAAATCCAGATAAGTTTGAACCAAAGGGTCGCGTATCTAACTCTTGGACGAGAAGTCGCATGGCGGTAGAATTTGGGTTTCCAGAGAGTCTATTTTCTAAATATAACCAGACTTTAGTTGATAAATATCTTGAAAAGTTAGACAATGAATTTAAAGTAGTGTTAATAGCGGAAAACATGGAAGAATCCGTTGTGTTAATGAGGCGTCTGTTAGGGTGGAAAACAAAAGACATTTTATATCTGAATCTAAACGTTGCCCACAAAAAAGACGACACAAAGCTGGCCAAAGCGTTCGACAGAGATTTCTACCAACGATACGCTAAACTAGACTATGCCTTGTATAATTTCTTCTATAAAAGACTGAAACGACAAATTCGGGAACAAGGAGAAATGTTTGATGAAGAATTACTGGCGTTTAGAGACTTACACAAGAGAACACAAGAGTTTTGTACGCAGACTTCCATGACAAGACCGCTAGAGGTACAAGCCACAAAATGGAGTGAACGTTTCAATGTAACCAAAAATGACTGTACTGAAATGCGTCGAGGAGAAATAGCTTTCGTAACAATGATAAGAGTTAGACAATACGGAAGCAAAGACATTTGATGAGCCTCATTCAGTTTGAAACATTGCATTTATATACACATAATTATATACTCAGTACATTTAAAAACGCCAAAATGTAAGATTTCTCAAATGTTATGAACTTACCCAGGCATGCAAGATAACAACTTAACATGATATTATTTCATTTATCACAATGATGAACACTAAATTTTCATTCAATAAACGGTATTTTCACATAAAAATGAGTTTTAAAACACACTAAAATGACATTCAACTGACATATCACAGGTACAAAAATGTGCGTTTTTACATGTACTAAGTATATAAAACAATACGTCTACATTTCTGCAGTTAATTGTATCGTCAAGTGATTGAATATCATATCCTGAATTGAACTGGAATACATTGTATGTACATTTGTGTATATGGATAACGAAACTGAAAGTGCATCTGACTTTATCAAAGTCACGCCTTTCAACTACGTATCTTGTATAGAAAAATGTACTTGATCTTACAAGTTGTCAAAATGTGTTTAGTGCTGTATTGTTATGTAATATTGGGTGGTTTTATATTGGTTTTACTGTAGTTGTACCACAAGCGTCGTCGATGTTGTTTCACTGCATGTTTATCAATTATTATGTTTTGTATATAGTGCAACCTTTCTCTCTTTAACAATTCCATTTCTTTAACAGCAGTAATAGTATCCATGTTTCTTGTAGTAAGACTTTACTATCAATTTAACCTTTCGTCAGCATCAAATCCTCACCATCATCTAAACTAATCGTCTCTTAAATGCTGTTGCTCTAAAGAGACTGTACTGTGCACATGAGATTGTCATCATCCCATCTAGAGTTATCTTCCTTTATTCCTTATATTGTTGTGCTATTTATACATATACTATAGAAGGGACCCGGGGAGAGAACTCGTGACAACTTACTGTGGCACTGAGTAACTTTATTGAGTAACGAATGCTACATTGTATAATTTGTTATACATTGTTTTTCTAAGTTATAAATTATTGCTGAATACGTTTACAAAATTATACTGGCACGATGGCTAAGCCCTTCAATTTCTATATATACAATTTCCATGAAATCTCGAATAATTGACATCTTGAATTCTAGTTGGGATAGGCATGTATTGTACAATTCCACCATGATTCAAACTATACCGTTTTCGTAGTTCAACATAAGTACAGCATTGCGATATCTTTGTTATTGATAATGGGCAGCATCGCTTTTTTGTAACAGTGTAACAATTGTGTGTACATTCGTCACGAGAATACATTCGTAATCACGGAAATATCTTTAAAAGAATGACGTTACCAACAACTTCAGTCGAGATAAAATATTTATTTTCTAGACATTTCTTTGTCATTTTACTTTAGGATTACACCTGATTATCCATGTACAATGTTTTATCCATGTACAATAAAACTGTAAAGTATAAGTCACTTTGGTTGCTTTAAGTCATAATTATAAACAATTTCTACGCTACATTAATTAAGACAACCCTCGTTCATGTGTAATTTATCAAAACTACAACGTGTATTACATATGTACAGACACTCGTGGGCTCAGACATATAACGATTTCTTCAAAATTCTAACTCAACATAAAATGTATAAAACTATGACATCTGGGAACATCACCCATGAATTTTGAAAAGAATATTTTAAAGTGTACAGATAAGCATGCAACGTAAGTATTTGGCGGTCCGTGGTGAACTTCCATTATATCCTTTCTTTTTGTAAATGGGCTTTTTTTATGGAAAGGGGGACTTGTTTTCATCCACTACATATTTCACAGACCATCTGCTTAATGGCCGTGCAACATACCCGGGTTATTAACACGGTCAGTTGACGACACCCGGAATCGTGAACCCGAGATCATTTTAACGGGATAAATGACACGAATGTATAATTATTTCGTCAAATCCATGACGTCCATTTTGTATAATATATTAGTTTGCTACATTCTGTCGGCAATGTGTCTGAAAGATTACCTAATGAACATGTGATGGAATATTAAGTGCTTAAAAGTATTTTCAACAAGATATCACTACGAAATGACATTCTACAGTACGTTTAACTGTTTTCACGTCAATAGATACATAAATCGCGGATTCGAAAATCAGAAAAAATGCTACAGTCAGCTCTCGTTACTCTGTCGTCCGTTACAATGGAATTTACGTTGAACTACAGAAATCCGTTAGGAACAAATCTGCACATTGCCTCATTGAGCAAATACATTATATCCAATACAACGACTTATATGGGGGATCAAACATGGTCGTTATATGAGAGAAAATGACTGTACACCATATTAGGGTCCGTTTAGACGTTACATGCAAGGGAAAGTAAAATAACAAAATAATGAATGTTTTTTTGGGTAAAATGAGCATGTACTCGTGTAATATTTTGGACTAGAGAGAAGGAAGACTCACAGATGCCATGTAAGCGTTATTTTTGGGCATAGGAGGACATCTGTGTGGCACAGCCGACCTTTCGTAAACCAGCAAGATAGTTTCCGCAGAAATAAGTTCCGAACACCGGGAATGATTCAAGCCCGCAGCGGTGAGGCAAAAGTGATATGATGTCAGCGCCCATAACCACTCGATCATGGATGGTTACGTCCATGCTGTAGGCATAATACTCTTCGTACACCCTAGTGCATTCCTAAGATGGTTGATGATATTATTTTGTTAATAGAAGACCATATTGTAAATAAGGAGTACACATAAATTTTATTGTTTAACCTTAATATGTTACCTATTGAAAATAAAGAATTCATTATTATTATTATTACAAATGTATTATTATTATTATTATTATTATTCAGAACACGTAAACGCCAAAGAGCAAACCGCGGCAGAACGAACTGATACTAAGAGCGTTTAATTTTTACTAACCATTATTCAAACGCGCACCGCCAAGATAAAACACTGGTTTATGTATGCTTATAATCATGGCGGTACTTATACCTGCCAATTGAAACTTTATTTATTAGAGTCTTGGTTAGTGTTTTGGATATGCGTGCGCAATTCAGTACTGCTTCCTAAAACAGACACACATATTAGGATATAGGTTTACATGGTTAATTGTCTTGAAAAAACTAGTATGTTATGAGAGAGTGTTGTATAATATTTCTTTTTAGGCTATCCATTGAAGATGAAGCTGTGTCGGAGGTTGATTAGAACCGTGTTCCTGGTTTTAGCACCATCCACTGCTTTCATGCTCGTATCACAGTTGTTAAGGGCCACCACTGAACTGACGACTTTAAAAAATATAAAAGTGAGTAAAATATCTGCAATATTTGATATCTAGAAATTATCAATTTCTTAGCTTTTCTGGTGTGCTGAGGGTATGAACTCATATTAACCGGATGGTCGTCTCATCTTATTCGCCTTTACGGAACATCGCGTGTAGTTGCGTACAGTAGAATCTCAATACTGCGACCATACTTGGGACTCTTGAAAAATGGTCATAATATTGAAGTGGTCTTAATGTTGAGGTAGAATAAAGAGCAAAACATTGTAAATGGACTTAATTTTGTGTTCTTAATATTGATGTGGTCTTTAAGTGAGGTTTTACTCTACATTTTATGTAATTGAGTTGAAGTGATATGCGGGGATTGAAAAAGCCACTCACCGATTTTTCGTGTTCCTCAGAACCGCGATTTCATCCGTAACTCCTCGGCAATTTCCGTATCGCATGATGTGTGTGCCATGCGGCCAATCAAGAGACTGGATTTCACCTCATTAATTATTCATGAGTACGAGTGTTTTACAGTCAGTTTGCCCAGGGTATCATAAATGTTACCGAGGATGAGCTCGTATTGGCTTGCACTAGTTTAACATTTTTGGATGTTTTACGTATAATAAGATGTAATGTTTTATTCAGACTGATGACAATCTGCCGATGAGACACACGAGCACTCACGAGAACATTCGAGAAGAAACCGGAAGTGAAAATCCACCATTTATCAAGCTTCTGAACGACAAAGCTTATTTATACTCAGCCATATTTATTTCACGGCAACATAACGACAGTAAACAAATTAGTTCCTATCCGTGGAAATTCAATACAGAAATTGTTGTCAATGGATGGGAGAGAAAGGGACAGCTTCAGTCAAACTTTGCATGCTGCATTTTATTGCGAAACAAGAAAATGATAATGCGCGTTGCTAGAACACAAAAAGTACACTGGATTTTGCAAAGCAAACTTCAAGCAACCCAGTTTCGATGCGCCTCGAGTGTGCTACAATCTGATGTTACCGGTGTCTCAATAACATACAGTCCTACATGTTCCAAAAATGCAACTGAATATATAACTATAAGTGAATCGGAAGTCTCTAATTCAGTTAATCATGTTGATAAACCTAATGTAGACACCGGAGGTAATGTTTCGAAGGTAGACACTAGCAACCCAAGAATTGGCGTGTGTGCTAAACTTGCGTTTGGTAACCTTGATGCACGGAAACTGGTTGAGTGGTTTGAAGTTCATCGCATGTTTGGAGTGGATACCGTGATATCCTATAGTTACAAGCTTAACTCGATGGCTAGAAAAGTGTTTGATTATTATGAAACACTTGGAATGTCTAAAGTGTTCGAATTTGACATTCCTGAAAAAGGTAATCGTATATTTCCTATTTCCTGTCGACAGCAATTGTTGATTAATAATGCATGTACAGATGTACATATATTATTGCCAATGCTATGCATGTATTTCCTTTGAGAATGGTAGCATATTAGAGTACATTGTATACACTTTTCTATTAATTAGTTGCACTATGTGTCTGCTTTGTATTAAGATTTACGTATAATCTTTAAATGCGGATGTTTTATACAATTCTTAAATAGTTAAAGTACTTCTGGTACTGCTGGCAATAGTAAAAGTACTTCTGGTACTGCTGACAATAGTTAAAGTACTTCTGGTACTACTGACAATAGTTAAAGTACTTCTGTTACTACTGACAATAGTTAAAGTACTTCTGGTACTACTGACAATAGTTAAAGTACTTCTGGTACTACTGACAATAGTTAAAGTACTTCTGGTACTACTGACAATAGTCAAAGTACTTCTGGTACTACTGACAATAGTTAAAGTACTTCTGGTACTACTTACAATAGTTAAAGTACTTCTGTTACTACTGTTAGTAGTGAAAGTACTTATGGTACTGCTGTCAATAGTTAAAGTACTTCTGGTACTACTGACAATAGTTAAAGTACTTCTGGTACTACTTACAATAGTTAAAGTACTTCTGTTACTACTGTTAGTAGTGAAAGTACTTCTGGTACTACTGACAATAGTTAAAGTACTTCTGGTACTACTTACAATAGTTAAAGTACTTCTGTTACTACTGTTAGTAGTGAAAGTACTTATGGTACTACTGACAATAGTTAAAGTACTTCTGGTACTACTTACAATAGTTAAAGTACTTCTGTTACTACTGTTAGTAGTGAAAGTACTTATGGTACTGCTGTCAATAGTTAAAGTACTTCTGGTACTACTGACAATAGTTAAAGTACTTCTGTTACTACTGTTAGTAGTGAAAGTACTTCTGGTACTACTGACAATAGTTAAAGTACTTCTGGTACTACTTACAATAGATAAAGTACTTCTGTTACTACTGTTAGTAGTGAAAGTACTTCTGGTACTACTGACAATAGTTAAAGTACTTCTGGTACTACTGACAATAGTTAAAGTACTTCTGGTACTACTGTTAGTAGTGAAAGTACTTATGGTACTGCTGTCAATAGTGAAATTACTTATGGTACTGCTTTCAGTGGTAGGTAACAGCAATACTGATATTACTGCCACAACTACTCCTAACTTCACACCACAATCGCATTTATTTCGAAAACTACGCCGGAATAAAAGTGAATCTACAATAATGTGTTATAGATTTATCAAGTACATTGTTTGTTTCATCGCGTTTAACGCCATTTCTCAACGATATTTCAGTTATATACGGCGGCCGGTTCACCTAACCAGTTTTTCCTGGACTGAATTCTTACCAGTACTAACTTACCCTTCCACAAGGAAGCCGGCAACTTCTCCACATGTGGAGGAAAATCGACATTTTTGTCAAATTTTCATGGAAGGGTATGACCTGCCGCGACCGGGAATCGAACCCAGATCGCCGGGTTACAAGTGCAGCGCACTAACTACTGGACCACGGCCGCGGCTTTATCACAGTACAATCTAGCGAAAAGATAAAACTTCTTAAGACTGACAAAATGTCATAAATTAAGCTATCAACTTAAGGCGATCTAATATTTATCAGTATAGTGTTTTAAAGGTAAGGGTCCGTGGAAAGACGACTGCTATTTTTATAACTGTCGTCATATGTGTTTACAATTGTTGAAGAACCTGACCAGGCTAAACTTCTCCATTAATTGGTATTTTTAATTAATGGTATTTTAAATAATTTTTCATTTCAATACTGATTTTCATTCCACTTCAGAAATACAGGATTATCCCCTTTAAGAATCAGTTCGATACTATTGCTACTTTGCTTGTTGATTGTTTCTATATAATCACATCCCTAAAATTGCTTAACAGCCATTGCTTACATTAATTAATTGCAATTAGTCGGCGCAGTCGTACTAACATGGTTTTGCTATTTGCATATCAGTGTTTTGTAAACTAATCAAATCTTACGTTAACAACCAAAGCAATTTCTCTTCAATCGAACAACGTTTGTAACCTTGACGCGGATTGGTTAACCTTTCGAATTTCGTTGCATTTACCAAGATCCATTTTGGATCTGGAGTGACCTGCAATCGTAACATCTCGGCATGTTTTATGCTGTACATAACAAATCTTAACCTTCAAATTGCGTCGACCATCTTTTTTCAAGATATTTATTTTTTCAAGATATTTATATTTTAAGATATTTCTTGTTTTTCAGATAAAATAGTTCGTGACGTTGGTGTGAAGAATGTACAGTCATGGAATGATGAGCAGGTAGCGTTGTATGACTGCCAGGAAAGATTGCAAGGATATGACTACGTTGCTGTGATGGATACGGATGAGTTCATGGTACCAAACACAAACGATTTCAGAAACGCTTGGAAAAAGTTCTTTGTAAGATTAATTTTCGATATTGAACCAGAACGACTGCGCAAACGTGTTGGCTAGAGATCGATAATTGCTACAACCCTGCTTAGCTATTCACTTGCGTGAACTTGTCGTTGCCAACTATCTTAATCACTCAGGGGCGTGAACCTGTCATTATCAACGATCTTTATCACTCAGGGGCTTGAACTTGTCATTGCCAATGATCGTAATCACTCAGGGGCTTGAAAATGTCGTTGCCAACGATTTTAATCATTCAGGGTCTTGCACTTGTCGTTGCCAACGATCTTCATCATTCAGGGGCTTGAACTTGTCGTTACCAACTTTGTCGTTGCCAACGATCTTAATCACTCAGGGGCTTGAACTTGTCGTTACCAACTTTGTCGTTGCCAACGATTTTAATCATTCAGGGTCTTGAACTTGTCGTTGCCAACGATCTTCATCATTCAGGGCTTGAACTTGTCGTTGCAAACGATCTTCATCATTCAGGGGCTTGAACTTGTCGTTGCAAACGATCTTCATCATTCAGGGGCTTGAACTTGTCGTTACCAACTGTGTCGTTGCCAACGATCTTAATCACTCAGGGGCTTGACCTTGAATTCATTAATCATCTTTGAACATAATCTATTACAAGAAAGCATGCATCGCAAATCTTTTTAAACGAAAATGTTAACGTAACCAATTAGAACACGAAGAAAATAGAACATGCATTATTAAATACGATAATATAAATGCGTCATAGTTTAGGTTAAAATTGACTGTGAGTATCTTTCACATAAGTCTACACAATGCTGATAAGACCCAATGCGTTTATTTTAGGTATGCGCTTATATTAAACATGCGCTTAATTACCAGACTCCAAAGAAGCTTGACATTGCACTATACCTATTTAAAACGAAAACAAATAAAAGTACATGTAAACGTTTTGTTCATATTGATAGAGCTACTTACTTATTTTAAGAAAACCTCGCACAACCTATGTCTTTTATCGACTTCTCCAGATTTTGGCCCTACTGTACAAGTTGTCTTCAGTCCTTTTTGTTTTGTTTTACATGCGATATGAATAGTTTTGAAGACTAATGTTAGTTTAAACTTATTTATTTTACATCGATTGCGAAACAAAATTTTGCAACATATTCTAATCACTCTCGATGACTGCTTCCTGTGTTACTAACTAGTACTCACGCCTAAATTAGCGATATCTTTTACTGCGGGCATTATTGCCCATAAGCGGATTAAAAGCATGTTTTACGATACCGACATTCATTGGTGTGCTATATGACCATGTTTTTACGATACCGACATTCACTGGTGTGCTATATGACCCTGTTTTTACGATACCGACATACACTGGTGTGCTATATGACCATGTTTTTACGATACCAACATTCACTGGTGTGCTATATGACCATGTCTTTACGATACCGACATTCACTGGTGTGCTATATGACCATGTTTTTACGATACCGACATTCACTGGTGTGATACCGACATTCACTGGTGTGCTATAGGACCATGTTTTTACGATACCGTCATTCACTGGTGTGCTATATGACCATGTTTTTACGATACCGACATTCACTGGTGTGATACCGACATTCACTGGTGTGCTATATGACCATGTTTTTACGATACCGTCATTCACTGGTGTGCTATATGACCATGTTTTTACGATACCGTCATTCACTGGTGTGCTATATAACCATGTTTTTACGATACCGACATTCACTGGTGTGCTATATGACCATGTTTTTACGATACCGTCATTCACTGGTGTGCTAATGACCATGTTTTTACGATACCGACATTCACTGGTGTGATACCGATATTCACTGGTGTGCTATATGACCATGTTTTTACGATACCGACATTCACTGGTGTGCTATATGACCATGTTTTTACGATACCGACATTCACTGGTGTGATACCGATATTCACTGGTGTGCTATATGACCATGTTTTTACGATACCGACATTCACTGGTGTGCTATATGACCATGTTTTTACGATACCGACATTCACTGGTGTGATACCGATATTCACTGGTGTGCTATAGGACGGCATGTTTGTACGATTCCAATATTCACTGGTGCAATATATATTTCAGAAAGAGCAGTTTCAAAAGCCTTACTTGAGTGGGTTAATATTCAAAGTGCAAGTCCATGTGACCACGTGGGAGAAGAATGTACATCCACTTCTCATAGGCCAGTATATAAATAGCACAAAGCCCATGTATGACAGGGTAAAAGAAGTATACATGCCGTCTAGAGTAATACCGGGATCTGTATCTACCCATCATCTTAAGCCAATAAAAACATTCACAAGGTAAGCACATTTATTGAGATTAACAAAATCTTCTTTATAACAATATTGAGTCAGTTGGTATTCATATTATATCATTTGTATTTGTTGTCGAAATTAGAACGGAGTATTGAAAGCACCACTTTCACGAAGATCTCTCAACTAGATTCTTAATGATTATATTTACACCTGTAAATTCATACGTTGTTTCTATTTCCAGGAAATATATTAATCCTAAATTGGCGACCATACATCACTTTCGAACTTGTCGCAAAGAATGGCTAAAGTCAGCAGACGATATAAATGATGCCAGTAAACACATGAACGGAACGGAACCGGCTAAAAAACGAAAACCTACTAACTGCGCAACATTACAGCAATATCCTTCTAAACTAATGGAAAAACTTGCGAATGCTGTTAAAAGTCAAGTATTATTAGCAAACAAAAACATTGACCTCCGACCTTAACTTAAAGGTCACCTTCGTGTTGAGGTTAAGATGGCATTACTCTCCTTTAGCATCGGGCGCTTATTCCGATACCTTCATAATGGAACGGTAGTGGAATCAAAGCGCTGTGTGGAGCGTAAGATGGCATGAGAAGTTTGTAACTCCGTCTAGTCGTTGTCTTATATTGTTCGATTACATGTATATGTTAGAAATGATATAATTAAATTATTCTGTCAAATAGTGCCAATAACAATCATGATTACTATTGTATGCATCATAATTCCATAAGCACCATAATAATCATTATCTGTAACATTTCCCTCACCGTCCGCACCACTGTCAGCATAAATATCACTGCCATGATCATCATCATTGTCAACTCATCACCAGATGAACAACCATCATCATCAATATCAACACCATTATCATTTCCATCACCACCATCATCATAATCAGTATCATTTCCATCATCACCATCATCATTATCATTTCCATCACCACCATCATCATTATCAGTATCATTTCCAACATCATCATTATCAGTATCATGCACATCGCCACCAACATCATTATCAGTATCATGTCCATCACCAACATCATCATTATCAGTATCATTTCCATATCCTTCATCATCATTATCAGTATCATTTCTATCATCACCATCATCATAATTATCACCTTCATTACCATCATCATTATCAGAGTCATTTCCATAACCTTTACCATGATAAACACATTGTCACCATCAACTACCAGCATAACTTATATCATCTTCATCTCTACCGCTCTCATCACCAACACCTTCTCCATCAGCATCGTCTCCAATCAGTAACATCATCAGAATCTTAATCATTAGATTACCTTACCATCACGAAACTTGCCGTCCTTGTCATCATAATGTTTATCTTACACAGGCAGAGAAACAATTACGTTTTTTGACGCTATTTTACAAGATGTGTAACGTCAGAGGTCCAAACCATATATACCCGTAACCATGGTAACGTTATATTTACTATTACACTGTCTTGAGAAGTTCTAATTTACGAATAAGGACCTCTCTGCTCTGATTCGTCACAAAAACTGCAAACCTACCAGATATTCGAAATGTACTATTTACACTAGTATGTCAAGCAGAAAGAATAATCTCGAAATTAAACGTCGTTGCAATCGGATTAAGCACACTAGTACATCCGACGATTCCTCCAAACTTGATTCAGAACAAACAATAAATATGAGATTAACCAATCCGCGTCAAGGTTACAAACGTTATTCGGTTGAAGAGAAATTGCCTTGATTTGATTGGTTTACAAAACACTGATACGCAAATAGCAAAACCATGTTAGTACCGCTGCGTCGAAAGAATAATCACGACGTGTGCATAGTCATATATATACATACATATACAAACTACAAAAACGTCATGTAATAAGAATTTTATACAGACATATAAGTACAACACAAAATTGCGAAAATCGAAGATGTACAATATAATTCATATAACTTGACCTACAGTTGTGTTAATTTTCTGTATATAACTTATATACATGATTAGGCGCAAAAAATGTATTTTTCAGGTTTTCCCGACCTACCCTATTTTTTTCCCCGGCCCTAGAATTTTTTTTCGCGTGTTAAGATTTTTTTTCTTTGTGGTAAAAATTCTTCGTATGAACTCTTCTTAAGGTTCAAATTCAGTTTGACAAGTTATTAGAACATTATATTCACCTTGATTAAACATTATCCATGTTTAAAGGGAGAGGGGATTTGTCTTTTATAACATATATTCATTTAAATCTATGTTTAATTTGCTTCGTTTGAAATTGTTTCGACCTACCTACCCTTTTGGGGGGGGGGGGGTATGAAACCTGAAACAAACATATTTAAGGCCTTATTAAACTGTGGAACAATTTTATTAGCTTGTTTTTACGAGTAATATAAAGCTAACTGATACAATGTTTTCTTATCTGCTTTAAGCAATTTAAACTTATACATACGTGTTTTAACTATAAAATATAGTGTTTTAAGATCTTTGAAAAAAATGACAAATTGTTGTAAAATGGTATTCTTCTTCTATATCTTGTATATAACAAAGTTGACAATATTCAACTTTTTGAGAATCTTATAGCATTCTTATTCAGAATTTGTTGTAAAATGGTATTCTTCTTCTATATCTTGTGTATAACAAAGTTGACAATATTCGACTTTTTGAGAATCTTCTAGCATTCTTATTTAGAAATTCTTAGTACATGTATTGTAAAACGGAAAGGCTTATTTTAAGATAAAATACCAAAAAAGGAGTCATACCCGAAATGTAATTTAAAGTTATTTTATCAACTTAATGTACCACTAGTTTCTTTGTCGGCAAACTATTCTTATACATAACCATCAGTAATAAGCAGCCTCAATAAATTTACAATATAACTGTTTTTTACACTACATGTAGATAGATATATGTATTGCAAAAGGCAATATTTCCCATGAGCATACATGTAAATATTAACACAATTATAAATAAAATGCTTTCGATCAATGTACAAATTATTAAAGCATAATCAATTACCAAACAAACAAAAGGTGTATTAGTTAGTTAAGATAGTGTAGTCAAGTTTGGTTAGATATGTAGTACGGAGAAAAGTGTCTCATTGTCTTAGTTAAATTTTGGATACACATAAAAACAGAGTAAATGCATGTTTGACTTCAAAAACAAATACAGTAATGCGTCATACAGCACGTAAATTTCATCGAAAATAACAAAAAGTATCTAATTTTTTCATACCTTTGTATATAAAAATTGATAGGTTAAGTAATATGCCTTTGTTATCCGAGGTAAAAAGTGTATATGAGTTCATGTTCCCACATATTGGCAAACCCATATTTGCGCAACATTTGTTTTAAATGATATATCCATTTTTAAAACTTTTTCATAATCGTCAACAGACTGATTGTAAACATAATTCAGAATGATATAATCAGTATCTGTGTCCATCATGTATACATATACACCTGTTGAACATCTATATAGACGTTCTTACATTTAAAACGCGTTTAAAACCGTGATTTAAAATGTATCCTTTCAATTTCTTAATGTTTATTGAAACCCCATACTTCCGAGGAGTAATTCAAAATAGAACCTACAAAAGCATAAAAAGCCCATCAAATATTCTATGAATGCTTAATTAAAGCGCGCGATTACGGTCTGTTCATCGAATTTCATGGACTTGCATTGGAATGCAAGAAATATACTGTACACGATGTATATATGTACGATAATTTTAGGATAAGTATTAGAGTTTTCATATTTAAAGAATAAATCAGTTCGTTTTAAAATATGCTGAGTGTACATGAACACCAGCGGGTACAGAGAACACCGCCCTTGTGAGTAAGGGTGCAACTCATCTGGTTGATCAGTGGTTTAACAAGGACTCCACTTGCAGGCCAGCAGTCGACTACGTAGTTATATATATCTTGTCAAAAAACGTAACGCAACCGAAAACTGCGAGCGACTCAGTTTCATTGCGCCACCACGATTATGTGATTTGTCAACGTGAAAAATGTGACGTTTTCATTCAGGATAGTTTGAAATCAAGCAGAACTGCAAACATCAATTTATACATCCAGACAGCACAAATTGATTCTACAATACTTAATAAGTTTTTGCCCGTGAGGAGCAAAATCAATTCAAACGATCAGCATAAGTCCCAGAATATAACGTAAGCTAGTTGTTTAGAAATGACATATGGAATTAACGCTGTGAGAAACCCTTTGCGTGACAGAATGCCAAATAATTAGTTAGTTCCGTTTCCAATGAAAAGCACAACATGAAATATCTTGAAAGAAGAAGGTCGGCGCAATTTGAAGGTTAAGATTTGTAGTGCAACATAAAAAATGCCGAGAGGTTACGATTGCTAGTCACTCCAGATCCAAAATGGATTTCGGTAAATTCACTGAAATTCAGTGGATTTCGGTAAGGTAACGTATCCCATATCGAAGGTTTAACCAATCCGCGTCAAGGTTACAAACGTTGTTCGGTTGAAGAGAAGTTGGTGTAATGGTTAATTAAAGTAAGCTATGATTGGTTTACACAACACTGATATGCAAATAGCCAAGCTATGTTAGTAAGGCTGCGCCCAATAAATGTCAATGGATGATGCCAAGTCCCATCGGTTATACTGTTCCTATAACAGTCTTTGCCACTATAGTTGACTGTGAGAATAGTCGTTGCAAAATTAAATATATTCTTGGTCATTGCATATTATCTAATGGCAATAATGTATGTAGGTCATGTAACTGGTATTCATGATCGATTTATATTATGTATCGAAAATAAAAGATCAATCGTTAAATATTTAGCGTATTGATTGACATTGTTTGAATAGATGCATTATTTTTGTTTGACGTGGCATCTAATATTATTCTTGATTAAAATATGAAAACAATAAATGATATGATTGTACGATGTATCACGGACCTATATATGTATATAGGTCCGTGGATGTATGCTATCTTTGTTTTAATTTATTGACATTGTCGACGTAATATTACAAACAGTTTTGTGAAATCAAAATCTGTTAAAAGTCACAGTTCAGACGCGTACCTATTCGTCACAGATTTAGCAGACTTCTTTAAATATTGATCCCAAATAAGCACACAGTTATCATTTGCATAATAACAACGATGGATTTTGACACCAGCCCTTAATGAAGTTAAATGAATTATATTTGATCATTCGTCACAAATGCTCCGTTCACAGTCTAACATGCATTCAGTGACCAACTTAACAACAATCGAATTTTCAAATATTAGCATGTAAAAAAACTACAGATAATATTAAAAGTTGAAAACTGTGAGACTCTATAAAACTATGTCTTTGTAAGAAATGAATGCGGACATTGTATTTTCCTATTCTCTTTGTCGTGAAAATACACGAATGGATATTTCAAAATGCGATTAATCACGTTTTGTTAACACAATTGTGAACTTTGTTTTATTTATTGAATAACAAAAAAGTACGGTAGGCCTACGGTGCATGTTTTTCAAACACAAAAAAATAATCCATTTAATCTTATAACTTTTCTTCCATGTAGGAATCGTGATCTTTAGTGGCTCTTTGCTGATTCTCAGTGTGGGACTTCGCATGGCGAATTATATATAGATAACATATATATCTACTTACAGAGTAAATCAGGGTCCGTATATGAGTAAATATCTGTATACTTAAGCATATTGATACATTTTTGTCCATAAAATACCTTTAGTTTCGTACAAAATCATTATTAGGCCTACCTAACAACATTAAAAGTATATATGTGTTTTCAGTTTTACTAGCTGTAATATTTTAGATGAGTCGTTTTAAGCATGTATGGCTTCAATCGCATGAAAGTTGCACTACATTTCCGCATTCGACATTGCCTCAATAGCGGAAGTGAAATGTTTATTATGCGCGAGCCAGGTGCTCGATTCAGTGCGCATGCGCAATCTGTGAGCCATTTTGGAAAGTAAGGATTTACAATCGCAGAGAATTTGTCAACAATAGCTGTTATTTCTTTAGCATGACGTCGTATGTCTAAACATGATACAAAATTTGATAGACCATGAATCAAAGGAGTCCTATTCAACCCTATCTTAACAATTCATTGGCCGTGCGCCAGGAAATTCAACGCTTTGAAAGTGTGCATCCCAGTATTTATGCCATCTATGACTTGATTGATGCTATTCCGGACCCACTTATACAGCAGCAGATCAGAGAACATGTCGTCTGCATAGAAGGTAAGGATATATTGAGGTCCCAGAATGATCAGATCTTTGTACTTCAGTTGCTGTGCTTGTTTAACGTCGTAAGTAACGTTGTCTCCATCATAAATGATAAGTGGGTGGGGTAATCTGCAAGGGATTGTCGATGTATACGGTTAAGTCCATTCGGTGGCATCATGTATACTTGATTATCAATATGTTAAAGATGATTTTGAAGACAATGTATGCAATAATTATTCGTAGATGATGCTGTGCAGGAATGGTTGGGGAATATTGATGTGTATTCAATACAGCTGTGTTTCACGATAATCCTTAAACTTTCATCTATCTTATACACCATAGACAGACCAGAACACTACTCAAGACGCTACCAGTACGCGGACACTTCTATATTTAGCGTTTCATAAACAATTTTAACTTTCTTGACTGACGTCGATATTACTCACATTTATTCTCACTGTAATTGTTCTTCTTCCGGTATCTGGTATCGAATGCATATTTGTACTATTCCGGGTTTTTACCTTACACGCAGGTGAACTCGGATTGAGAAACGTAAACGGACGTTGTTGTTGCAGTCAACGGGTAAATAAATTATGGCTGTCTGTTTAAATAATCTTCAAATCAATAAAACAGAAAGAATATTGAAAGGCTTTAATAATTAAACAGCCATTTTAACAAAGTCTCGCCAAAATATTCAACATGAAGCCAGAAATGTTTCGTTACAATTCCTGTACTATCATCCTAATCATTTAGGTATATGCATATGACACGATGTGTACAGTTATGCGCCAAATGTTATACTTATTTTTGCCATCCAGAGCATAGTTCCATTTATGAAGAAGAAAAAATAAATGGCCATTTTAAAGTTCGTTTTAGTATCCATTTAGTGTTCTCCATAATACATGTGTATCTACACTCTCTTTATACGTGTCATTGTGGCTATTTAAACCAAAATAAATTGAATTTAATAAAACCTTCATTCTTTCAGGTTTTAAAATCTTGAAATTAAACCATCAAAGGAACTTCTCTGAAAATGATTCCTCATAAATTAGGGGTTTTCTTTTTTAGTGTATGTTGGTGTCAGCATACTGGTCAAATAGCACAAATTCAGTTGGTTTGAAACACAGCTGAGTTGACACAGTTTATTAAAACGCTGTAAAAGTGTCCACATACTGTTCTGGTCTGTCAATGTGTACTCTTCCGGGTTTGAACGGACAAGCAGATGAACTTGGATTGGGAAACGTAAACGGACATCGTTGTTGCAGTCAACGAGGAAATAAATTATAATTGTCTGTTTAAATCATCTTCAAATCAGTAAAAGCGAGAAAATTGAAAGGGATTAGTAATTAAAATCCCTTTTTTACAAAGTCTCACCAAAATATTCAACACAAAGTCTAAAATGTTTCTTTACAATTCCTGAACTATCATCCTTAAGCATTTGGGCTTTTGCATGTGAAATGATATGTTCAGTACGCGCCAATTGTTATACTTATTTTTGCCATCTTCTCATCTAGTGCATAGTACCATTTTAACTTCAACTCAACTGTTGGTAGCCCAATTCAGCGCAAGACTTGTCCTGGATGTCTGGCTAGTGGATTTCTTATTTTCTAGAGCCCTGATATGTTTAAGTTGTTTCAGCAATATGTGAAGTTTAGTACTGCTACATTTGTTACCAGTTGTTGAACTGGGTAACTGTATTCAGTATATTAAATTAATATAATACAATTTGCTTTGACAGGATGTAAATTTGGTTTATAATGCTTCATTTCTATATAAGTCATTCTGGACTATAAATTAGGTCTTCTTGAGAACAGTAAATTATTAACATATCTTATAAAGTGAATGTCAACAGGGAAGGTTTTTGTATGCATGTTTAAATGTATAAGGGTGTTTGTTACCAAAGAAATATTGAACAAATGTTTCCTGTATTTCAACAGTTTCTCACAGAAATGAAGTTGTCATACTACTAATTAGGCCCAAAAAATAATATCTGTGTTTAGCGTAGCGGTTCAAAAATGCTTTAGTTTTTTTTTTTCAAAAACAATTTTTTTATCCAGGGTCATAAAAAACTCTAGGGTCGGGGTTTTCGACAGGTAGGGTCGGGTTACCCGAAACACAGATATTATTTTTTAGGCCTTATTACTACATGACTTGTCTGATCAGTTTAATCAGTATTAATTTATTACACAGAATATCGTCATTATCTTCTTTCAAAATATAAATGCTTGTGAAAGTGAAACTCAAAAATGTAAAATAGTACATCTTGAATAAAATAACTGCACGGCTCAACATTAATGGTTGTCCGATGGATTTTGACAAGTAAATTTAAGGTGCAGACAACCGATTTCCAAAACTACTTGCCCCATGTGACCAGTGACTTTCAATGGAAGAAATTGTGTCCAAGTCAACCTGATTGGCTTTCGTAAATGCTTGGCTGAGCCAGTTTGTTTGGCTATGATACGGCACAGATGGGGATAAAATGTTCTGTGCCCCTTGCAGGAAATACACAGACATTTTGCTGCCTTCGTCCTGCAGCAGCTCTTTGTCAATGTGAGACTTATAATTGGAATAACATGTGAATTAGCCAGTTTATGTTCTTACATGTATTAAAGCCTGTATTCCTTCATTTGTCACAACTCCTGCATTTTCACTCTACATTGTCTTGTTTAAGGTCCGACAGGGCAAATCATTTGGTCAGCACAAGTGATTTTGAAATCGACTTGTCCAGTAGTACAAAAAGTTATGTTGAGCCCTTAACAGGAAATAAAAATTCCAAATTAGAAGGGTAGGGGTCATCTTCCCAAAAAAGCCAAAATAAACCCTGCACCTGATACAATTAAAATTGTTATTTAAGAAAGGACGTCCCTATGAAGATAAGTACCTTCAAAAATAAGATAGACATTGGGTTAAGGTAACTGGTTATTTGAGTTACTGGTATAAAAGGCTTAGCAGAATACATACCTCCCACCAACTGGGTATAAAATCTGACCGCACCCTAATTATCAAATAAATTAGGTTTTGGATTTCAGTCAAGTGATATGTGTTCAATGTCGCCCCTTATATAGAAACTCACACTTTTGTTTTTGATATTTATACTGGATATTTAATCTTGATTTGAACACCTCAGTTACTAAATCTGCGTTATGTTAAATTGTTAATTCTTTCATGTTTGTGTTAGTAGATTTTTTAAATAATACATAAAAAGTGGGGGGAAAGCAGATGTTATTAAAGTTAATTGTGCTATTAAAATAATTTGCTTTCAAAGCAAATTTTCATCCTCTTAACCTCATCGTGGTCCAGTGGTTTAGTGCGCTGGACTTGTAACCCGGCGATCCGGGTTCGATTCCCGGTCGCGGCAGATCATACCCTTTCATAAAAATTTGATAAAAATGTCTATTTTCCTCCTCATGTGGAGAAGTTGCCGGCTCCTTGTGGAAGGGTAAGTTAGTACTGGTTAGATTTCAGTCCAGGAAAAACTGGTTAGGTGAACTGGCCGCCGTATATAACTGAAATATCGTTGAGAAACGGCGTTAAACCCGATGAAACATCTTAACCTCATCTTTAAATATAAAATGTAACTTGTACAATTGATTATTGGGTATTGGTTGATAAGTTTGTACGTTACATCCATGACTAATTTAATTTTAAGTTTTTGATTTGTGTGTTTGATAATAGAAAAAGCCTATGAAACCATTTCGGATATACATACTATTAGCATAGTGTCCATTTTCTTGGACAAATTTCTTGACTAGTATAATTGTTATAACAATGTGTAGACATGTTGTTGGCATCGTCTATACCTTATGGATTCTTGTTTGTTTGACAGTGCAGGGTTTATTTTGGCTGTTTTTGGACGATGGCCCATACCTTCAAATTGGGATTTTTTGCGCATTAAACTTTGAAATTGGGGAAAAGGTCTATAAACTGCCTGTGAGGGAAAAGCCTCTGACTTTGTCAATTTTCACTAAATTGAACCAAGTCTTTTTCTTCAGATTTATTGGGAATCTTTACAATCAAATTGGAAAAAATAGATGCTTTTTGTCATTGGGGCTATATTCGAAGGACGGCTATAAAAACAGCTGGGAAAACCCTGCAGTGTTCATTTTTGTTTTGAACAATATATCGTCCACTTATTGTCAATAGTTCAGTTTTCTGTTCATGGCAAATGATAAAATTTCTTAAAATATGTTACAGAAAATCAATTTTATTACCTGGACCAGTGGTGTGACATCTTCCCCCTCACCTTGCTTCCTTTGTAGAATTGAGTTTGTTGTAACATGCTTTGTGAAAGGGGTATTCCATATTTTATATAATAAATGTATATAAAATCTATTTTATTTATTAAGTAAGCAATGGCATTCTTGCCAACGAAAATATTTTTAATTTCGGTGATTTGACATAATTTGTAAAAAATACCCCCCCCCCCCCCGATTTTGTTTGAAGAAACTTCACTCTCACTGAATAACTGCATTAAACTGTTATATATGATGATTACAGTACTGATATGATTACACACATGAAATTGAATATTTTTTTTGATGTTATGAAACCAAATGTCATCATTTCATGTTGTTATCTCCAGTCTGTCAAAATACCTACTTATAAATGTTTGATGACTGAATTCAGCTACTTTCTGTTTAGAAACATGTCACTATTATACTAACATACAGTCTTTTTGTAAAATGAAATGCAATGGGGGTGGTTTGAAACTTATAACTTTATACAAAAAAATTAAATGCCACTTTTTGAATGTCATTTATCATTAATTGGGTCATTTTTTTATGCTTGTATAATTTAGTCTGCATATTTATTGAATTTGAAATGATGTTGATCCATTGTAAGCAACTAACAGTAATGGACATCCAATCAAACTTTCAAGTTTGAATCAAAGTCAGTACAAACATGTATAGGTGATTTGATTGGTTGCACATTCCTGGTATTATGAATATTGAGGAAACCTGTGTATCCATCTCATATTATGCCGTCCCTTAACTAGGCCCCCGACTTTTTCGTGCCACAAGTTGCTTCCTTTGCTAATTGATTCATAGCTCAAAATGGACTGTCAGGGGTTCCATTTGACCCTTGAGTTGACCCCTGGAATTTCCAAAAGGCCACATTTTGACCTTTATGATTCTGGCTGAACGGTCAATTTTTCTCTGAATTATATGTTTTTTGTCTATAAAATGATCCAGTAAAAAATTATCGAAATGATCCAGTCAAAATTATCGAAATGATCCTTGATGATTCGTCATGTACTGATGTAGTGGAATTCCTGACTGTAACAGTTAAGAGGGAATTTAAGTTCTGGTTTTAATAGAAGAGCTCTTAAACAACCCTGGATTCAAGGAATTGTTCATTTGTAATGAAGCGGTGGATTGTTTGCTATAATGTTGATTGATATTGGTGATGCAGATGCTGAAAGGAAACAAGTATTAATCTTCACAGAACCAGAATTCTCCTTTTCTTAAACAGGCCTTTTTCTATAGTTCCCATGGGTCAGACTACCTGACCTATTCCCAAAGCCATATAATTATATGGGTTTTTCCCAATCAGAAAATAATTCCCAATCAGAAGCACCTATGAGATTGAAAAATCGTTCACTGGAGCGACCTGGTATATCTTGAAGCTCTTTGAATAATTGAGACCATTATTGTCCCTTGTGTCATAAATGGTTGTGGACATTTTGTGCGTCTTTTTGTCAGTTGATACAATAAAAGTAGATAAGAATGTAATTTATATGAAATTTAGATATGAAAAGCTGATTCTTCTTACTATGAGAATTCCCAAAATTTGAGTTAAAGAGATTAAAGTTTTCCCAAATTGGCAAATTTTATGATGCAACTTTTCCCAATTTATCTAGGGGCTTTTTCCCAAAATGGAAAGAAAAAGGCCTGTAAATATGCTACAGTACATAAATTATAGTCTCTATGCAGTGAATCAGTAATGAATAATCATGCAGCTTTGTATGAAATGTCACTTGAAAGTCCTAAGTTCTGGAATGTTAGTAAATGGTTTCCGTATCAAAATATCCAAGGAATCATTACCAGGAGTACATAACACAATCATAATTGCATTAATTTACCATTTCTGTATTTGAATATATTCCTGTAATGTACTGTACATCTAGGAAATATTATACTGTATTAACAATAACATTTGACATTGGTTCCTTTTTGTGCAATAAAATTGCTGCAAAATATGCATTTATATAATTGTTTAATTTTTAGCTCACCTGAGACGAAGTGCTCATGGTGAGCTTTTAGGATCATTGGATATCCGTTGTAGTGAATCGTGTGTTGTGCGTCAACATTTTCTACAACATCTTCTCCTATACTATTGAATGGATTTTGTCCAAACTTCATAGGAATGATCATTGGGTGGACCTCTTTCAAAGTTGCATTAATCATTCCGTTCGGTTGCATAAGTAGGTCACAGGAGCTAAAATAGATGTTAAAGGTGTAAACTTTGAAAATCTTCTTGTCCCAAACCATAAGGCCTTGAGCTAAGATATCTCCTCCTAAACTGCTGAATGGATTTTTCTTGAACCTATACCAATGTATTGCCACATTAGTCTGACTCAGTCAGAATGGCAGTGTATTCAGGTGAGCGAAATATCATGGCCCTCTTGTTTGGATTAATGTATGAAGTTAATCCACAGTAGTGTTAATTCAAGATTAGTTGAGAATACTGTTATCATGTATACATGTACTATGTTGGTCAATATTTTACATAATATGTTTTGATTGGCTGATGACCCCCTCACAGTTTGTTTACAAGAATTTGTGTACACTGTTTCCATTGGCCAACATTTTACAAAACATGTTTTGATTGGCTGATGACCCCCTCACAGTTTGTTTACAAGAATTTGTGTACACTGTTTCCATTGGCCAACATTTTACAAAACATGTTTTGATTGGCTGATGACCCCCTCGTAGTTTGTTTACAAGAATTTGTGTATACTGTTTCCATTGGCCAACATTTTACAAAACATGTTTTGATTGGCTGATGACCCCCTCACAGTTTGTTTACAAGAATTTGTGTACACTGTTTCCATTGGCCAACATTTTACAAAACATGTTTTGATTGGCTGATGACCCCCTCGTAGTTTGTTTACAACCATTGTCAAGTAAATAAAAACGAACTATACATGTCTACGTATCTATAGTATTACATGTACAGACTTGGGATTTATCAGCATTGTTCTAGAATTACAGCTTATAGCCAGGCTAGATTGACCTCGTGGTTTGTACAACTACAAGAGGGTTCAGTGGAGCTACAAATGTGACCTCAACTATCACATAGCAACTGGCATTTGTAGAGAATTCTCCCAGGCTTCAGGTTCTAATGGTGTACCTGAGAATGGTATATGTTTACCAGCAATGTTGTACAACCATTTGTATATGTATGATATATGATCATTTATGTCTAAGGTTGAATATTATCCTATATCAATAAATCTTAAAGGTGAGAGTAATATTTTATTCTGATAACTATGAAAACAATGCCTTGATGTTCACAGGCAACTGTGAGTTGTATGTTTGGCAGCTTGTGAAAATGGCAAATTAATATCTGATTGATCTTTGTGTTAAGTACAGTAGACAGATATGTGTTTGCCATTATGTTATTTAGGACTGTGCAGAATATATTTGATGGGAGTTCTCTCCCTTGAGGGTTTAAGTTGAATTAAGTCTCAATGAAAATGAATAATTTTTCCCATACAGGCCTTTTTCTATAGTTCCCACAGGTCCGACTATCGGACCCATTCCCAAAAGCAAAATGTACGGGTTTTCTTCCCAATCAGAAGCACCCTACAAAAAATCATCGACTGGAGCCGTGAAACAAACTTTGAAAATTCCCAAGGTTGGAGTGGAAACGATGATATTTCTTCCCAAACTGGCCAATTTTATGACGCAAGTTCTCCCAATTTATCTAGGGTCTTTTTCCAGAAATGGACAGAAAAAGGCCTGCCAAGCAATGCTTAATTCAGCAGAAAGGATTTTAGCTGCGTATGGCAAGGTGTGTAACTCTTGCTGATACATAGTGTTTATTTTTGAAAGTTGCCTCCCTTTCATTGATTGTGCTTAGTTGCAGAACTCTGGTTAATTATTGCAATTTCACTTCATTCTATGGTATTTATGTTAAACTATTGCAAATTCGTATAAATTCATTGTATATAAAACTGAAACACCATTGTATTGTTCATATACATGTTGTACTGAATTCTTGGAAATTTGTGCAAATCTGACATCATTTTGAAAATATTTTGTAACATGCATCTCATTAATTTGAAATCTAGTTACACTCACATCTGTATAAAGGTGTCTTCCCATAGGTAAACTAGTATGTATTAACATTAAGTGGTACAGGTTTTTCTCATGGAGACTAGGATGTTGATGTTATTAACATATATCTGACTCTGAGGGGGAGTTGACCAAGTTCTACTATGATGGTATCAAGCATTTTTGTTGAACAAAGACTTGGTGTTGAAGTTTAGGTGTAACTTTCCTATGTATCTAACAAATGTCATAATGTTCTAGAAAGTTTTTCTGTGGACAATGTTTTTAATCATCAAAAAAGTAATGTATTGCTTCCTGATCAGTAATTAATACAAACTCTTAAGTTTAAGAAACATACTTCCTGATAAGGAATTTAAATGAGTTGACGATCACAAACACTTCAAATTGCGTGTAACACTAGTAAGGGTTGTCATATATTTGAGCACTTACTCCTTCGTATACTGTCTGCTTTTGCGTCTTTTTTCCTAATCAGGAAATATTGTCTTGAATTTTATGCTGTGTCTATTGAATTGGTTTCCAAATGAACACTGTTGCATGTATTGATTTTGTCTGGTTTGTTACAGTTCTTAACTGGTAGAGAAAATTGCCATCTAGTTGAATTTATCTTGTCTGAGAACAAAAAAAGTTACATTAGAATCTTATATATTCTGTAAGACATCTCTTGTTATTTGTCTGATGTTGTAATTGACCAAATGAACCTTTCGTATTTGTTTTGGTAAATGGATTGTTCTGACTGAATTTTATGTAGAAAAGCTGGCATTTCCATTTTGTTGAGGTGTTTTAGTGTCTCATTGCTATCATCGTCAAACGGATGGTGTTTTAGTGTCTCATTGCTATCATTGTCAACCGGTTGGTGTTTTAGTGTCTCATTGCTATCATCGTAAACCGGATGGTGTTTTAGTGTCTCATTGCTATCATCGTAAACCGGATGGTGTTTTAGTGTCTCATTGCTATCATCGTCAACCGAATGGTGTTTTAGGGTCTCATTGCTATCATCGTCAACCGAATGGTGTTTTAGTGTCTCATTGCTATCATCGTCAACCGGATGGTGTTTTAGTGTCTCATTGCTATCATCGTCAACCGAATGGTGTTTTAGGGTCTCATTGCTATCATCGTCAACCAAATGGTCTTTTGGGGTCTCATTGCTATCATCGTCAACCGAATGGTGTTTTAGGGTCTCATTGCTATCATCCTCAACCGGATGTTGTTTTAGGGTCTCATTGCTATCATCGTCAACCGGATGTTGTTTTAGGGTCTCATTGCTATCATCGTCAACCGGATGGTGTTTTAGGGTCTCATTGCTATCATCGTTAACTGAATGGTGTATTAGGGTCTCATTGCTATCATCGTCAACCGGATGGTCTACTTGAAGTACCACCATATTCATCATATAAAATAGTACATATAAAGTCCTCTGATTTTATTATAGATTTGATGAGTATAATGGCTGGTTTGTCAGGGATATATCAAGTGAGGAATGGCGGGAGTCTCGATATAAATTCCCGGCTTTTCTGGATTATTTGTGTCATTTTTGGTGAATGTGGTTACCTGAACAGTCGCATATTAATTTCTAATACGATGTTATGATAAACGTGCAGTCTTGCCTTGGAAGCAACTCCCTGTGCCTTCAGTCCTTTGATTTTGTTTAGAAATGAGAGACCTGTGTGTGCTTAATTTTTTACTGTATTCAAAGGGTCAGCTCCTGGGTAAAATTGAACCCCTGGTCTTATTATTTGAGAGGGAGATACAAACTAGTAAAACTTTCCGGTTGTTTGAGATTTGATCCTCTCTGTTTTATGATACAATTATGGGATGTCTTTTGACGATTTTTGGGGCTACTAGGCCCGATTCCCCAGGCAGAAGAATATATATTTTTCCCCAAATTTTGGTCAAAATTCCCCTCCAGGATCACAAAGAAAATAAATTAATTTGTGTTTGTCCGATTGAAAACTCTCAAACATGAGAAATAGAGCTCTTGACTTTTAGATACATTTTGGAATCTGAAATCGCTTTTGTGGAAATGTTAAATTTACATTAAAATGTGTTTTGGTATATATTCTTAAAAAACAATGCAAAATTCCCTCTTTCTCACGGCCCCGGCCGCATTCCTCGTAAGTAGAAAGACAGCCCTGCAATTATTACTTCATGATTTTTTCAAGTACATTGTAGTATGAAAGTCTTTCTGTAATAATGTATGTGTTCATTGTTTACCTATATGTTGATGCATTGTTGTACTGTTTGTGTTGTGTCTGGATTTGCATCTGTATAATTTATATTTGTAATTCTTGCCGATTTAAATTGATTTCCTTATGGTTGCAAAAAATAATACAGAGAGTATTACCTTTGATGTGAGGGATTTTATTATATCAACCAACCCTCTAAAGGCTTTACAATTTACGTCTGCTTGCTTCATAATATTGTGCCAACACATGTCAAGATAGTGTCGCAAATTTAATCTCAGTAGTTCCTCGTTTATTGCCACTCACAATATTGATTGATGTTCTTAAAAGGTGAACTTTCGTGATCAAGTTGGAAAGTGGGTCATTTTGGGTTATGAACTAGGTCACCAGGTCAAATGATAGGAAAACCTTGTGAACACTTCAGAAGCCACATTTTGCATCCAATCATCCTGAAATTTGGTCAGAATGTTCATCTTGATAAATGGGTTTCATCGGGTCAAACACTAGGTCACCTAGTCAAAACATAGCCAATTTAAAACCCTGTGAATTCACTAGAGGTCACATTTGACACCCAGTCATAATGAACATTGTTCAGAATGTTTGTCTTAATAATTACCCTGAGTCAAGTTTGAAAATGAGATACTTGGGGTTAAAAACTAGGTCACCAGGTCAAATAATAAAAAACATTGTGAACACGGTAGTTCTAAGCCAAATTTTGCATCTAATCATTTTGAAAGCTTTTCAGAATTTTCTTCTTGATAAATCTAGGTCAAGTTTGGAACTGGATCATGGGAGGTCAAAAACTTGGTCACTTAGTCAAAGCATAGAAAAATCTTGTTAACACCATAGATGTCACATTTGATACTCTTGAAAATATTCAAAATGTTTGTCTTGATGAACTCTAGATCAAAAGTGGAAACTGGGTGACTTTGGGTCAAAAACTAGGTCACCAGGTCAAATAAAACAAAAAACTTAAGGAGCCACATTTTGTATCAAATCAAACTAAAAACTATACAGAATATGTTCATGATAAATTTTAGGTCAGGTGAGCAGTGTAGGGTCATATTGGCCCCCTTGTTATTCATGTGCCATATAGACTTGGGTGGCTTGACATATTTGACAATAGTATGTTGTTCTATTGCTTGCTTCGTTTTATTTGTGTAATTTTATTTTTGTTTTTAGGCGATGTTAGGTTTTGGTTCAAATTGTTTTAAAATGTTTTTCACCCACATCACAATAATGATTGAAAGATTAGTAACATGTGAGTTAAAATGAAAGATTCGAGTTAAAATCAAATTAATTACTGGGTTAACATTGATTTTCTGACACTGCGAGGGTAAGTTTGCCGAATCGAAGATTACAGTCATAGAGTGAAAAGCAGTCATCCCAGAGTGGTGGATTACCACAAAATTGAAGTTTATCATTGTGGAGTGGAGTAAAAGATCACCATTGTGGAGTGGCGTTTCATTTTTGCAGAGTGGAGTAAAAAATCGCCGTCATAGAGTGGCGGTTCAGTTTTGCTGAGTTAAGTAGAAGATCACCGTCATGGAGTGGCGGTTCATTTTTGCAGAGTGGAGTAAAAGATCACCGTCATGGAGTGGCGGTTCATTTTTGCAGAGTGGAGTAAAAGATCACCGTCATGGAGTGGTGGCTCATGTTCGCAGAGTGGAGTAAAAGATCACCGTCATGGAGTGGTGGCTCATGTTCGCAGAGTGGAGTAAAAGATCACCGTCATGGAGTGGTGGCTCATGTTCGCAGAGTGGAGTAAAAGATCACCGTCATGGAGTGGTGGCTCATGTTCGCAGAGTGGAGTAAAAGATCACCGTCATGGAGTGGTGGCTCATGTTCGCAGAGTGGAGTAAAAGATCACCGTCATGGAGTGGCGGTTCATGTTCGCAGAGTTGAGTAAAAGATCACCGTCATGGAGTGGTGGTTCATGTTCGCAGAGTGGAGTAAAAGATCACCGTCATGGAGTGGCGGTTCATGTTCGCAGAGTGGAGTAAAAGATCACCGTCATGGAGTGGTGGTTCATGTTCGCAGAGTGGAGTAAAAGATCACCATCATGGAGTGGTGGTTCATGTTCGCAGAGTGGAGTAAAAGATCACCGTCATGGAGTGGTGGCTCATGTTCGCAGAGTGGAGTAAAAGATCGCCATCATGGAGTGGTGGTTCACTTTTGCAGAGTGGAGTAAAAATGCACGTCACCAACTGGAAGATCATTATTGCAATTTGGCATAATAAGAGATTATCATTGAATAGGAGGCCACCACTACTGAGGAGAAAATCATTCTGAGTGGAGATGTAACCATCAGGCAGTGGAAAAGATTACTGTCAGTCTTCAAAATCCATTTTTAGTTAATACTGGCCCAAAATGACATCTTTGATGTTACTCCAATATAACTTCTATGGAGCTGAATGTAATATTGTTTTTAGGACTATTCTAAATCTCATCATTGTACTATCCCAGATGGCATGTTTGAGCACTAGTGACTGGATAGATTAAAAGATATTTTTTGTAAATTATTGATAGAATCAGTTGTTTTCTATTGTCGCCTTGCTGTCCTCGTCAGATTTGTAAAAAGCACCATTCTAGTGAGATATCAAGTTACGTGAAGCTAAGCTGTATTATTGGAAGTTTACATGCCATATATGGATTTTTGTCCTTAATTCATTCCACATTTGATATTTAGTATAGAATGCTTTGATTGTGTGTTTTTCTCCACTTCCATCTCATCAATAATTCAAGGAGATAGGGACTAATAATTGAAATGTGATATTTGTACACGAGACAGTAGGAAATCATGATAAGTAAACTGTGTGGAATGTATATGGATATACTCCTCCAATCGGGTAAGACAACAGTGTTATAATGCAGTGTTTTTTTTGGGGCCGAAATTCGGACCCATTCCCCTCGCTCAAAAGTATGTTTTTTCACCTATTCTCCATTAAAATTTCCCTCCTACAGCTTTTTTTTTAAATTGGAGATATGTTGCCAGTATTGTTGATATTTTTAGTCAGAAAGATAGAAACATTGACCTGTAATGAAACTAACTCGTCTGTTAACATATTTATATGTTAACATCACTGCAACAAAGAAGTGTAGTGAATACAGACATAGAAATGTATACTATGTTATGCACATTATTTCCCCCCTGTTTTCCCCTCACAACGCTATTTTCCCCTATCTAAGGGCCCCGCCACCATTCCCCTAGAAGTGAAAAGAAACACTGTAATGTTCATAGATTTGTGTTGTACTCGTACAATCCTGACTGTCGGTCCTTTGTTCATATGACCTTATTATTCCTCTGTGATCGCAGTGTCACGAGTGTGCACTTCCTGTACTGTGTGTGCCTCGCTATTCACACTCTCTCGGTAGTCCAATACAGCGGGACCTTGTTATTCCTCTGTGATCGCAGTGTGCACTTCCTGTACTATGTGTGCCTCGCTATTCACACTCTCGGTAGTCCAATACAGCGGGACCTTGTTATTCCTCTGTGATCGCAGTGTGCACTTCCTGTACTATGTGTGCCTCGCTATTCACACTCTCGGTAGTCCAATACAGTGGGACCTTGTTGTCCCTCTGTGATCGCAGTGTGCACTTCCTGTACTATGTGTGCCTCGCTATTCACACTCTCGGTAGTCCAATACAGCGGGACCTTGTTATTCCTCTGTGATCGCAGTGTGCACTTCCTGTACTATGTGTGCCTCGCTATTCACACTCTCGGTAGTCCAATACAGTGGGACCTTGTTGTCCCTCTGTGATCGCAGTGTGCACTTCCTGTACTATGTGTGCCTCGCTATTCACACTCTCGGTAGTCCAATACAGCGGGACCTTGTTATTCCTCTGTGATCGCAGTGTGCACTTCCTGTACTATGTGTGCCTCGCTATTCACACTCTCTCGGTAGTCCAACACAGCGGGACCTTGTTATACCTCTGTGATCGCAGTGTGTACTTCCTGTACTATGTGTGCCTCGCTATTCACACTCTCGGTAGTCCAATACAGCGGGACCTTATTATTCCTCTGTGATCGCAGTGTGCACTTCCTGTACTATGTGTGCCTCGCTATTCACACTCTCGGGAGTCCAATACAGTGGGACCTTGTTATTCCTCTGTGATCGCAGTGTGCACTTCCTGTACTATGTGTGCCTCGCTATTCACTCTCTCAGGAGTCCAATACAGTGGGACCTTGTTTATTCCACAATCTTCTGTCCGAATAATCGGTATCAACCGAAATAAATATCATGTCTCGATGTATCTTCTTATGCACATCGAATTGACATGTGGTATTCAAAACCATGTATTATTCGATACAAAAATTCAGATCCAATAATTCGAATGAACTATTGTAGTTTGACCCTGTTGTACTGAGAATGTTGTTTTCAAAGGATTTTTTTTTTCTGGTTTCTATGGTATGTTATGTTTACTATTGATCTGGCATTAACAGGGGTTATTTTGGGAAGATGACCCCTACCATTCAAATTGGGAATTTGTGCACATTAAACTAAGAAATTGGGGGAAAAAGTCTAGAAATTACAGCAAAATAAAAGGAATTAAAGTAAAGGATGTAGTGATTAATTAATCAACAATTGCAATTTATTAAAACTGCCTGTGATAGAAAAGTCAGTAACTTGGCTAAATTGAATCAATACTTTTTCTTCGGATTTATTGTGAATTTTTACATTCAAATTGGGAAAAATGTATACATTTGGATTATAGCTGCATATCGGCTACAAAAACAGCTGGTAAAAAACCTGATCAAGGAAGCTTATCTGTGATTAATTGTAAGCTCTGATTTGCATACAATGGTAATTGTATTCATTTTGTGCCATGAATCGTAAGTATCATGAAATTGACCATTGATTAAGCCAGTATTTGAAAGGGAGGTAACCATTGCATATGTATGTATGCCATATAATTGGAATTTATATACATTAACTCCCTTTACCTACCGTGAACTGATTGCTCAAAACTCGATAGTTACACAGGTTGTCATTTTTCTGAGAAATTGAATGAGTTTGTCTTGTAAACTCCTGTCTGATTCTGTAGCAGATCGATGTTGTTCTAGTTTGAAGGTAAGGTTCAAATTAAATATTTGAAGAAATTTTTTGCCTGTCTCTGTTGAAAAAAACACCAAACAAACTGCTACCTTTGTAGTGTGATTAATGTCTGTGCTGTTGTTCACATTCTTGTTGGTTGATGTCATTCCCAGCTGTATCGCCTACATCCTCTGCGGCCTGTTTCTTCTGTATATGGCCAAACAACTACATTATGTCCATAATTTCATATTAGGCTAAAGGGCTCTAGAAATCTTTAAATACAGTTGTTCCGGATTAGTGTACATGTATGATAATTTTGACTAGTCCAAAATGGGAGGCAAGTTGTACAAGCACAGAATAGAGTATGGATTAACAGTTAAGTAGGTGTGAATAACAGATTTGTCCCGGACTAAGTCCAACTCAACTGTTTGTAGGGCCGTAGACTTGCCTGGGGCGTGTGGTTAGTGGATTACTAGAGCACTATGTTAATACTTGTTTCTTTGTTTGATGTAAATTAAATATTAAACTATGATTATTATATAGTTCTTCAGTCACTGTTAAACTCTTACAAATTATGTCATACAAGTTTAGTCCACGATTTTCGTATGTATCCGCGTTTGGATATAATTATATAAAATAGCCGTTGTTATAAATTTCACAGTGTGTATAAAAATCTTTCCTGCAGAAGATGGCACTACATTTATTGGTATGAAGTTATTTCAGGGATTCTATTTGACCCTGGAATTCACCTGATTCCCCGTGGGATTTTCAAAAAGTCGCATTTCGACCCTCAGGATTCAAGGGTCAATTTTTTGTATAAAAGGTAATTGTGCCAATAAAATGGTAAAATTTATCAAATTGACTCTTGAGATTCAGCACCTAGGGGAACCCCTGTTATTGTGTCACAGATAGTTTGACCATCTAGATGATGAGGTGTAGGCATATCAATCAGCTAATTTTTCTAACATTTTTGAGCACTCATTTTGTGAAATTATGTTTACAGTCATTGGTAAGATATGAAATCAATATTTGCAGTAAATAATGAATGAAAACATTACTTATTAAATTAACAGTACTACTATTACACCAATGAATCATCATGCCATTGACAGGATAGTTAACCGTTATAGATTGAGCTGTTTTTACTGCTGTCTGTCGGGATTGGTGTGTAAATATTTAACAAGTTAGTACAGGAGTAAGTTTGTTATGTATTGGTATTGTTTGTCCTGACTTCAATGGAAATGTTAATGACAGACAACTCCGGGCAGCATTGAAGTAATAAATATTTTCTTTGTACTTATTTTTAGTGAGGCCAAAAAAAAAAAGTTCCGTTTCCGGTCTCCCGACCTACCCTCTTGTTAACTCTCCCACCCTAAACTTTTTATTGGGGAAAATTTTCCTCCTTTCCGTTTTTTAAAAAATATATAGAAGATAGTCAAATTTTAGGGGCTTTAATGACAGCAACAACTTCAGTAACCAAAAACAAACAAAAAAACTTTACTACCTACCTATCCTCTTTCTTTTTGACAGGAGACCAGAAACGGAACTATTTTTTTGTTTGGCCTGAACTCAATTTAAAACAGGTCTACAATTATTGCTGTATTGAAGTGTTAAGCATTATTGATAGAATTTGTATCAATGCAGATAAGACGAATTAGTGAATTATTGAAATACTCCATCCTTAGTAGTGTTCTAAAGATGTTCCTTTTGGCTGTCTCTGTTTTTGGTCATGTTGAAGTTTTTCTGGTAAAGAATCAAGAAAATACAATTTTAGTGGGTCAATGTCTGTGTTAGAATACAGTGATTTTTTAAAAACAAACTAATTTTATTGCCTGTGCCTTTTCAATTGGGAAAATATGCATGATAAAAAGAAATTCAGTCAGGGGAATGAACAAAGAATTGGGAAAACATTATTTTTTGGTGAAAATGGACGCTTTTTGGTAAGGGGAAACAGTCTATATTCGGCTGTACCCCACCCAGTACAACCTGCTGTATTGATGGCAATTCTGTTGATTGATGTTTTTTCTTTGCTTAAATGCGATATGCATAAGTGGTTACTCTGGACGTCAATAAAAATGCAACAAAAATAGCAAATACATACCCTTTGTCGATCTTATACCTTGCATTTGGCACAGCCATCAACCAACAGAACTGCCATCAATACAGCTGGTTGCACAGGATATACCCAAGTTTTTCCATATTGACGGTATACTTCTATGTATTGAGAAGAATGAAATTTGTTTCTTCTGATTTCGTCAGAGGGGATCGCTACGGGGATAGTGTATTACCTTTTCAAGACACCCCGTTTGGTGCCTCTGCTTAAAATATGAACCAATCAAATTGTCTAATTTGTTGCATATTTTAACAACGCGCTTCATATACAATGTTTGATTAGTCTAAAATGTAGGTCTTGCATCAATATACAGCTACGCCAAATAAAAAATTGAAAAAAAAACAACGTAAAACTATTTTCCAACTGACAGACTCAACTATAATTGGCCAATGTTGTCTGAACTTCCCTTTTTTGTTTGACCTAATTGTTAAAAAGGTAAAAAGCGGACGCTCAAAAATGTTATTCCCCAAATTTTAAAAAGAAGTCCTATTTCATTGGCATGGGTCATGTTCGAATTCTTCTTTTTCCACACAGGTGCTTAAAAATTTGGTAATATCCTGTAATCTCTGATTCTTTTATTTGTAAAACTTCCCCACACTCATGCTATGTGTTATTCCTCTATGTTGGATATTGTCTGCAAGATGATGAGTTATGGAATATTAAATCTTGGAAATGTGAATAAAAATCAGATATTGTTTATTCTGAATTCTGGCAAAGTTTTGCTCCCTGAACTGATAAAGCGAAGAATTTTGATCTATATTAAAATGCAATTATTCAAATTTACTGTTCTCTAAAAACTTAAAAGAGTTTGTGAACCGATATATTGCTCCGAGCTGTAAATGATCTTGTGAATAGTTTAATTACACTGTTTTAAAGCTTGCAGACTTTTTAAGAGTGTGGGTGTGTTATTGTGTACTGTATAGTTCCTATTTAATGTACTCACTGTATTCCCGCCCCCAGAATATTTAGAATATACCTTGGCCGCGAGACAAAATCCAATAAATTTTCTCTATCAGAAGCTATTTTTCTAACAGTGAACAGGGTTAATTTTGTCAGCGGAAATCACTAAAACATGGATGCGTGTTGTTTAATAACCAGCAAGCTTTTCCTTGAGTATAAATGAGATTTTTTGCTTTTCATACCTATCATAACTTATCACACATTCACCAGAACAAAATGATAATCCATTGCATAAAACTGTTGATTGGAACATTCACACCTGAATCATGCAATAACCTACATGCATCATGCCCACTCGTATGTATTACATCCCTCATATGATACATGTCATGCCAGTCTAACAAATATTATATGTGCATCGTTGACAAAATCACCACGGTCGACTTCATTATAATAATGCAGCACCTTTGAAGTCTGGGAGAAGAATTTTTTGACTCGCGTTGCATCAATCATTGTGCTGACTAAGGTTGATCTGAAAAGTCTCAATGCGGCGCATTTGAAGTCTGCTAGAATAAATACAAGGATTTAACCAGAAACTGACTTATGTTTAGGCACCAGAAGGGTTTTCCCTAAGATTTTTCAGCTGGGGGTCCTTGTTACACCCTCTCGTTTGACAAATTGGGGGTAAATGTGTAGGGTCCCAGATATGCAGTTTATACTTGTCAAAAGTTTATTTTAGGGGTCCCAGTTAGAATGCACAGTTTGTTGATAATGGGAGTCCCTAGAAAGGAAGTCAGGTACTCAAGATTTCTGCGTTAGGGAAATCCCAGTGCAAGTATGTTAGCCCCCCTGATTGTTGAAAATCAAATTCCATTGATGAAACAATAAGTTTTAACTTGCTACAGTTTATCTGACCGACAGCCTTAATCTCCTGGACAAAAACCATGCCACTGCAATTATTCTCTCTCTCCGGAACTGTGTACTGGTGAAAATGGCAAACATTTAGAAGATTTGATGTATTTTCACTAAATTACAATCTCTTCCATTGAGAGCATGTTCAGACTGACTAATCTTAATTTTGAAATATCTGTTGAAAAGCTTAGTGGAAATCTATTGAAAGTGACTGCGGGCTGTTGTGAATATAGATTCTCCCAGCCTAGAACCCCCCACTATTGTGCATTTAAACAACCTGTTGATTGCTTCTTTTCTGTAAACTTATTTCCGATATCCCTGACATGTTGCCCTGTTTGTGTATTGATCAGGAACAAAGTTGACGAAAGTGTTTAGAAAAAGTATGTGATCTGTAAGATTTATTGTTTTTGAATGGAATGAAACATATTAACCTGTGGATGATTTTTTAACTCAATAGTTCACTGAAGTTTAATTGAAGTCTTGGTTGTGTGATTCAACTGCTGGCTTTTATGAAAATATTGAACTGGAATATGATTTATAGATTTTTTAATGAAAGTGTTGCCCGGAGACAAAGTAGGCCCGAGTGAATTTGTCGATCATTGGAAATCCTTTGAAATGCTATGGCGAGAATGGGGGAACATGGATGTTGAGGAATGCGACTCAAGTTTACCCTGGAGTTTCAGTGTCGGAGTGATTTGTGGCGTAATATTGTGGACTATAATTGTTGTTGGAAATATTAATGTGAATACAAACAAGCCTAGTAATGGTTCTGAGATATGTTGATAATGGATTTAATACCATTTTGAATGTATTTTTAGCAAAATTTGTTAAGTTTTTCCAGGTATGAATGTAGGTGAGATGTGTTGTAATTTTGATACTGGTTAAATTTAGTGATATGAATTGGTGAAAGGTTTTAGTAGTTTGCAGTTGGCCAATTATTGAAGGGTATACGTTTTTGAAACCATGCTGTGCCTGATATTTTAATACACTCGTATAATATATGTCTTGGTGAATCATTGTGAAATGTGCGAAAGAATTATGAAATAAATTTCAATATGGCTGTGAAAAATTGAAAAGGGTATCCGTTTGTTGTAAGAAGTTTAATAATGTTACTGCAGCAGCCAGTAACTGTTTTTGAAGCACAAATCTACAACAGATAAAAGATAGGAATATTATGACCTGATCACTGATACTCTGGCATTGTTGGTTAGGAGAAAATTGAAATTATTCCTCATACACGAAGATTTGAATCATAATTTTGTTGTCAGGGGATACAGAATGAAGCTGAGCTTCATTTGAAATATTTGGCTCGAGTGATGTCAGTTGTCATTACTGTTAAGCCAGTTGTCATTTGTTAAACGCAAGTATTGAAAGTGTCGTGTAGTGCTTGAATACTGAGGATTCGAAGGACATTTTTGGGGGATATTTTATGCATACTGATTATATCGACTGCCTTAAACCCTGACAAAATTATGTTGAGCACATTAAAGAGACTGTCATTGCCTTATAGACGAACTAAAAGTGACAGTTCATTCTTTGGAGGAAAGAGGCGCTCACGTAAGTTAAATTACTTTCACTATGATGATTGTACATCTTATACACTGCAACTCCGTTATATCCGACACTCCGTTATACCGCGGTCGGATAGAATGTGATATTATTATAACGCGATGTCGTCGTGGCTCCCGATTATTATCATAAAAAATACTAACATTTGTCAAAAAAGGAAGAAAAATTGATCAAAATTGCATTTTTCACTGCTCTTTCGCGAACCATGATCGCGAATCAACGAGATCGCATTATAATGGAGTTGCAGTGTATATTGAATGATGATTGTAGTAACATCCAATCTATTGAATATTTAATGTTAGTGCCTCTCAATGTAGGTTGTAGATCTTTCTTTTCCAGAAGCTGTTTTACACTTTGAGCAGATTAAATTGACCTCAGGTCATGGTATAGTTGTAAACCATGAGGTTGGTGAATACGAAATTAAGTTATGAAAAGTGGTTGCTGTTCTTCCTGAGGGTTATATATTTATAGTATTCTGTAAATTGTAGTGCATGCTAGATAATGGTGTGGTTGAAATTGCTTGAAACTTTGTGTTTTCTCTCCAAGAGAGGATCATTATAATGAAATAAACAAATGATTTAGTTCGAAAGGTGGCCAGTTAGACGTATATAACGGCCAATTAGGATGTTAAATGTTCCAGAACAGAATCTTGCTGTCTGTAGTACTTGTGTTTAGTTCTTTTGAGAGAAAGGTATTTTCAATTAAACAAGTTTGTATACAATGTCTGTTCTCCCTACCTCTCCCCCCTCCCTGCTGGTCATTGCATAGCATGGGGTATCATATCTCTTTGATTCATGGAAACCATGGCATTTCAACAGGTCTGTAACCTCTTAATAGTCTGTTCCAATATTAGGGCTCTTTATACCCCCCCCCCCCCCGCCAAACAAAGTTTGAAGGGGAATATAGGAGTCACCCTGTGGTCGGTCGGTTACGGCAATGGAATTGAAAAAGACTTCATACAATGATAGAGCACAATAGGAGGAAGTGCTGTGTACAAGAACGATAACTCTATTTTAGCTTATTACAGAGTTATTGCTCTTTGTTACCGTTTCTTGTCCGAAGCATAACTGTAGCGGGGTTATTAATCACATTCAGTGATAGTTCTAAGTTCTACTGTATTTGATGACTTTATGATGGTTTAAAATATGCATTTAACAAGTACATTGTTATGTCCAACAATTTATAATTATTATGAATGTTTTTTTATTTAGGCTTGTCCTACTTTTCCTACTTTTCCTACTTTTCCCTACTTTTTTACTTGCTCCCTACTTTTCCCCGACTTTTTCTTACAAGAGCCCAACTTAATCCCTAAATTTTGATAAGATGTGAGTTGATAGCCTGCTTGTCTAAACGAAGTTAAGGTAAATGTACAATGCATTTGTGTGTGTGTCTATTTCCTTGATTGCCCACATATAATTATCTAAGAATTTAATTCATTATTCACTGTCCATATTTAATCATTAAGTGTGGCTTAATTAATTGCTGTATGAATAATTTATCACAGTAAGACTTTGGCCATGCATTGTGTTGATTTCACTTTCAGTGTATATAACCACTCGAGTGTGAAGGTCCTGGCAGTAATATAATAACCCTATGTTTGCAGATAAACTTCCCTATTTTCTATTATAACCTAGTATCATCTGGCAACTGACATACGGTTGAGTAACAATTTACTTTGACATTTTGATTGCAGCTGGATACTTCTAATAACTGAGAGATAGAAGTCTATGGGTGGGTCTAGATCGTCTAACCTGCTTGTTAGTGCCACTGATTGGGCTATCAAAATATCAACTTGGTTTAGATTTCATTGACTTGTACTCCTCAGAGTAACAAGGAAAGGAAAAGTCTGCATCACTGTGTGTGTAATGACATCAACGTTGAATATAACTTGCTGGTAGTTAATATGACTTGCTGTTAGTTAATATAACTTGCTGGTAGTTAGGCTGCTGATTTGATGAGCTTGGTATCTTTTGTGCTAACTTAATTTGAATCTTATTTTGTTTTTGTGGAAATGCTTAGTTCACATTGACATTAATTTTACATAAGCATTGAAAACCATTGAGATCACTACAGGTATATCCGTAGTATTCTAAGACAGGCATTAATTTTAAGGCAAAAGGAAGGTATTTAGTTTATACAGTTTAGCAGAAGGGATACTGTACTTGTATTCACGAAGATAGCTTGCACATAACGGTGATTTGATTTGCAGGTGTTTAGCTAGGCATTGTCACATACACCCATCAATACTATGGAACCTGACAAATAAAATAATGGTTAAAGTAACACAAATGAAATAAAAATGAATAAAATAGTGTTTACAGTAAAAATGCATTAAATTTGAATATAATAGTGTTCAAGAAATGCAATAAAAATGTTGATTGGTAGGAGGGATGTTAAGGGCATATTAAATGTGTTTATAAGTCTCTTTTGCCTACACTCAATTTGACTACATAGGGATGTCGCTGATTTTAGTACACATCTCTGTCAGAAACAATGCCTGATGGACCATCTATGAAACTCCCCAACTATAAAACCTGAAAAGATTTAATAAAACCAGTATGTTTAAAAAAAAAAATGTTTGGTTGTGTTCTTAACCAACTTAAACAAGAACTGTGTTGAATGGCCTGATGATAGATATATGTCTGTAGTGCTTGAAATGTTTGTTTTGGTAAGTTTTTGTGTGGTTGCAAATTGCTGGTTCCTATATTGATTCCCCATTCAGTGTGTTTATTGATTGCTGAGAGATTGATGCAGTACTTGCAGACACTTCACTTTATATGATGGTTTACTTAATACTGTATGGATCTTAAACCTTCATTGTCAAAATGTTTAGAGAATTCTTGACTTGTAGACCAAGACATTTCATTGCTTGTTTACTGTGTCAATGCTTCATTTGCACTTATCATGTTGTTTATTTCTTTGCTGATATGTCAATAAAAAGATTATCATGCTGCTGTGGATTTTTGTCACAAAAAGAAGCTTTAATTCACAAAAAGAAGCTTTAATTCACAAAAAGAAGCTTTAATTCACACAAAGAAGCTTCAATTCACAAAAAGAAACTTTAATTCACAAAAAAGCTTTAATTCACAAAAAGAACCTTTAGTTCACTAAAGAAGCTTTAAGTCACAAAAAGAAGCTTCAATTCACAAAAAGAAGCTTTAATTCACATAAAGCTTTAATTCACAAAAAGAAGATTTAGTTCACTAAAGAAGCATTAAGTCACAAAAAGAAGCTTAAATTCACAAAAAGATTTTATAATTTTTGTAAATATGTTCTGTTGTGAGGAAACATTCTGTGACTGTGTAACTATACAAAGAATTAATTGTATCAAATGTGCTAAGTTTGTTAAGTTTAGAAAATGATTTAGAAATAAGAAATTATTTCTGAAAAAAATCTCATACAATTTGCTTGCTACAAAATGAAGCAGTTTGTAAGTTGTCGTCAGGTTTTAAAGGTTTGGTAAAACAAATTCACGGAAGAATATTTGAGTGCTTATTTGACAGTTCACCCACACTGTTCATTTATTATAAGCCTCTAGTGGCCAGTGATTTTGTATTCTACATCAATTTGAGCTCGTTATAAAGAATTAAATTGACCTCTGGATCTGTAAAAAGTTTTAAAAAAATTCAAGGATTCATCAGACTGAAAGGCATGCCGTTATTTTCTCACCTTTGTAAACCTGGCAAGAAAGTTTCAGACAACCCTAAGCTGATATTCCCCCCTATACACCCCATGATTTATATAATCTAATCATGATATAGGATAATTACTTTGCATTTTTATAAGGTTTTTATGTCCTTTACATTTTCTTGCATATTTCATCATAACATCATTAGCTCCAGCATGTTCATAATCTGGTATAACGAGTTGGAATCAATGTATAAAATGTAGTTTATTATCCGTGGAAGTTGAGTTGAATCTATCTGTGAATTAAGACAAATATCAGCATGAAGTTTTTTTCACTTCCCACACCTGATATGAGTACAGCTGTGATAACTGAATCATGCTGGTTCCTTGCTGACTTTAAAGATAACTGAATCATGCTGGTTCCTTGCTGACTTTAAAGATAACTGAATCATGCTGGTTCCTTGCTGACTTTAAAGATAACTGAATCATGCTGGTTCCTTGCTGACTTTAAAGATAACTGAATCATGCTGGTTCCTTGCTGACTTTAAAGATAACTGAATCATGCTGGTTCCTTGCTGACTTTAAAGATAACTGAATCATGCTGGTTCCTTGCTGACTTTAAAGATAACTGAATCATGCTGGTTCCTTGCTGACTTTAAAGATAACTGAATCATGCTGGTTCCTTGCTGACTATTATTTAAGTGAAGTATTACTCCAATATTCCGTATAATTCTGGGGCAAGTTTCATGTAATGACCAGTTTGGTGTTGATAAGTGCATAGTGGAGATTATCAGACTCTTGGTATCATTTTGAGTAAGAAATTCAGAGAATGACAACTTAAGTATCGCCTTCCTCCTTTAAGTCTGATCTCTGTTCCACAATTATCTAATGTATGAGTATGGGAGATTTAGTGATTAAACTGCATGTATGGAAGCAGGGTTTTCCCTCAAGCTTACCAAATAGGGGTCCCAGGACCCCAAACTTAGTCATTTTTGGAGTCCCTGACAATTTTTAAGTTTCGGACGCATTAATGAAAAATAAATATTGGTCGCTGGACGCATTGATTGTCAATTGTAAATGTGAGTCCTATGTCCAAACATTGCTCAGTGACACAGAAAACCAGTGTCTGGGAAATCCTTGGGAAGTTTTATTGCTCAATAGACATTGTGGCAGGCAGCCCTTTCTGTGTTGTGGTGATTTAGACCACTTTCAACAGCCTTGCTGTTGGGAAGGCTTTTTAGCATCATGTGAGTGGTCCCCAGGTTCCAACCCAGGTGGGGGGCATGTTGGATTTTTTCCTGATTTACCTTAGTGTCAAAAACATCTTAACTACCTATATGCGAGTTTTCCTCTCATTAAAATTTTGTCATTGGGTCTAGCAATTATGGTGAACATAGATCTAGTATTACTTTTCCGTATATATATCATGGTATAATTCATTAAAATTTCTATGCTTCATGTATATTTTTATCTCATTTCAGATTCATTTGTAAACAGTCAAGAATGGACGTTAAGTCGATCAGTTCCAGATTTAAAACTGGTAAGTATTGATTTGAAATTCTTTGTTAGAAGCTGTAAGCACCATATCTGATATCTGTACACCTATATTTGGGTTGATGTGCCCACGTCGTGATGTCATAAAAAAGGAGTGCCCACATGTAATCAATAGCTGCACATTGCTATAAGCTGTAATTATTCTGAGATATAAATTGTCACTTAATTGTATCCCGGCCTTTGAAGTAGTCAATGAAAACATCCTCTGACTGTTCACTAGGTAATGAGGAATTGTATCCCGGCCTTTGAAATAGTCAATGAAAACATGCTCTGACTGTTCACTAGGTAATGAGGAATTGTATCCTGACCTTTCAAGCAGTCAATGAAAACATGCTCTGACTGTTCACTAGGTAATGAAGAATTGTATCCTGACCTTTCAAGCAGTCAATGAAAACATGCTCTGACTGTTCACTAGGTAATGAGGAATTGTATCCTGACCTTTCAAGCAGTCAATGAAAACATGCTCTGACTGTTCACTAGGTAATGAGGAATTGTATCCTGACCTTTCAAGCAGTCAATGAAAACATGCTCTGACTGTTCACTAGGTAATGAAGAATTGTATCCTGACCTTTCAAGCAGTCAATGAAAACATGCTCTGACTGTTCACTAGGTAATGAGGAATTGTATCCTGACCTTTCAAGCAGTCAATGAAAACATGCTCTGACTGTTCACTAGGTAATGAAGAATTGTATCCCGGCCTTTGAAGCAGTCAATGAAAACATGCTCTGACTGTTCACTAGGTAATGAGGAATTGTATCCCGGCCTTTCAAGCAGTCAATGAAAACATGCTCTGACTGTTCACTAGGTAATGAGGAATTGTATCCCGGCCTTTGAAGCAGTCAATGAAAACATGCTCTGACTGTTCACTAGGTAATGAGGAATTGTATCCCGGCCTTTCAAGCAGTCAATGAAAACATGCTCTGACTGTTCACTAGGTAATGAGGAATTGTATCCCGGCCTTTAAAGCAGTCAATGAAAACATGCTCTGACTGTTCACTAGGTAATGAGGAATTGTATCCCGGCCTTTCAAGCAGTCAATGAAAACATGCTCTGACTGTTCACTAGGTAATGAGAAATTGTATCCTGACCTTTCAAGCAGTCAATGAAAACATGCTCTGACTGTTGACTAGGTAATGAAGAATTGTATCCCGGCCTTTCAAGCAGTCAATGAAAACATGCTCTGACTGTTCACTAGGTAATGAGGAATTGTATCCCGGCCTTTCAAGCAGTCAATGAAAACATGCTCTGACTGTTCACTAGGTAATGAGGAATTGTATCCCGGCCTTTAAAACAGTCAATGAAAACATGCTCTGACTGTTCACTAGGTAATGAGGAATTGTATCCCGGCCTTTCAAGCAGTCAATGAAAACATGCTCTGACTGTTCACTAGGTAATGAGGAATTGTATCCCGGCCTTTCAAGCAGTCAATGAAAACATGCTGTGACTGTTCACTAGGTAATGAGGAATTGTATCCTGACCTTTCAAGCAGTCAATGAAAACATGCTCTGACTGTTCACTAGGTAATGAGAAATTGTATCCCAGCCTTTAAGGCAGTCAATGAAAACATGCTCTGACTGTTCACTAGGTAATGAAGAATTGTATCCTGACCTTTCAAGCAGTCAATGAAAACATGCTCTGACTGTTCACTAGGTAATGAGAAATTGTATCCCGGCCTTTAAAGTAGTCAATGAAAACATGCTCTGACTGTTCACTAGGTAATGAGAAATTGTATCCCGGCCTTTAAAGTAGTCAATGAAAACATGCTCTGACTGTTCACTAGGTAATGAGGAATTGTATCCCGGCCTTTAAAGCAGTCAATGAAAACATGCTCTGACTGTTGACTAGGTAATGAGGAATTGTATCCCGGCCTTTAAAGCAGTCAATGAAAACATTCTCTGACTGTTCACTAGGTAATGAGGAATTGTATCCCGGCCTTTCAAGCAGTCAATGAAAACATTCTCTGACTGTTATCTAGGTAATGAGGAATTGTATCCCGGCCTTTCAAGCAGTCAATGAAAACATTCTCTGACTGTTCACTAGGTAATGAGGAATTGTATCCCGGCCTTTAAAGCAGTCAATGAAAACATGCTCTGACTGTTCACTAGGTAATGAGGAATTGTATCCCGGCCTTTAAAGCAGTCAATGAAAACATGCTCTGACTGTTCACTAGGTATTGAGAAATTGTATCCTGACCTTTCAAGCAGTCAATGAAAACATGCTCTGACTGTTCACTAGGTAATGAGGAATTGTATCCCGGCCTTTCAAGCAGTCAATGAAAACATGCTCTGACTGTTCACTAGGTAATGAGAAATTGTATCCCGGCCTTTCAAGCAGTCAATGAAAACATGCTCTGACTGTTCACTAGGTAATGAGGAATTGTTTCCCGGCCTTTCAAGCAGTCAATGAAAACATGCTCTGACTGTTCACTAGGTAATGAGAAATTGTATCCCGGCCTTTCAAGCAGTCAATGAAAACATGCTCTGACTGTTCACTAGGTAATGAGAAATTGTATCCCAGCCTTTAAGGCAGTCAATGAAAACATGCTCTGACTGTTCACTAGGTAATGAGGAATTGTATCCTGACCTTTCAAGCAGTCAATGAAAACAGATGATCTGACTGTTCACTAGGTAATGAAGAATTGTATCCCGGCCTTTCAAGCAGTCAATGAAAACATTCTCTGACTGTTGACTAGGTAATGAGGAATTGTATCCCGGCCTTTCAAGCAGTCAATGAAAACATGCTCTGACTGTTCACTAGGTAATGAGGAATTGTATCCCGGCCTTTCAAGCAGTCAATGAAAACATGCTCTGACTGTTCACTAGGTAATGAGGAATTGTATCCCGGCCTTTCAAGCAGTCAATGAAAACATGCTCTTGACTGTTCACTAGGTAATGAGGAATTGTATCCCGGCCTTTAAAGCAGTCAATAAAAACATGCTCTGACTGTTCACTAGGTAATGAGGAATTGTATCCCGGCCTTTCAAGCAGTCAATGAAAACAGATGATCTGACTGTTCACTAGGTAATGAGGAATTGTATCCCGGCCTTTCAAGCAGTCAATGAAAACAGATGATCTGACTGTTCACTAGGTAATGAGGAATTGTATCCCGGCCTTTCAAGCAGTCAATGAAAACAGATGATCTGACTGTTCACTAGGTAATGAGGAATTGTATCCCGGCCTTTCAAGCAGTCAATGAAAACAGATGATCTGACTGTTCACTAGGTAATGAGGAATTGTATCCCGGCCTTTAAAGCAGTCAATGAAAACAGATGATCTGACTGTTGACTAGGTAATGAGGAATTGTATCCCGGCCTTTCAAGCAGTCAATGAAAACATGCTTTGACTGTTCACTAGGTACTAAGGTAATGAGAAATTGTATCCGGGCCTTTAAAGCAGTCAATGAAAACAGATGATCTGACTGTTCACTAGGTAATGAGAAATTGTAGACTCATCATTTTCTATTTGTTTTACTCTGCAGTTGAATTTCCAGAGAATGTGGGTATTAACTCCATTACTCAGTACTTGGCAAGGTATTGCTCTGTATTCAAATTCTATATCTGCTTAAGATGTCTGATTATTAACTGAACTTGAAGCAGTGAAAAAAAAACCTACATTTTATTTGCAGATAGATCAATATCAGTATGTTGGCCAATGAATAAATAATATTAGCTAATTTTCCTGGGCCTTTATTTAGAGTATTGGCTACACACATGACTGTCTTGTTTGCAGTTTTCTTGAAAAATCTGAGAAGTTACAGAAATTGGAGGCATATAGCATTGTTATTATGTCTGTCCGTATACAAGGTTCGCACAGGTCTTGAAAAATCCTTGAAATTGATGCCTAAACCTTGAAAACTACTTGAATTTGTAACTGCCAAAAACTCCTTGGAGACTACTTGAATTTTGAAAAAAAAACGAACAAATTTTGCTAAATTGCCCTTGAATTCTTTTACTGCGAATGGAAAAAGGACAAAAAATAACAAACATACCAACGATGATGAAAAAATGCATAAAAATGACAGAGCTATTTTCGACAGGGCCTACCGCCGAGTAGCAATATTATGGTAATACAGTAGAGCTATTTTCGACAGGGCCTACCGCCGAGTAGCAATAGTATGGTAATACAGTATGGTACGGCAGTCAACAGGTTTAATGAGTAATTTTATATTTACCTTTAGCAGAGGAACCCTATTGATTTTGGGGTCACTGGGTCAAAGGTCAAGGTCATAGGGGTCAATTGTACATAAACCATTTCTGATCAATAACTCGAGAACTCCTTGACCTATCATCCTCAAACTTAGTCCACACATTAATTTTTGGTAGCTGAGGAACCCTAAAGGTTTTTTGGTCAAAGGGTGAAGGGTCAAGGTCATAGGTCAAATGTATTCAAAACACCTCCCATTATTTTGAATGTTCAGTATGACAAAATTGTGGACTTCTATTGTACATGACTATCTATATAAATTAAAGGTCAGTTCATCGCATACATGAGATGAGCTCTTTCATTACCTACAGTTAACCAACAACCTGTTGTTACTGTTTCCAATATGGCACTAATCAAAGTATGCATCCACAAAAACCCTTTTGTACCATTTTTACCACAAAACATTTCCAGCATGTATATTTGTGCGGCATACTTTGAAGTTGCTTATGCGATTGTACAAAATATAACTGACAAAAAACCATGAGGTCATTGTTAATTGACTATTTTTTCATCAAAATTTCACGAGCCTCTGATTGGTTATTTTCTTGGCTTTACCTGACATTGACTCCCACTTTCAGATGTCTGTTTTCAGTGTTCTCTTCTCTCGTCTGTTATCACTTTCTTCTCATATTGCTAAAAAACACCTCAATAATAAGACCACCTTTATGGCCCTTGAAAACTGGTATTTTTATTGAACTGGTCTTAATATTGAGGTTGAATAAAGAGCGAACCGGTCAAATTGGACTTGAAAATTGTGGTCTAAACTTTGAGGTGGTCTTATTATTGAGGTGGACGTTAGGTGATGTTTTACTGTATTTATATTTTTGATTGAACTTTCTGTCCTTTATTTCAGGGTATTTTGGGTTCTGTACAGAGTGGCAAATCGGCGCTGGTACACAGATACCTGACTGGTTCGTACATGCAGGAAGAATCACCGGAAGGTTGGTAGTGTTGCTTGCTAAAAATTGAATACTTTGATACATTGATTTCAATGCTTTATATCTAAAGAATTATAAAAATGACGTTCCTACCACCTGCTTTATTGAAGTAGTATATTCCTGTATAGTCCAGTAAAAATGAAGTTTTCTGTGTCTTTTTACTGATATAAAAGATTTCTCGATAAAAGTTTCAGGTGCCTTACCTTTTGGTCTAAAGCTACTTATTTTACGTCGATTTTAAAACAAGTTTTTACAGCTTACACCAATTGACTGTTTCCTTGGTACTAACCAGTACTCGCAGCATATACAATATTATTGTGAAGCTTGATCAAACTCCACTAACACAGGACTCGAACTCTCATCCTTTGGTTCAGGAGTCGGGCGCTCTACTCCTCGACCACTATGCCTTACCGTTCGTTTGAGCTTGGCTTTCCTTTTTGACTGGTATCCGAGTATCCAGTGTGTGAAGGTAATAGATATCGAATGGTAGAGAATTATATTCAGTAAGGATGCCTTACAATGTTCTGTACACAAAATCAAACATTAATACATATACTCTGTTTTCAGGTGGTCGGTTTAAGAAAGAAGTAATTATAGATGGACAGAGTTATCTTCTCCTGATACGGGATGAAGGTGGTGCCCCTGAAATGCAAGTAAGTCACCTGTGTACAGGAATATACCAGTTCTTTTAGCTCACCTGAGCACAAAGTATGGTCAGCTATTAGGATCGTTTGCTGTCCGTTGTCTTCCATCAAAATTCTGCCCAAATGACATTTTCTTCTAAAGCATTGAATAGATTTTGCCCAAACTTAACTGCAGTGATTCATGGCTGGGCCTCTTTGAAAGTTCCATAAATCGTTACATTCTGCTACATAGTAAATATCCTAGTATGCATATAGTGGAACTTATAGCTGAGTGGATCTTGACTGAGTCACTGACCTTGACCAATTTATTGACACATAAGTCTAAATCAGCCTGAATGGCAGTGGACTCAGATGAGCGTATTGGTATCTGTAAATTATGCACATTTAAATCACCCGCCATGTTAAATGTACTTGTAATCACCACTTTCTGGCATATTCACTGACAGAATCTTTTTATCTGATAAAAATGAAAATTTAAATGTCAAATTTCCTAAGTGTCCTTGCTTGCAATTGGATATCGAAGCACTTACATTTTCCTGTGAAGTTTAAGTCACCTGTCTTTTACTTCATAATTATATGGTTCAAGGTATCTGATTATCATAGAAGTGTTTCTTCGGAACTCGGTTACACATTTAGATGGTAGATTTGAATGCCTGAAATGAAACATAAACTGTTATCACCAAGCGTGTTGATAAAAAGTGGATGTGAGACGAATTTTGGTCTTTGGCTGTTTCCGTTTTTCTGGGGTATTCTTATTCTAGTCTGTACAATCCCATGTAGATCAAGATCTATATCTATATTCAATATTATTTTTCTCTTCACAGTTTACTCAGTGGGTAGATGCTGTGATATTCGTGTTCAGTTTGGAGAATGAGGTCAGCTTTCAGTCAGTTTATCAATACTACTTGAAGATGACCCACTTTAGAAATACTGCAGAAATCCCGCTCATTCTTGTTGGTACTCAAGGTATGTAACTTCCGATTTATCTGCCCCCATATACATCAAATTATCCCCCCTTAGCTGATGCAGATTTTTCATCAGATGTTTTTGGCTGATTTTTTGCCAAATGCTTTACTTTCTGTTTAACCAAAATGGTATCAGTTGATTTGTATGGTGATGCTGTTTCTTACGTCTTTAGTATGCAAGAAGATTTTAATTGGTAGTTGAACATTTGATAGTATAATTAGTTCATCTGGACTGAAGGCAGTTATGCATTTGTCATTTTCTGTTTCATCATCATCATCATCATCTTTAGTGAGAGCATCATCATCATCTTTAGTGAGAGCATCATCATCATCTTTAGTGAGAGCATCATCATCATCTTAAGTGAGAGCATCACCATCATCTTTAGTGATGGCATCATCATCATCTTTAGTGAGAGCATCACCATCATCTTTAGTGAGAGCATCACCATCATCTTTAGTGAGAGCATCATCATCATCTTTAGTGATCGCATCACCATCATCTTTAGTGAGAGCATCACCATCATCTTTAGTGATTGCATCACCATCATCTTTAGTGAGAGCATCATCATCATCTTTAGTGAGAGCATCATCTTTAGTGATCGCATCACCATCATCTTTAGTGAGAGCATCATCATCATCTTTAGTGAGAGCATCATCATCATCTTTAGTGATCGCATCACCATCATCTTTAGTGAGAGCATCATCATCATCTTTAGTGATCGCATCACCATCATCTTTAGTGAGAGCATCACCATCATCTTTAGTGAGAGCATCATCATCATCTTTAGTGAGAGCATCATCATCATCTTTAGTGAGAGCATCATCATCATCTTTAGTGAGAGCATCATCATCATCTTTAGTGAGAGCATCATCATCATCTTTAGTGATCGCATCATCATCATCTTTAATGAGAGCATCATCATCATCTTTAGTAAGAGCATCACCATCATCTTTAGTGATCGCATCACCATCATCTTTAGTGAGAGCATCATCATCATCTTTAGTGAGAGCATCACCATCATCTTTAGTGATCGCATCACTCAGACTGAGTATTCTCGCGATATGAAAAGAAATACTGTTCACCCACAGCAGCCAGAAAAGCTTTTTACAGTTTGTACACTTTGAATAAAAAAACAGTTCAAAGCAGTTCTCAGATAAGATTTTAGATGCCTCCCAGTCTCACAAGGGTCGACTGGAACCCGTCGATAGTGGGCTTGCTGACTACTGCTGGTGACAGTCGGTTCCAGAGAACGCTGGATGTTTGGAATATCCTGAAAATATACGTTTTCGTGTATTACAGTTATTACTTACAATCTTCAGTTTTATGAATTAGTGTTGTGGTGTTACTGAAGAATTTAGTAATTATCATTAAATTCCTGATGTATGAGGTAATCAACAATAATCATTCCAGCATATAAACAGATCAACCAACATGGTTTGGGAGATTTGTTTTTTCTGAGCTAAAAAAACTCCAAGTAAGAGTGTTTTTATACTGTCTTGCTGGAAGCTTCATGTGGTGACACTGTACAAAAAATGCAACATGGCTTCGCAATTGATCAACAACAAAAACAACAAAATGGCTGACTTCTTGTTCATGTTCTAAACCGCTTTGCTGAATTGCACAAAATTTAAGCGCAAGGTTACTAGGGTGACACTCACCAAAAATACGAGGGGTAAAAGATACATGTTGTTTGACGGTAAGTTTTAGTAAGGTCAGTCTCTGTATAAATGTTTGACAGCTGTCTGCATAAATACCATTTGATGATTTTGGTAAAAGAAGAACTGCTCAGTGTTGAGTATAAACTTGAAGTGCCTGCATTGTGTCATACTGACTGGTTTGAAAACTTCAAAACAAATATCTTTCACCAGGAATTTCAGAATCATGGATAGCGATGAGATGTTGCTTTCTATGTATTTGATGCCGCAAAGCTCTTGATATTGTTCCTTGGCCCCATATTGTTCCTTGGCCCCATATTGTTCCTTGGCCCCTTATTGCTCCTTGGCCCCATATTGTTCCTTGGCCCCATATTGTTCCTTGGCCCCATATTGTTCCTTGGCCCCTTATTGCTCCTTGGCCCCATATTGTTCCTTGGCCCTATATTGCTCATTGGCCCCATATTGTTCCTTGGCCCCATATTGTTCATTGGCCCCTTATTGCTCCTTGGCCCCATATTGTTCCTTGGCCCCATATTGTTCCTTGGCCCCATATTGTTCCTTGGCCCCTTATTGCTCCTTGGCCCCATATTGTTCCTTGGCCCCATATTGTTTCTTGGTCCAATATTGTTCTTTGGCCCCATATTGTTCCTTGGCCCCATATTGTTCCTTGGCCCCATATTGTTCCCTGGCCCCTTATTGTTCCCTGGCCCCATATTGTTCCTTGGCCCCTTATTGTTCATTGGCCCCTTACTCCTGTTGTCCTCCTCATGAAAGCTAATGAGTGAATGTCTAGAAACGAGTAAAAAGTGTTTCATCTGTACTTTACACTAAAAAATAAATATTTTGAGTTCTATCAGAAATTTTGGTGTTCTGGTGGATACCTTATCATACAAGAACTGTGTGAAAAATGGACTTTTATTAGCTTCTTTTTTATCAGGAGAACCATGGAACATTCTAAGCTTCAATAATATTGAGCTATTTTTATTGGCCTCTGGAAATTATCAAATTGTTGAAGGAATGCTGATATCTAGTTGCCAAAGTGTACGAAAAAATGTGATAACCAAGGGCAGATAACATCTGTTATAATTTGATAAAAAGGGAGATAAATTGCACTGTAATGATTAAAAATCCCGATTAGTTTATCTCGCCGTCATTCCTTCTGTACGGTGCATTACACTAATGTGCACTTACCATAATTATTTATTTTTGGCTGCATTTGAATTTGAAAATTAACAAATCTTGTACTTTCAAGTGTTCATGTTGATAAATGAGATACGCACATATTTTACTGCGTTTATCAGTGATTCAATGATAGAATGAATGAGATGTGTCGGGTCATTAAAAAGGGAATACTTGATTTTCATTCTTGCCGATAATTCTAAAAATAATAAAACAATGTGTGTGATGTCTTTATATAGAAGTTTACTACTTTGCCTGATAATGCAATCCAAAACAATGTGTGTGATGTCTTTATATAGAAGTTTACTACTTTGCCTGATAATGCAATCCAATTTGCGTGTTTAAGAACACATTTGCTGTTCAGTATTTAGCCTGAAACTAATCTAAACTTTTCCTTGAAAAGCTATTCGTAACACATGTCCATGGCTTACTTTCACAATAAAAAAACATAATTAGACAATTGTGCATTAGACACATACATTTGATTACCATACTTTTTCAGTTGGCTTGTTACTAATCATTTCAGTTGAATAGTTTGTCTTCGGAGTTTTAAATTTGTCTTAAAAAGCTGTATAAATGTGTGTGAATACTGGCTCAGTGCTCCGCAAATGTTGGAAGGTGTAGAAGTTGAGGGGTATAGCACCTTACCTCTGTTCCTAAGGTCATGAATTTGAGCTCTGCTTTGCACGAGATGTAGTTACAATCTTCACAATTCCTGAATCAGGGGTTCCACTAGATGCTGAATTTCAAGGGTCATTTTTATCATTTTTGACGGGATTTGACTATTTTATAGCCAAAATCCCTATAATTCAGAGAAAAATTGACCCTTCAGCCAAAATCCTATGGGTAAAATTATGACCTTTTGGAAAATCCGGGGGTCAATTTAAGGGTCAGGTGGAATCCCTGATTTTGTGAGAGTACTGGGCGACAAGCAATCATGGAGTTTGATCTGTTCTAAGAACTTGTTATACAATCGATGTGAAATAAGTATGTTTAAACAAAAACTGAATTGATGTTGGAATTTGTTATACCCTTTGAGCTAATTAGGTCATCTGACTGCTATAAGTAGCTGAGTAAAATAGAACAGTAATGTTAAATTTAGAATGCCTTGTTATCGGCATACTTGCCGTGAAGTATACATTTTGTTACCAATAATACAAAAAATGTGAACGTATAATCATGCAGTCACTGCAAGTGTTGTAATATTTGATTAAACTTTCCAGACTTCTAGTGTCAGTGTGATATCTGAGATATTACATGTCAGACTTTGATATCTCCCTGAAAGTATCATTCAGAACTTCATTAAATCTAGTCGGAAGTTGCTGTCTATTTGATTCATATCTTGAACGGAGTTTTAAACATTCATAACATGCTGACTTTGTGTTTATATTAATAATATATTTTGCCTCAATTATTGCATAATATTATCATACAAATTGTTTCGTAGTGAAGGCATCGGATTGTTCTAATAATTCTTAAGTTTAGGTTAACGCTTGTATCTGCAGTGGACTGTTCCTTATTGTATTATGGACTGTTCCATTTATTATATCAAGGGGTGTCTTAACTTTGTCTCTGCTGTGAACTGTTCCACTATGTGTGTTGGACTGATTGATCAATTGCTATTTGGAGGGATGTGATACCTGTATTATGGAGTGGTCTGCCTGCGTTCAGTAAAGGTGTTTGCGGCTAACGTTTTGCAACGTTTGTAATTTGGTTCTTGTGTGAGTGAATGTGATACGGTGGGTCAGGGATACAAAACCAAACAGTTTCGTAACGTTTGCTACTGTTAGCTGTAACTGAACACAGGGCTGCTTCACATTGTACAATGGACTCTTCCATATATTGTAAAAGCAGTCTATTGGGGGAAATTATAACAGTAAATGTTGCATATAAATTATGTTTAAAGTTGATTGCTATTTGCATACAATTTGGAATAAATGTAGATATAAGGTGCAGATACGTGTGAATAACACTGAGGGTTGATATGCTTTGCATTATATATGTGATTCTTTTGTTAATACAGTTGGACCTCGTTCATTCGAATTCATCGGGTCCGAAATTTTATTTCAAATAATACATGGTTTGGAATAGCCCATATCAATTCTATGTGCCTAAAAATATACAGTAGACATTGTATTAAGAGACCACCCAAGGGACGGCCAAAAAGTGGTCGCTTAATAAAGTGGTCTCTTAATAGATATCAAATTTTTTAACGAAAGTTAAAGTACAAATGTACTGAACAATCAAAACGTATAAATACCATCCTCTTTCCATTCATATGTATCTATGGTGTGAAACAAAGCTCGTAAATTTAAACCACTCTATCAGCTCACTAGGCAATATCACACTGGACAAGTGCCTAATTCTTAAATTCCACGTAAGTTATCCAATATGACAAGCTTCATGTACGTTGAATAGTGTAGTGGCCTCGTGCTTAAAATTCAAGAATGTTCTTATCACACGCGCAAAATTTTCTAAATAACGCAAAAGTAAAAGGCGAAACACAGACACACACACATTTACACGGGTACATAATAATGTTCAGTCTATAAATAAATAACTGTACAGTGTACTCATCACAGTAACACGAATCTGCGCATGTAGTGACGTCATGAATTCAGTGACGTAGTTTTGACAGCTATATTAACTGGAATAATTCTAAAACTTTATTCCACGTGCGTATTAAGACAGGCTGATAGTATAAATAAACGGTTTTTCCATAAGGCAATGATTTTACGGGGTCTTTAAAATGGATTACATATTAAACAAAGTGAGTGTTTACACATTTAAACCCAGACTTAAATTATGCGATGTGTTTTTGTCTGACATTTTTATTCTCTCAGTGAAAATAAGAAGTTTGTCGGTACGACGGTCTTTCAAGATAAAAGCGGGCGAGACGGTACACAAATTACATCTCGCATATTTCTTCTCGGGACATCGTAATGTAAAAACTCGGCGACATCAAGCAACGTTAGTCGCTTAGCAACGACGTTACATGAACTTGGTTCTTGTAGAAATTATGAGCGTTTATGCTGTGTAATCCATTTACATTTTTACATGACGTTTTATAACTGTGTCGCCAGGTAAATACCTGGTCGCATTTATCACGCCTAATTGTTTATTCAATTGTTTAAAGGACAATGCGCGAATGCAGTTGTGAATAAGGTGTGAAATGCACAATGGGATTAAGTGCATGCGGTCGTTTAATGGATTATTTAACTATCTTTTTTACCTGTCGGGACTGGTTTAATGCGGTCGCTGGTCGCGTAATAGAAAAGTCGTTTAATAGATACAATTTATATAGTAAAAACGCTCGGGCGGGAATTTAAGTGGTCGTTTAATAGAAAAGTCGCTTATTACAGGTGGTCGCTCGAGCAATGTCTACTGTATATCAAATTCTGATACTTATTTCTGATCATACCATGTATTCGGATAGAAGGTTGTCAGATAAACAGCCAGTGTCATGTAATGAATTTGCCAGTCATTAGAGTGGTGGAAAATCTAAGTTGCCCCTTCTAGCATAAATTTGGGCATAGACGGGCACCTGGGTAGAGCCACCAACCTTCTGCAAGCCCGCTGGAGAACTTCCTCACATATCCGACATCCCAGGTGGGATTCGAACCCACAGGGGTGAATGGTATGTGATTTGAAGTTCGCGACTGTAGCCCCTCGGCCATGGAGACCCAGTTGTTTCCATACTGCAATTTCTATTACACTTCGATTGTTGAAAATTCTGATGAAGAAATATTACTCATTACTAAGATTACATAAAAAGGCATCAAGTTTGTGGCTAGCTCCACATTTTATGTGCACATAATAATCTACAATTTATTATCTTAGCTTGAGTGAAACACCCAATGTAGATCATTTCAATCTGTGATTAATCATGAATTTTACCCAGTTACATTTTATGAAATGATAAATGTCTAGTTGAATACTTTCTCTATGAGGTAGCTGTGCTGTTATCGGCTGTTTACCTCTATCTGTACAGATATGTAGAGACAGCTTCAGAAATTGTGGGGGTGACATTTGAGTGGTGGGGATGACAGTTAGGCGTTTCCTTGTGGGGGTGGCATTGAGTGGTGGGGATGACAGTGAGGCGTTTCCTTGTGAGGGTGGCATTGAGTGGTGGGGACGACAGTGAGGTGTTTCCTTGTGAGGGTGGCATTGAGTGGTGGGGATGACAGTGAGGTGTTTCCTTGTGGGGGTGGCATTGAGTGGTGGGGACAACAGTGAGGTGTTTCCTTGTGGGGGTGACATTTGAGTGGTGGGGATGACAGTGAGGTGTTTCCTTGTGGGGGTGGCATTGAGTGGTGGGGATGACGGTGAGGCATTTCCTTGTGGGGGTGGCATTGAGTGGTGGGGATGACAGTGAGGTGTTTCCTTGTGGGAGTGGCATTGAGTGGTGGGGATGACAGTGAGGCGTTTCCTTGTGGGGGTGGCATTGAGTCGTGGGGATGACAGTGAGGCGTTTCCTTGTGGTGGTGGCATTGAGTGGTGGGGACAACAGTGAGGCATTTCCTTGTGGGGGTGGCATTGAGTGGTGGGGGTACAGTGAGGTGTTTCCTTGTGGGGGTGGCATTGAGTGGTGGGGATGACAGTGAGGTGTTTCCTTGTGGGGGTGGCATTGAGTGGTGGGGATGACAGTGAGGCGTTTCCTTGTGGGGGTGGCATTGAGTGGTGGGGATGACAGTGATGTGTTTCCTTGTGGGGGTGACATTGAGTCGTGGGGATGACAATGAGGTGTTTCGTTATCATTTATTTTTAACAGGTTGGGTCAATGTAATTGTATGGACTATGTTCAATATAGTATGTGTATATTTGTTCCCTGTTGTTCTGCTGGTATCTTTGTCCTGTATTTGATGACTTTTTTGGCAAAACCATTTTTACTGTTTCTTACCAAAACTGATACACAAAAGTACCGGAACCATGAACATTATGTTATTGTTTGCTTCAGTGTTCTAGCTAGCTTGTCATGCAGAATTAAATTAAAATATGTCATATAACATGTAACGTTAAAACTGTAATATCAATTTATTTATTCTTTTTTGTGTTTAATTTGGTATTGTTTATGTGGTTTTTAAGTTAAATTGATGCAACTTTAAACAATTTTAAGTGCACCAACACTTTATTTACAATGCTTAAAGTAGGTAAATTTACCTCACCGTGTAGTACAAAGTCTTGCTATGAGTTTGACATGCATTCTCCGTCCCTGGGTTGTTTACGATAAGAAGTTGTGATAGTGGAAGCATGTTGGCTTGCTTGTCTGCTAGAATCATTACATCTCGTGCATGCAAGTGATTTGGATTTGAATTTTTTTTTCGAATTAAAATTTTCATTTTACAATAAGCTGTGGAACAAACATATTGTAAGGATTTATGTCTGAAATGCAAGTATTTTTGTGTTATTATTGCTTCTTTGTATTATTTAGGTGTTTTAATACTTGTCATATCCGTTGACTATTGGCATTTACTTTGCTTGGTTAGATAGTACGATTGTTAACCTTACCTAGATGCCTTATGCTTGCTTATATCGTTCGGAAGTCCTAACTCTGTGGAGATGTTATGCCATCTGTGAAATGTGTTGTTTTAATTAACATCCCGCTTATGTAAAAATGAAATAAGCGCGTTTCTAGAACTGTAAGTATTGCAGATGTAATCGACGACAGCGGGAGAGTGGGCTGTTTGCTCAAGGCTGGGAAATAAAATGTTCTTAGGAATGTGACAAGCAGTTAGACTTGTTTATGAAAATGTTGTGAGAAGGCAGTAAAATTTAATGAAAAGTATTGTTTTTGACTGCGTGATGCCTTCGGATATTTGTATGTATGTATGAAAACCAGCTGTGAAAACCAGCTGTGAAAACCGAATGTGCACATGCATTGTTTTGAGAAGCTATATCTGTCAGATATGTGCAATTGTTATTATTAGTTCAACAGACCAGGGATTGTTTTAATTAGCTAATGCATCTTCTAAATAATTGAATCAAATTTAGCTCCCTAAAGTTATCTGAAGTTTTGTTTTCACATTTTTTTTGAATTTTGTTTGGTTTTGGCAATTCCAATTGTTATGAAAAGACTAATACAGGTTTTTACTATTTTTCCCTACGGGACTAAAAAGTGATTATTTATTATAGTGTCACCTCTTTTTAAAGGGCCAGCCATTTCTGACTTATGAGACACCTACATTCTGAGCACATTTATTTCCTGATTCCTATCCTTTAATGCCAGGCAGGTTACAGGCACACAGTAACCATTATTTAACTAGCTGGCGGCTCACCAAGAATGGACCTCTATGGGGATTCGAACATTCGACCTCCCACTCCAAAGGCGGATGCCTTAACCACATGGCCACTGAGACTTAAGTTAGCTTGTACATGGAAGGTTGATAAGCATCATTCAGTTCCTGTTTTCCATGAAGTTTGAGTTTCATCATTGTCTAGTGCAGTTCTGTCTGGTTCCCTATCTTTGTCATGACATAAACCTGATGTGTCCAATCTGTTTTTGAAACTACTTTTGTGCTGTGTGTTTAAGGCTGTATTTACCCCTCGGGTTCCATTTGACCCTGGAATTGACCCTTTGACCCCTGGAAGTTCCTAAAAGCCACATTTTGACCCTAAGGATTCTGGCTGAAGGGTCCATTTTTCTCAAAATTGTAGGTAATTAGGCTATAAAATGGTAAAATCTGTTCAAAAATTATCAAACTGACCCTTGAGATTCAGCACCTTAAGTGGAACCCCTTGGTGACCTATCCCAGTCTGTTGTGTCTGTTGTAAGGTACAATGACCATTACTCTGGCTGAGTTGTTCTAATAGTTAAAAGTTTACATGCCTAGTTGATTGACCAAAGACAGCCTCTGTATTATGGCCTTGTAATTGATAATAAGCAATAAACATAGAAGTGTATTTGATGATCATAAAAATCTTAATGGCCCTTTTATTGCTTATTGATGTGATCTTGTCGTTTGAGAATCTGTCAAGTACTTTCTCGTCTGGCAAAGCTTTAGCGGAAGCTATAAATAGTTGATAACAGTTTTATTGTAAGTGACCATATTTGAGAATGAATAGCTGTACAAGTGGACAGGTGTAATTCACAGTCATTGGTGGGTACTTGGTACTTAATCAAACCAATAGTCCGGGGATATTAAGGTATTTGTATTCAGTAATTTGTGTGTATATTCAAAATCACAGCGACAGTTAACAACTATCACCAGGTATTTATTTACTGTTGAATTTCTGTTGTATAATTCATTTATATGCTTTAAATGAAACTGTTGGTTATCAAGAGATGTAAGCAAAACTGACCTATCTGCATATAGATTGATCTTTGTTACTTGATGAACTCTCATTTGTTGTTCGTGCACATTAACAAATTCTTTTCATGAACATGATCATGAACTGTTCATAAAATTCTCACCTGCGTAATCTCATTCCTTATATTGGTTCTGCCATCTATTGTGTTTAGTCTATTCAGGCCTTTTTCTGTCCATTTTGGGAAAAAAGATCCTAGATAGATTGGGAACATTTGCAGTGTAAAATTTGCTAATTTGGGTAAAACTTTAATTGCTTCAATTCAATTTTGGGAATTTTCATAGTTAAAAGAACAGGCTTTTCATATCTAAATTTCGTATAAACAAGCATTCTAATCTAATTTCGTAAATCAACTGTCACAAAAGACACAAATTGTCCACTAAAATTAGGCATTAAATTTTATGACACAAGGGACAATAATGGCCAGAGTTAATCAAAGAGCTCAAAGATATATCCGGTCACTCCAGTAGACGTTTTTTCGTAGGTGCTTCTGATTGGGAAAAAATCATATATTTGGCTTTGGGAATGGGTAAGATTGTGTGACCCTGGGAACTACAGAAAAAGGCCTGCTATAACACATACACTGTTTGGAAACACAAACAGATTTTAGTTGTTCCTATCTCTTTGTTATCATTTAGTGAGCTGTTTTCACCGGAAGTCATTATTTAATGTTTGTGTTTGGATTTCAAGTGAATTAGAACAGATTTTACTCTCTTTTGAAGAGATTTATTGCACGAAATTGCTCTTCAATTTGAATTCAACTTACTTAATGAAAGAGTTGTGGATCTTTGTGAAGCTTGTGTTCACTTGTTTGTGGAATTGTTTAAATTGACTTGTTTGTTTCATGACTTTTTTCTGATTAAAGAGATGTATTGAACATTTGATGTTGATTGTGATAATATTGTTTGAGCAAATACTATATAAGATTGATCACTTGCAGGGCCTCCTCTGGGTTTTTTAGACTTGTCGCCAACATTTTCGCCACTTAAGAAAAGTTGGAGCCACTTTAGAGCCACTTTAGAGCCAAAAGTAGCCAAAGTTTCCAGCCATGTTTAAGAACATGAAAATGATTCATATTTAAGTAGTCTTCAAAAAACAACAACAAAAATGTGAAACTTCTATATTTAATGCTGCATCATATATCATCAGTATATAATAAAAGTATACATAAACACAACTTGTCACATAAAAAGCACATTTACATCTGAACATAAACATAAAATCTATTAGTCAAAACCAGTAAAATAGCAAATAGTCAAGGGTACACAAGCTAATTTACATCTGAACATAAACATAAAATCTATCAGTCAAAACCAGTAAAATAGCAAATAGTCAAGGGTACACAAGCTATATAGTTATACCTTTGATTTTTGCGTGCTTCGTCACAGATTCCTTTTTAAGAACATTACAGCCTGTTACAAAGGAATTAGAATTTTGGGCCTGAATACATATGTCACAAAACATTTCCTTAGATTGTGCATCATATCTTAACCAAACATGGCCAATTTTCCAAACGTCTTTGAATTTCCTTACAGGAGAATTTTGAATTTTGGCAAATTTAGAAGGTGGAGTTGAACACTCATCTAAAAGTCTCTTAGAAGCCATGATGGCAACTGATACATTTCCAAATTTTACGAGACATTTTAAGCAAAATGGCCAGGACAGCAATTAAGTTAATTAAAAAATGCTTTTCGCACCCATTGTTTAACATTATTGAGATCGTATAAGTTAAGGGATTATCACAAAAAAGTGTGCAATAAACATCGTAATTACTAAAAAAGTTGACAACAACCGCACTTTACAAACAAGCCTGTCGGTCTTTTTGACTAAACCAATCGCCCATTTTGTCTTTAAAGTCGGTCATAATTGTAGTTAATAAGGGGATCATCGACAAACATCAAATATACACGCTGCCGGATGTTTTCATAATGATTAATCAGCCGATCACACATACTTACGCAATTATCTTCTCAAAGTGTCATCCGAAATCAATTACCCGATTTGACAGTACACTGACTGGACTGGTTATCGGTTTTATCACGGTTAACGCTTAGTAAAACGCAGGTAAAACGCGTGAATCGAGAACCAATTCTTAAGCCGCTTATATCGTTAATAAAAACAAATATTACGACGGGTGAAAAAGTGTGCGCCACTTATTTTCGCCAACTTGTAAAATTTAGCGCCAGATTCTCAAAATTATCGCAAATGGCGACATTGGCGATCGACAGCGGAGGCCCTGACTTGACTGGCACTCACTGCCTGATCAGTTCTGGCTATCGTAGCACGTGAATCAGACATTCTGTCTTTGAGAACATCCAGATTGTTTCGATTTCAAGATGGGCGATTATAATTTAGTGGGCCCCATTTGCTCTAACCCCAGACAGTTACTGCTTTTTATTCTGAACAAGCGTAGTGTGGAGTGTAGTGTGGTCTGTAGTGTGGTCTGTTGCAAGGCAAAATGTTTTGAACTTGAAATATTATTTCCCAGCCATGTATTTTCTAATGAGTTTGTCATGGTATTGAATTTTACCTGCTTATCTTGCACTGTAGCAAATTTTCATGGCAAAATCTTACAATGTTGACATCTGGAATATAACATATGGTTAAAATATGATACACACATTGATGAAAGCCCAGGTGCTCTACTTGCAATCAACTAATTAAATTATCAAATGATAAATGACGGTATTTGAGCTACTGCTGACTGAGGGGAAATAAAAACAAGAATGGAAATTGGGATTATTTATCTTGAAGTGCTATGTATTAATGGTGTAACTGTGTTGTATAGGAAGATAGATACAGTAATAATGAGCCGAATCCCTGACAGATCGTTACAGCATATACGTGCTGCATTTCTGAATGTGCTAAAATGTCTCGGCATCACTTGACATTGTTTTTCCATTGTAAACATGCTGGTTGTAATAATCATGAAGACCTTGATTTGGAAATATAATAGATAATTGTTAAATTCCATTTCTAAGTGTTGTGCATCGTTGATTACTTCAGCATGCTACTATACAACATCTCTAGAGCTAACCTCTTTCAAGCAACACTCTGTCTTATAAACCTACCATATCAATTTTCCATGTCTTAGTATCAGCCTGACCAAACACCTTCATTAACTTGCAGGGTAGTATCAGCCTGACCAAACACCTTCATTAACTTGCAGGGTAGTATCAGCTTGACCAAACACCTTCATTAACTTGCAGGGTAGTATCAGCTTGACCAAACACCTTCATTAACTTGCAGGGTAGTATCAGCTTGACCAAACACCTTCATTAACTTGCAGGGTAGTATCAGCCTGACCAAACACCTTCATTAACTTGCAGGGTAGTATCAGCCTGATCAAACACCTTCATTAACTTGCAGGGTAGTATCAGCCTGACCAAACACCTTCATTAACTTGCAGGGTAGTATCAGCTTGACCAAACACCTTCATTAACTTGCAGGGTAGTATCAGCCTGATCAAACACCTTCATTAACTTGCAGGGTAGTATCAGCCTGATCAAACACCTTCATTAACTTGCAGGGTAGTATCAGCTTGACCAAACACCTTCATTAACTTGCAGGGTAGTATCAGCCTGATCAAACACCTTCATTAACTTGCAGGGTAGTATCAGCCTGACCAAACACCTTCATTAACTTGCAGGGTAGTATCAGCCTGATCAAACACCTTCATTAACTTGCAGGGTAGTATCAGCCTGACCAAACACCTTCATTAACTTGCAGGGTAGTATCAGCCTGACCAAACACCTTCATTAACTTGCAGGGTAGTATCAGCCTGACCAAACACCTTCATTAACTTGCAGGGTAGTATCAGCCTGACCAAACACCTTCACAAAGTAGATTACCAAATCATGAAAGCATGTACATTGTTTATATAATTAGTCTTATGTGTTGAATTAAACTAAAGAAAAGAGTTGCTTCCCTTTTTCAACCAATTCTAAATTGTTATATCACACAGTGAATGACGCATTATTTGTGGCGATCTTTGGTTCACGTTTCAACATAACCTGCTTTTAGAAATTCTTTGCTGCAATTGAGCTGACATAAGAAGTAAATATATTGAATATTTATGTATAATATGTGTGTAAACTGTCTATTACAGTTACAGTGAGTCAATGTATTTGATACAAATCAACACCATTCCTTGCATTTCAAGTTTGTGTGGTCCAAGTAACAGGCATGCTGATTATAAGAAACATTCAACAAATTTGACGTAACTGATTTTTGTACACATAAGCAGATCTGTGCGTGATGTAAGTGATGTTTCTGTGATTTACGAAATGCCACAGTTTGACGTGTAGGAGATGTTTTAGTGGCTCGATTTTTCATTAATGAAGAAATATTCCATGAAATTTATGTGTATTAGAGGGGCTTAGATATTTAAATCGTTCGGAATTTTATGCGTTTTTTTGGGTTCCATGAACTTTCTGTTGATGTCTGTTTCATATGAATCATCATTCTCACATTTTGCATTGTGTGCCGGAGTGTGTTTGAGCTTTGAGTGGGGTGCTCTGGCTGGCTGTGTTTGAGTATTGTAAGAGTTAGAGTTGCCAGAGTGTGTTTGAGCTTTGAGTGGGGTGCTCTGGCTGGCTGTGTTTGAGTATTGTAAGAGTTAGAGTTGCCAGAGTGTGTTTGAGCTTTGAGTGGGGTGCTCTGGCTGGCTGTGTTTGAGTATTGTAAGAGTTAGAGTTGCCAGAGTGTGTTTGAGCTTTGAGTTACGCCAGAGTGGGGTGCTCTGGCTGGCTGTGTTTGAGTATTGTTAGAGTAGAGTCGCCGGGGTGTGTTTGAGCTTCGAGTTACGCCAGAGTGGGGTGCTCTGGCTGGCTGTGTTTGAGTATTGTAAGAGTAGAGTCGCTGGGATGTGTTTGAGCTTCGAGTTACACCAGAGTGGGGTGCTCTGGCTGGCTGTGTTTGAGTATTGTAAGAGTAGAGTCGCTGGAGTGTGTTTGAGCTTCGAGTTACGCCAGAGTGGGGTGCTCTGGCAGGCTGTGTTTGAGTATTGTTAGAGTAGAGTCGCCGGGGTGTGTTTGATCTTCGAGTTACGCCAGAGTGGGGTGCTCTGGCTGGTTGTGTTTAAGTATTGTAAGAGTAGAGTCGCTGGGGTGTGTTTGAGCTTTGAGTTGGGTGCTCTGGTTGGCTGTGTTTGAGTATTGTAAGAGTTAGTGTCGCCAGAGTGTGTTTGAGCTTTGAGTGGGGTGCTCTGGCTGGCTGTGTTTGAGTATTGTAAGAGTTAGTGTTGCCAGAGTGTGTTTGAGCTTTGAGTGGGGTGCTCTGGCTGGCTGTGTTTGAGTATTGTAAGAGTAGAGTCGCCGGAGTGTGTTTGAGCTTTGAGTGGGGTGCTCTGGCTGGCTGTGTTTGAGTATTGTAAGAGTAGAGTCGCCGGAGTGTGTTTGAGCTTTGAGTGCGGTGCTCTGGCTGGCTGTGTTTGAGTATTGTAAGAGTAGAGTCGCCGGAGTGTGTTTGAGCTTTGAGTTACTCCAGAGTGGGGTATTCTGGCTGGCTGTGTTTGAGTATTGTAAGAGTAGAGTCGCCGGGGTGTGTTTGAGCTTCGAGTTACGCCAGAGTGGGGTGCTCTGGCTGGTTGTGTTTAAGTATTGTAAGAGTAGAGTCGCCGGGGTGTGTTTGAGCTTCGAGTTACGCCAGAGTGGGGTGCTCTGGCTGGTTGTGTTTAAGTATTGTAAGAGTAGAGTCGCCGGGGTGTGTTTGAGCTTCGAGTTACGCCAGAGTGGGGTGCTCTGGCTGGTTGTGTTTAAGTATTGTAAGAGTAGAGTCGCTGGGGTGTGTTTGAGCTTTGAGTTACTCCAGAGTGGGGTATTCTGGCTGGCTGTGTTTGAGTATTGTAAGAGTAGAGTCGCCAGGGTGTGTTTGAGCTTTGATTTACGCCAGAGTGGGGTGCTCTGGCTGGTTGTGTTTGAGTATTGTAGATTCCCGTGTCTACAAAGAATACTTCCAGAATTGACAATTTCAGTGATTTATCCATTTCTTCTTAATTACTTACAATAATGAAATCAATGTATATATTGGGATGGTGCATTTGTATATCAAAGACTTATGATATTTCGTTATTATATTTTGTTTTGATCATGCTATAAAACATTTTGGAAGTATTTCATGTAAAAAAAATGGATGCTGCGATAGAGTAAGTCACCTGGTGGAATTTAGCAATCACTTGGTCTGGTCTCCTGCAGATATTTGGCTGTAAAATAGCAAGCCACTTAAGTTAATTCTGTGGAGAGCTAGGGTCCCTTACAGATACTAGAAAGATACATCCAGATATACCCAAATGATAAAAACAGTTATGAATCAGAGTTTAAACATAGGAGGGTAACCTAACCTGGATGTAGCTACCGTAAGGATTAGTTCTTTGTGTTTGCATCAGAGCTGGAGTAAAATTGTTTAAATCTGCATGAAGGATTTATTTCGGATTTTGTTTTAAAAGAAAGAAGACTTTCTATCCCATCTGGAAGTAATGCACAATGTTTATATCCTGTCTTAGGTGAATGTTTGAGAGTATGTTTTGTTGGTATTTGTATTGAAGTCTTGTGTGAGTTATGAAGTGATTTAATGAGAAGTTTGGAGCTGTTTGAATTGAATGGATATTGTGGAGGTATTGTAAGATGTTGTTTCGTTTCTTCAATGAAGTGACCAGCAATATTGTTAAGCTTAATATTTAGGTTAATTTGTATTTCATATGTGTTTAAACGTGCTCTTATTAAAAGTATGGTTTTCTTCTAGGATTTACTCTGCAGATTTGTCATTGTTCATGGTCCATGTTATGGTGAAATTTAAACGTGCATTGGAGTGTTTAAACGTGCTCTTATTAAAAGTATGGTTTTCATCTAGGATTTACTATGCAGATTTGTCATTGTTCATGGTCCATGTTATGGTGAAATTTAAACGTGGTAGAATGTAGCCAGCTTTATGTTGTACAAGGATAGCCATTGTGGAGTGCAAAAATAACACTATCACTGAATGCCTAATTGTAATTAGCACTCAGGATTGTATAAAATTGATCATTCTGTTCATTAGTAATATTTAGAACATTGATTATATGTGTGTACTTTATGCTATCATTATGCATTAAATTATCAAGTGTGACGGATCATGTATCCATACATTTTTGTGATATTTGGTAAATCTGGCTTCAAAACCCAATGGAGAGTTTGAATGTTAGGCCATCCTTAAAAAATTGTTTGTTTGGCATAACCCTACCCCGCAAAATTTATTTGGGTAGGTAATTAATTTTTAGCGCTCCTGAGGTGAGCTATTGGGATAGCCCTGTGTCCATCGTCCGTGAATTGTTAACACTCTAGAGGTAACATCTTTTACCTAATATGCATGAAACTTGGTCAGAATGTTTCTCTTAATGAAATCTAGGCCAAGTTCGAAACTGGGTCATGTGGGGTAAAAAACTATTTCACTAGGTCAAAATATAGTAAAACCTTGTTAAAGCTCCAGAGGTCACATTTTTTACTTCATTCAGTGAGACATGGTCAGAATGTTTATCTCAATGAAATCTAGGTCAAGTTCGAAACTGGGTCATCTGGAGTCAAAAACTAGGGTCACTATATATAAGGTCCAATTATAGTAAAACCTTGTTAACACTCCAGAGGTTACATTTTTTACTTTATCTACATGACACTTGGTCAAAATGTTTGCCTCAATAAGATCTAGGCCAAGATAGGGACTGGGTCATCTGAGGTAAAAAACTACATCACAGGATCAAATGATTGAAAATCCTTGTGGATTCTCGGGAGGCTGCATTTTCTACCGGAACTACTTTAAAACTTGATCAGAATGTTTGTCTTAATAAAATGCAAGTCCAGTGTGGTACTGGGTCATGTTGGGTCAAAAAGTAGGTCACAAGGTCAAATCATTGAAAATTCTCTTGGACTCTCTCGATGCCAACACGGCAATGTACTCAGGTGAGCGATATAGGGCCACCATGGCCCTCTTGTTTAACTGCGGCCTAAAGGGTTGTTATGCTCTGTCAAAAGGAATTGTTGTATTGTTATTTTTGCTTCTTTGCAACAAGTTTATATATGAATAATAGATACAGAAAAAAAGAAAATATATGGTTATAGAATGTGAATGTTGGTGGGTATATATAGAATCAGTGGGATAGATGATAGAGTGTTGGTGGGTATATATAGAATCAGTGGGATAGATGATAGAGTGTTGGTGGGTATATATAGAATCAGTGGGATAGATGATAGAGTGTTGGTGGGTATATATAGAATCAGTGGGATAGATGATAGAGTGTTGGTGGGTATATATAGAATCAGTGGGATAGATGATAGAGTGTTGGTGGGTATATATAGAATCAGTGGGATAGATGATAGAGTGTTGGTGGGTATATATAGAATCAGTGGGATAGATGATAGAGTGTTGGTGGGTATATATAGAATCAGTGGGATAGATGATAGAATGTTGGTGGGTATATATAGAATCAGTGGGATAGATGATAGAATGTTGGTGGGTATATATAGAATCAGTGGGATAGATGATAGAGTGTTGGTGGGTATATATAGAATCAGTGGGATAGATGATAGAGTGTTGGTGGGTATATATAGAATCAGTGGGATAGATGATAGAGTGTTGATTATTTTATGACCGATCTGGTTTGAATAGAATATATACCAGACCATAGTTACCATGATGGGGAAGCTGAACTGTTTATATTACAAAGCAAGGGCAGATATTCAACTCCTTCGTGGAGAGCCATATTTACATAAGTTGATTGATATTTATAAACATTTAGTTGTTACATTTGTGTTAATTTATGTATTACAAAGTTATGAGGTCTTACTCATCAGCTGTTTGCGTGAAGCAGTACTCATATCAACAATGATATAAACACAGATAAGCTTTTAGCTCTTTAGGTTCTTATAAATGATACAAAATCTCAGTTTTAATGGTCCTGGTGGTAGGCAGATAGCAATCAATCTGCACATTCGTCCATCCGTCTCAAGCTCCCTACCTATCTCTGCTACATACCTTTCAAAATGTTCATAACTTTGAAGAGATTCTGATGAAACTTTAATTCACATATTGTTAAGCACAATTGGAAATAGTGAGACCTGTTTGTCCTTCCAAGGTCTCGGACAGAGTTACTTTCTAGTGATTTCTCTTGTTTAACTGGCTTCTGTATCTACAGTTATATTGCCTATTTCCAACCCTGGTGAATGCTGTTTTTTGGATAGATACAATTATTGTGTATTAATATAAATGTATTATAATGAACAAAGATTTACCAAAATTGATAATACTGGTATATCAAGTAATTGTATCAGTTTGGTTTCGTTTATTTCTTACAGGTGGAGTAAAGCTCAATAGTTCCGAGGGGCTGTTCTGTGTGCCACTTGATTTAAAAAGGGGAATCTTTCACTATTAAAGTGCAGTTATGTTTTGTGAAATGTTCCATTTCTACAGGTAGTGGGAGAAGTTTGAAAGCAATCATGCGTATGAGAGTCGGAACCGCTCTGTCGACTCGAAGGGATTATCATGTTAGATTTAATTATGTTTGGATTTCCCATTTCCTGTTTTAACGAACACTTAATGTATTGCTATAAATAAATTTGTAATAGGAAAATCAGCCCTTTGTCAATTACAGACAACAAGAGAATCAGGATTGGAATATTAAGTATTGTACAATTACATTGCTTACCAAACACAGTCTAGCGAGTGACTTTCAAGACTTGTCACACATTCGGTCTGACAACCTTGGAAAACTTGTCGGACTGAATGCAAACTTGTCAGACCGACAACATGTCATTAAAAATATTCTTTGCGGATATGTTTATAAACAGCAGCAATTAACTGTTGCAAGCCCTGTTCCGATCCATGCTGTCACAAAGTCCTTCTACATCAGACCTGGATGTTTTTTATTAGTCAGGTCCAACTGTCCGCGATGGGTATTCACCATGACCTCAAGCAAACTGTTTCATTATAAATTTACACTGTGAAATACTCAATAATTAATGGACAGACGTAGCTTTAAGATTTGTCTATGTTCATCCTGGTACCGGATATTTCTGGTTAACACATGTTATAGAAATGATACAATATTTTGACACACATTGTAGACAATCTGCTATTGCCATTCATTAATTGTGCCATAGTTTTGACATGATAAGCATTTAAATGTATATGTTACTTAGACAGAAAGAAAAACATGGCTTTGTATCCATGTGATTGTATCTCATATTATAACCATGTGGGTTTTTTTTATGTATGCTTTGCATTTACTCATTATTGAGATGGTTTCATTAGTCTAGAAATTGATGAAAATCCTTTTTGTTGTGTATTATCCACTGGCTGTCTACAATGTTGTGAAAATTCGAGGGTTTAGCGCCAGGATCTATCATCTCCTTTATAAATTTATATTGAGATAACTGGTTATGGCGCCAACATCTCAATATACACTTTGTTTATTATGACATAGAGCAGAATGATTATGTCAATCATGTTTTGTTTAGTTTCATCTTGTCTTGTTACAATTTGGGGAAGTAATGATATAAAAAAAGTCAAGTTTTTGGTCATTAATGTACTCCAAAATCTGTAAAAATGTGTGGTGTTTTTGAAATGCGTTTATTGTTTTCGCGCCCTCAATTGGAAGATTGACAAAGGTGTTCGTGTGGTATAATTACATGTATATTACATTTGGCTGCAATGCAGACAGTTTGACTTCATTTCATCCAAGTCTTTTGCCTTTCTCACGATTGTGATTATTTTTCTTCATAGAAGTAAGTTTGAGAAGTGTGAATGATTTAAAAGTCTGGATTTTCCAATTGATGTTGCTTTTGGAGCATGACGACTGCAGAAATCATTAATTTCCTACATTGGCAGTATGGGTTTGTCTTTGCTGCAAAATAGGGTCTATAGATCACGTGCAAATTGAACGGCAGACACGGAACTGCAAAGGGAGAAATGAATGTGTGTATCAGGAAATTGGTAAATAAAATGTAATGGGTTTTATTGCATTGAACAACTTACATAGATAAATCAAGATTTATTCGTGATGCAAAAACTGGTTTGGAATCCATAAATTAGACAGAGAAATTGCTTGCATTGTATGCGGCTTGTACGCAGATTGAGATTTGCTCTAGTTATTCACTGAGTCATCTTGGTTTAGACGTGAAGTTTTCTGATGAAGTTTACACTCTAAAAAGATCTATAGATCTGCTGACAGCAGTATGTCTTCAAAGGCTGGGGGTTGGGTCTGTTTATTAAATGGAGAAGTTTATACCAATTGTAATTTTGTGGTCAGTTTTTTTGAGAATGTATCATTATTGTATAAAATCATTCAAAATGTGCCATGAATTGTGATAAGCATTAATTATGTATCCCCCCCCCCTTTTAAAGATGCTTCTAAGACAATGATTGGGTAGTATATTACAAGGTACACAAATTTGTTTAGTTGAGTTTGTTCTACAATAAATGCTGTGTATTGGCACTCTGGGACCTCATTAGGGATCAGGTCACAACCTTCTGCATTCACTGCAGTCCGCAGGGCACCGCAAAAATTTACACTTCAAAGTCACAGACCACAAGGAATGTGCCATTGCAATTTCCCGTGGAGACGTCCTTTCCTCCTCGAAATCATGCCGCTTGCGACAAGGTGTTTGTCTTTTTTCCCAAGGTATTCATAAGATAGTCCTGAGGCTGTAGCAAAGAAACCATGCGACTTCCTCAAGTGTACCATATGATTTTAGGCTGTAGCAAAGAAACCATGCGACTTCCTCAAGTGTACCATATGATTTTACAGTTCTCTCTGGCAGCATCATACGATGCCTATACATAGACTGTACGGCGCCTGCAAGGAGACAGCAAGACGAGTGGCAGCATCATACGATGCCCATACATAGACTGTACGGCGCCTGCAAGGAGACAGCAAGACGAGTGGCAGCATCATACGATGCCCATACATAGACTGTACGGCGCCTGCAAGGAGACAGCAAGACGAGTGGCAGCATCATACGATGCCCATACATAGACTGTACGGCGCCTGCAAGGAGACAGCAAGACGAGTGGCAGCATCATACGATGCCCATACATAGACTGTACGGCGCCTGCAAGGAGACAGCAAGATGAGTGGCAACTGCAAAAACATGTGGTCTTGGACTAATGTCTGTTGCATTTCGAGGACTCAACGCAACACTGTCGTAACTCCTATATAAATACATAGGAATTACGACAGTGTTGCATTGAGCCCTCGATTTGTTATGGTGTGTCTGCGTTGTTGAAAAAATGCATGGATGCTGCTAGGCAACTGCACAAAACTGCCCATATACTCGCTGTACTGTGACCATAATCTGTTGATCCATTCAGTGTACCGTCAATATTCAACCTATTCAACCGTTGATAGAAATGAACTGTGAGCAATGTATTCAGAACCTGTAATTCTGTATTTGCAGACCATAGATCGGACATTATCTGCTTATAATCTATAGAATATTGTAATGAGTTATGGAACCCTTCTGAGACTTACCAATATGTCCATTGTCATCAGTATTGATTATATCTGTCTCGATGCTGTTGCTAGAATAATGATATATTTACATTATGATTTTATTACTGGTTTGCGGTCATGTTTGCATCGTATCAACTTATGGCAGATATTTGATATGTGGGTTGGTTTAGAATAATTTCCATTTGATGTAATTATCGGGTTTAATATTGGTGGTTTCTGTGCGTGTCATTCTTATGGGTTAAAAGTGGGATTTTGTGGACAGATATAAAGATAGTCAATAAATACTGTCATACGCAAAGTGCATAAGGCTAAATTCCACTCTTTTAAATTTACATTAACTACTGTCGGTACTATTCTCTATTTTTCCTTAGACAAGTTTCCTTGAATCATATTACATGACAGTAAAAACACATATTGTTTTCTGTGAAATGTTTATTTGAAGTATTAATAAATGGCTCCAAAATTTGTTGTATGTTATTATAAATTTCTGTATAACTTGATGTAGAATTGTTCATAGATAATTCAGTAAAGTGATGTTTGCTGTAATAATTGAAGATTATTTTATTGATAACTTTGTTGCTTCCATGCAGATTTATATCTATCATGGTAATTATGCCTCTGTACATGTTTAGATAAGAAATGATGGACTATTTCAGTTCCTGATATTGATTGTCATAAATTTATTATCTAACTTCAATTCCAAATATAGCTCGACATTAAAATATCCTCCCTATAAACCTTTACATCATTTTATTGTCTGTCTATTGGAGTCTACATTTTCTCATTACCTGTTTTCTCTGATGTAATTGTGCCTCGAGCTCTAACAAGCCTCATGGTATTGGCACCCCTTTTGGCTTGCACTTCCCTGTCCCATGGGTGGGGGGTAGGTTAACAATAAGCACTTAGTCCATCATCCTGTCCATGATGGACTATATATTGCTGATTTGTTGACAGTTATAACAGATCTTCATTAGGATATATATGTTTGTAAGGAAGAATTGAACATGACTTGGCTTTGACTTAAAACTACGCTAGCCTGTAGGATTGATTTTGAGAACATAAGATTTTGGCTTCAAAACCCTTCATTTTTCACTTAGGTTACAGCATAATGTATCGGCCTCTAGATATTTGACTTAACTCTACTGTATATATAGGGTAACCATTCTTTTTCATTGTAGGTGGGTTTCATATTAGTACTTTGCATACTTTGATGTTTCATGTAATACAATCGGACATCGTTTATTTGACAACCTTCTATCTGATTACTTGTATCATCCGAAATAAATATCAGTTCCTGTTGTATCATAGGCAAGTCGATTTGAAATGGGCCGTTTGAAACCATGTATTATTCAAAATAAAATTTCGGACCCGATGAATTGGAATGAATAGGGTCCTACTGTATATATATGACTACTTGACCTGAAGCAGGGTGTGTTATGTCTATAATTGATTTGTTGTGCATTTATTCCGCTTATTTCTGAAACCAGGATAACAAATTGTTTGCCATTAATCCTGATGTACATTACCTAAGTGTCCAAGTATTGATTTGTTCTTGTAAATGGAATAAAATTGTGATAGTAATGTCATTCCACCCTCTGAGTGTAATCAATAAAGCCATGGTTTGCTCAGAATTTGATAGCTTGTAATAAATAGTACAATAAACAGCGAGATGATAATATCTATGACAGTAATATATTGTTATGGTCCATATGTCATCATCTGGCGAAATTGATACAGATACTGTTCATCTTGCTGTATGAGGAACATCGGTGAGGAAGATAATGTTTTTGCTTCAATTTCCGATTCAAATATCAACAAGGAAGTGTTTGGAGTTGGCGACTATTTCAGTATTTGAACAAAAAGTTGGGACATTCTGGTTGAATCTGATAATTTGATATTTTTTATACTTACATGTTGCGTGATTTCACTTCGTGTCTTTGAAGAACATAATATTATTTACAAGAGCAGTATTGACATGAAAGTTCATTTGTTGACACGACTAAAGCTGTTTACTTTTAGTTGTTAATATCGTTAAAAAAAATTACTATGTTTTACGCGTGATTGTTACATCCTAAATTGAAGAGTTGATAATGATAGTTTACATCGTGAGGAAGATTTAAGTGGAGTTTCTGTACCAAAGAACTTTAACAATGAGCGTTATTATATCTATAGATGTTGATATGTAGAGTAGGTATATATTGGTAAGTATCACGAGTTAATATCAGTATTGGTTTGTAACTGTTCCCTAATATATGACATTGTACACTAGTAAATGGTTGTGCCATGGAGAATCTTATGTGGTAAAAGGATGATTGTGTATCTAGGATTATTTGATACATTGAAATTTCTTGGACTTTAGTTTTTCGTGGTATTTGTCGGGTTTTCTATGCTTAATTGTAGACATTTTGTGATTGGTAACGTAGCAATTTCTTTGACTTTGATTCTTCATGGTATTCGTTGGGTTTCCTATGCTTAATTGTAGACATTTTGTGATTGGTAATGTAGAAATTTCTAGGACTTTGATTCTTCATGGTATTCGTTGGGTTTTCTATGCTTAATTGTAGACATTTTGTGATTGGTAACGTAGAAATTTCTAGGACTTCGATTTCTCATGGTATTCGTTGGGTTTTCTATGCTTAATTGTACACATTTTGTGATTGGTAACGTAACTTGTACTCTGTGTTAAATTTAAAAGGATTGAGTTATCATATTGTGAAATAGATGCATTGTAAAGTTAGGCCAGAGTTTTTTTATTTTTTGTTTTATGCGAGCGCCATACCTAAATATTGCAAACCCAAATAAAAATAAAATTCATAACTTTTTTTATTTCTTCCAACGCCCGTTCCATCTACCTCCAATAGAAAATGAAATTAGTGCAACTTGGCCTTAAGTTTTGTCACAAGAACGAACATTTTCTACAAAGATTTTCAAAATAAAAAAAAATGAGAAAATATCCGTTTTATTCTTTTCCCTGATGTGCACTTTTCTACAAAGATTTTTATTCCCTTCTCCTGGCGCTCATTTTTGAGAAAATTCCTGTAAAACAAAAAATATAAAAACTCCGGCCTTAGATAATAAAATTGTATGTCACTGGTTAGATAATTGTATCCGGTAAAGGTATGATAACATAATTATATTAACAGTGGATGACAGGTCAGGGTGCGTGATGCTTTAGTTTCGGTTACAATACCTTGCTATGAGGAAATATTGTAGCTTTTCTTAGTATTGTGTTACGGGTTATGATGATGATGTAATGTGGCTTAGGAAGGGTATTACTGGATATAACTGAGGAAGGCAGGTAGTTAATGGAAAAGGATAATGGAACCTTTGGGAAAATTGGTATTTGGTGGCCTGGGATCAGGAAACCATTGATTTCATTTGTTCAGTAAAGTATTTATTATTGTTATTAATGATTATACATGTTTCTATTTGTTTTTTCTTTTATATTTCAGATGCAATAAGTGAAAGTAATCCTCGAGTTATAGACGACACCCGTGCTCGTAAATTAGCTAATGATCTGAAACGCTGTTCGTATTATGAAACTTGTGCTACCTATGGTCTTAATGTTGAAAGAGTATTTGTAGATGGTAAGTTCTTTGTGTTTTGACATTTTTATAAACTAACTGAAATTTATTTTTAAAAAATCTTGATTTAAAAAAAAATATTGAATCAGGTCAACAGTAAAAAAATGTTTGCTTCAAAAAATGTATTGACTTATGTCGAGCATTATTGCTTATAGTATGCGTCAAAAGAAACATTGTTTCAAAAACAGGGTTTCCACTTATGGCGCTAAATCTCGAGGGTTATTTGATAATTTTTTACCAGATTGTACCATTTTATAGCCAATTACCTATAATTTAGAGAAAAATTGACCCTTCACCCAGAATGGAGCTTTTTGGAAATTTCAACTTCAAAGGTCAACTCTAGGGTCAAATGGAAGTCCTGAAGTAAGGTTGGGAGACAGGAAGCAGACATTTTTATATGTGCCCTTGATAAACACTAGAATGATTATATGTGATGTGTATCACTATATTTAGTGGAAATTGAAAGATAATTGATATAACAGGAGCATCCATGTCCTCATTAATGATTTTGATTTCATTGCAACTATTAATAAAAATATCAAGAGATGAGTGATCATCTAAAGACTAACTACTCTGCACCTTACATATCATAATGCTGAATTACATTGTCCATTGAAATATTTTTATTATGTTAAAATAGAGTAGCTTCTTAAAATGTTACGGATGTAGGAATTAACTGGAAATTATGCAAGGCCAAAAAAAATAATATCAGTGTTTAGGGTAACGGTCTTTTTTTTTTTTCAAAAACAATTAAAAATTGAAAAAAAAATTCTCCAGGGTCGTAAAAAACTCTAGGGTCGGGGTTTTTCGACAGGTAGGGTCAGGTTACCCGAAACACAGATATTTTTTTTTAGGCCCAAGTTGAACCCATTATGTAACATTAGTAAGCTGATCCTAGCTCCTGGTATATACACCTATATCCAGAGGCATTTTGATAAGATCTTATATTATAAATTGCATCTTAGTGTACACTTGTGAAAAATGAAGATTGGGATGATAATCATGGTATGGGAAAAAAAGTCCGGTTTTATACTGTGCCGTTTTATTTATCTTCATTTCTGTCAAGATTCGCTTATCTCCTTCAAAGAAAAAAATGTGCAAAAATGAAAGGATACATTCTGATACTTACATTTGTATACATAAAGTCGGCCCTCGATAATGTGAGATAAGGACTGTGGTAAATACTTAGTTAACATCAGATTAAAAAGGGCTGATAAAAAACAACTTCAGATTAAAAAGGGCTGATAAAACAACTTAATATGTACTGCTTGTCAATGAAAGAGATGTTTTAGCTATAACATAAGGAAACTGGAAGTGAATTCAAGTGAAAAGATAGATTCAAGATGAGTACTACTTTGCTTAGAACATCAAAGTGATATATGTCATCAGTTTGTATGTATGCAGATTTATGGTGTACAGCATATGGACCAGTCATTATTAATATAGAGTCGACCTCATTCTTTTGTATTCATCCGGTCCGAAATTTTGTTTCGAGTATGGTTTTGAATAGCCCATTTTCAATTTGACGTGCATAAGAAGATATATCGGGACCATATATTTATTTCAGATGATACCAAGTATTTGGATAGAAAAAAGGTTGTCAAATAAACGAGTTCCGACTGTAGTTATGTTTGTGTTTTAAATGAGCGTAAAACACTGGCTTATAGTATGAATAATGTTATGATTTAGTAATATATGAAAAGGAAATGAAATGGTACACAATTAGTGTTAATAGTCACCTATCTCAATTACATAGTAATGGGGCTGGTGTTTGCCTATTTCTGATATCCCTATATGATACCTTGGTTAAATGACGGAAAATGTCTTGATTGTGTATCTCTTTAAGTGACTTAGATAATGGCAATTTATTCCGTGCCATAAGCATTTGAATTCTCGTAAATTACACTTCGAGGGCCAGGTGTGAATTTAAAAGATTTGAAATCTAGTGGAATGCCCTGTGGTAGATTTTCATGTGTATTTTTATGAATTTTTATCATCTTTATTTCAGCGTGTTCTAGAATCGCTCAGTTTCGTTACCCCAGTATGCCTTCAGCCATACCAAATGTGCCAAGTACCCCAAACCACTCACAGCGTCCGTATTACGTGACACAGACCTCGAAACCTTACGATACCCACAGTACCAGTAGTCAGTCAACTTCCAGTAGTGGTACTCTGATTACAAGGAATGATCCAAACATTATAGCACAGGTATGAAATATGTTCATGTAATCTTTATCTTGTAAGATGATATTATTTCACTGGGAAAATGTTTCCTCTTTTTCTGCTGATTTTCTCCTTTGTGGACAAAACTGAAGAAACAAAAGTTAGATACTTGCTATAGTAGTAATTTTGGTTGCTTTGAAGCTAACCAAGTTTGATTTAAAATGAATTTAATAATATTTTAGCGCTTTGGACGCTGTATTTTGAATTATATGTGAATAATACAGTGCTCTGGAGAATGTAGAATCCACTTTTGTCTGTTTCTAAGTTTTCTCTTCCAAAATTGAATGCAGTTTGATATTTTGAGAACATAGCTGTAAAGTAATTACCTTTTTGTATGTTTGAAAGTAGATGGTAAGGCCATGCCGTTTTATATTTTTGTTAAGTGTCCGCGTGCACTTAGGTTTCAGCTCTTTTGAGTCCCCAAGAAAAAAAATATTCGTGAGTTTAAAATATCGCCAAGGGAAGTAACCACTGTGTCGTATTTATTATTTTTTGGTAAATATTTTGATAACTTGTGTGTTTGAAAATAGTGAGTGAAAACTAGTCAGTTTTTCTGTTAGACTTCTAATGTTTGATAAAGATAGAAGTTTTTTTATCATGTTTACCTCATTAAAACATGTGAAAGGATACATCGTCTATTATCTGGCTTTGCGTTTTTTTTTAAACGACTGTGTGTTTTTTCCGAATAGGTTGCTAGGTTTCACGAACTGAAGTTGATGCTTAACAAAAAATAAAAGACTGTATGGCCTAAACATGTTGCAGATTTTACTGATGTTTTAAGATGTATTAATTATCTCTGTGCAATATGGTTTTATCGTTAGGTTCCACCGACTCCAAAAGATATGGGAAAGGAGGAGAAATCTCGAGAAAAGGAGAAATCAGATAAGAAAAAAGATAAACATAAACATAAAGAACAACCTCCACAAGAGGAAGAGGTGGGTCATGTGATCATTGTTGTGTAGGTCACGTGATCTTTGGTGGGTCATGTGATCATTGTTGTGTAGGTCATGTGATCTTTGGTGGTCATGTGATTAGCCTCCTGGGTCATGTGATCTGGGAAATTCATGTTTTGGTCCACTGATGGTCAATATTGAATGCATGCGCCTATAGTATAGATGTCAATCATGTTAGTATGTATGGAAATCAGTATAAAAGCTTTGTCATGTGTTATGTAAAGCTGTTGTACACGTTACATGATTTTCATTTATGGTCACATGATTACTTCAAGTAGTCATGTGATGCATAATGTATATATGACAGTCATATTGACTGTTCAATCCAGTATCATATCTAACAATAAGGGGTGGGGGGGGGCATTGATTGTTGTTCAGGGTGAAGTATAACAACAGCATACTATATACTTGTATCAGACACCCTACAGCTAACATATGGATAAATTCCTGACATAGGCATCCATGTCCAATTTTCCAGCATTAGTGCTGTGCAGTATGAGCAATGTCAACTGATATTTACCAGTCTTGGTAGTTAAAAATTTTGTATAGATTGTCCTTTGTTAAGGTTCACTCATTTCTACAGCTTAAAATGCAAAACATAAATTCCACCGGTTGAAATTTGTGAAATACTCCTCAATACAAGTTTTCGCATTTTGAGTATAAGAAATGAACTTAGTCGTTGTTAATTTCTACCTATTGTTGGGGGAATTCTTGGTTCTCTGTTGGAAACGGTATCTTCAAGGAGAGAATATCGAGGGTTCAGTGCAAGACTATCGTAACTCCTATATAAATACATAGACGTTACGATAGTCTAGCGTTGAACCCTCGATATTTTGTGCACTGAATATACATACAATAAGCATTGTATGAAAGTAACCTGTCTCTCTTATTGTATATGAAATGATTCTGTCAACTTCCATGGTATTAATGCTGGAAATACGGATGATGTGTATGACTATTTTGGGGTAATGTAACAGGGCAATGTAATCTTCTGGTATACCCATCTAGAATACCCTTATCATTCGTGTTGTAATCTTATGATTTCAATATTTGGTTTGCTTTAAATACTTTGTTGTAGTATTCAGTATTTGTTGTAAATTTTATTTTCTTACGTTCTCTGAAGTCTTTATTTGCTGTTATATTATTGAGTATGAAATACACTGCTATACATTTGATGCATAAACTTGTAATGCATTACTTTCTTGAAGTCTGATTCCTAGATTCGAGAGCCTTAAGTTAGGATCTCCGCATTTTGCCGATTCTTCAGAACTACTGCATTTTCTATTGGAAACCATATTGTGATACATATTTTGTTCTTCCTAATAAGTACTGATGTATTGAGAATGGCGGTCTCTATCTAATGGCGGACTGTTGCTATGATATCAAAGTTTGGCAGTGTATGTTATATTCAGCTTTCAATATTTTAAGTTCACATTTTAGTATTTTATTTCTGTTGTGCATGATTAGCATGTTGTTTATTTTTTGGTTATTTATAGGAAGAGGGTGATTACCCACAATCCACACCATTGTCATCTCGTAAAAGTAAGAAACAGTCGAATGCAGTACAGAAATCAAATTCCTTCAGTGTAAGTTTCCAGAGTATGTTCTCATTGCTACAATAGTCTGTACCAGGGGTAGTTTACCACCTGTTGGTGGGTGACAATTTTAGTATATGGCATGAATAAGCTTGATTTTAAGCGAACATACTTTATACCCCAAAATGTTACAATTTCAGCTATTGTCATGATTTTGATGACCGATAAAATCAATTCATTGTCTAATTAAGTTTTTGTTGAAAATGACCCCTTCAGTAGAAAGCATAATATGCAATGTTTAAAAAAAACTTGCTATCGGAAAATCTTTTTTTAATTGTTTTGTGTAATATTGGTTAAAAAAAGCAACGACATCACTAATTTACTCGCTGATGCTTTCTTGCTACTTCAAAGGAGATATGCCAACAACTCTATAATGTGAATTAGAATACTGTAATCTCCTGCTTTATAGATGTCAGCTGTGTTATATTTCAGCTGTCTTGCTGTAGTTCGAACTCAGATGTATTTAACTTTATTCTGCGCTTTCTGTATTGTTCTTATATAGTTTCTTCAATTAAAAGTGTCATCCTCTCTGGGGGGTATATTATCACTGTTCAGTCTGTTGTTCCTGTCATTTTGTGTGCGTACAAAGTTACATTCATTTTACTGTGACTTGAGTCTGCTTAATGCCAGGAAAAATGTATGCGCTTATAAAGAACAATGAACTCAATTTTGGCATTTTGCTTGTTTATTGTATCTAGTGTATTACATAAACTAGAATGATATCTTAACTATTGAGGTTGTTATGAAATTTGCTGACGTATTTATGCAAGTTCATTTATTCACGACACAAAATCATGTCACATTTACGGGTTGTTAGGAGAGCATCCGGAATGCTTCAGCATGAGATTATCTGTCATGATAATTATATTATTTTTGGGTATGTATTATTTTGGCTACTGAGAATAGTGATGCATGTTATGTGCATGTTACAAATGTTCTTATGTATATTAGATAGGGTGTAATATAACTGCTTTCTTCTTACGAGATGATAACTATAACAACAACATAACATACATTTTCATCACTATAAATAAATACAGTATACCCAAGCATCCGGCTTACATATACAGGCTAATATTTGTATATCTGGATCTCTGTGTGTAAACGGTTTATCTTCTTTTACTTACTTAACTAATTAACTTGTGTATCAAGATTTCGTCTAATTATGGTCTTAAGAAGCTTGTTACAAATTAGGTTGGTTTGGACTAAATTTAACTCACCGACTTTTGAATTGAACGTTTTAAGCACTGTAGGGTTACATTCTAGAAAAATGTATTTTATGAATTTGGTATCCAGCGATCCAGTAGCATGGCTTGACCAGTCAATAGTTTAAAATCTAGTTATTGGAATATCCCAGAAAGTGGATCACTGTAACCTTTGGTGTAAAAATCCACTCTAATCTCAATATTTCGGTCAAACTTGGCATTTTTCAAGAGCACGGAACACTATCATATCACAGTAACACTTTACTACAGGCTAGTTACTTTGTAAGTGCTTTATAATTTGAATGTTGATATTATTCGAACTATCTTGGCGGTTGTGGACACCCCCCTCCCCCTCCCCCTATATTACCTTGAAGGTGAAAATATACTCCCATAGTTCATTACAACTTTTAAACCTGTATGTAATTAATTGACTTTGAAAAATGCCATATTGTAGTGCACTACTGCATATTATAAGTATTAAAGGACATTTTCTGTGAAAGTTCGATCTTTGGCAGATATTTGATCGCACGCAAGAATATTTTGTGCTATGAAATATGAACTATCACATTTTATAGAACTCCTTTACTAACTGTAATTGGGCCTATTTGTTTGAATGAAGAGCAAATCAAATGGTTAAATAATTAATAAAATGCTATACTCTGATAGACAGGTTTAATTGTTGAATATTTAAATATTATATTATAAAATGGGTTTTTTGTTTGGGTGTGGAAGTAAGTATATTCTGATCTTTAATGAGAAATATAAAACATAATCATTACATCAAATATAATATAATGGTAATCTAATTGGATGCTAACATAAATATAACTTTTACTATTACTATTCAGATCTATTGACTAAAAAAAATACATGTATTCAAGAATTCAATATACAAATTGTTGATATATAATTATAGACATTTATACTTTTATAATCAATACTTACTGGCTAATTTTGAGTAAATTTCCATGAGTTTAAGTACAAGTTAACTGATTAAAACGTGTAAATGATTTACTTAAAAGCCGCCAACTGCGGGAATAAAACAAAGTCCCGTCACTCAGAAACTTCTGAAACTGAAGCGGTGTGGAAAGAACTTTATCTACAAGTCTGTGACGTCTCGCGTCAAATCTCCTATGCAGTACTGGATCAATCAAGCTTTACAGCCATCACACGAGCAACTGGCCATTTGTGATAAAAGCCACGTGCATGAAAGTAGCGCGAGTTTCCAGGTGTGATTTCAATATTATCTTCATACAACCTGTGTATACCCTTGTGCTTATCTCTTTACTCGGCCATTATCGGAACTTTATATAGCGAGGGCTCAACGCAACACTGTCGTAACTCCTATGTATTTATATAGGAGTTACGACAGTGTTGCGTTGAGCCCTCAAATTATTAGTGGAACTGGATATCCCGGGGAGATATGTCTGGTATATAGTCACCTGTAGGGAAGGGATAAACGTCACGCACGAGGAAATGAGTGACATTTCCATATCATCAAGTTGATTAAGGTTTTATTACACCCTCAATAATATATATATTGTTTGTTGATTTATTTATGTATTCAAGTGTTCAATTTGTGTGTTGTTGCACTTTTGATTTGTGTTACGCTGATTTATTTTGCTTTGATCTTTTTATTTGCTTTACGCTATATTCAGTCATTTTGAGTTGACTGGATATTTTCTGCGTGATACTCTAAGTCATTTTTGCCAATCAATCACTGATTTTCATGCTGACACAACCTTATTTTATCGTAGAATAGAATGTGTCCATGCTGAATGTTGTAGCCAGTAGCAACTATATCTGCAACTGTTAACTTGTAATGAATACAGAGTAACCTAGACTGTGTCATTAAAATATTACGTTAGTTCTGGTCCAATCGCGTTACTGATATAGCATAGCCTATAATGTCAATGGCTATATATATTGTCTGGTCTGGCATTATAACTAATTCTTCCTGCTGTTCACGCAGCACTTATAAGATGTCAGAATGTCTTCAGAGCCTTAGTTTGAAGATTTGTGTGAGGGAATTGAGAATATACTTGGCACTCATTGAGCAGTGTTGTTCTCATCTATCACTCAAATCTCAAAACTCAGACTCAACTGAGTGGTTAGAGCTGGGTGATAAGCAATGGTTATATTTCTGGACCCTGGGGCCCCTATCTCCTGAAGCATCTAAATCTGAGATTAATCTCGGCTCAAATAATTTTTTTAAATGTTGAGAATTTTCTCATCTCAGACCGGACTCAAAATTGGTAGAACAAAAAAAAAAAAATGAGATGAGTTTTTCTCAGAAAGATTTCGAGAGATCCAAAATGAGATTGGTCTCCAACTCAGGACAGTTTGCGCAGTCCCAGACGACTCCGATCCTCAGTCGAAAAAACTCTAAGTTTTTAAAATCTTCCTTTTTGAGTGTAAGTCTGATTTGAGCAAATTCTCAATATTGAGCTGAGATTTCTATTCATCACAAAAATTTTTGTACAGAAGATGACTGCTAAAGTCATAGTGTGTTGTGTGCCTTACAGACATGGCTACATGCTTGTGTTTTACAGTTGATAAGTTGCGGATAAATTGGCCTGAAATCCAGCTTTTACCATTTGCTGCTTGTTTAAGTTGAATTTTTCTGAATTCTTCGCTCACACTGCATGTTATGTCTTGATTTGTTTTGTTGTTATCGCAATTGCATGCTTTGTTGATTTTTACATCCTCACAGGGCGCGACAACAATCCGACAGTTTGCGCAGTCCCAGACGACTCCGATCCTCAGTCGAAAAAACTCTAAGTTTTTAAAATCTTCCTTTTTGAGTGTAAGTCTGTGTGATAGGTAGAAAGTGACGCCAATATGCAAATACACTTTAAGTTGCTGAGTGACCACTCATACATTTTAGTTGCTAGGCAACATATCTGATTCTTATGTTTATGGTTACTTAGCAACAAAAGTGCAGAAATACTTGGAGGTGTTCAGCAGATGTTGCATAATTTTTACTTCGCTTCTGTACTGCTTCTTAAAAAGTGACGTCAGAGATGTGCGACACATGGTATTAGGTAACTAAGTCTTGTTTTGTGTAATTGCAAAAAGCAAGCTTATAGATAGTTCCCACATTTACAATATTTACCTCCCTTGTTCTGAATAGTTGGCCATATTGATTGGCAAATTTCCTTAGAGTTTATAGGGAATATAATGTAAACGATGATTAAATAAAATCAGATTAATAAAAATGGCTCAGAAAGTTGAAGAAATAATAGTTGTCACATGCACATTCACTTGGTATTTTCTCAATTATCACATATTTGTGAATTACTCCTATGTGCTTATCAGTTTTGCCTATCAAAATGGCTGATGATTAAGAACAAGAAAGGTCAATATCGTAGATGTGGGAGCTATCTATTGTGATCTGAGAATGTCTGTTAATTTAATGGTTAATCTGTAAAAGCCTATGTGTCAATTTTGGTGAAGACATATAATAATACAGTGAAGTATTGACAAACAATGTTTTTGACATTTTTTTATACATCTCTGACTAACTTGTAATATCTTCTAATTGCTGCTGTTTAAAGCAAATTATCGTAGCTTTGTTAACAAAAACTGCAATCAATGTTTTGTATATTTGATATTTTATACATATTTTTACAGACACACTTTGTATTCACATACATTAAAGATACTATATTTTACTAGTAAGCTGCCTTTATCTAGAGTTTTACCTAATCATACCATTCTACAATGCACTAATATTGTACTTGGCAAATAGCGAGAGTGATTTTCCAAGCCCGTATAAAGTCTCTCTGAAGATCAAATATAAGGCTTAATTAATTGCCTACCTAGATAATTTGTTCAGCAGCAATTATTGTCATACTCATTTTCATGTTTTCTCATATTGTCTCATAGTCATTTCTCTGCTCTTTCTTGTGTTTATTTATCTTGGAATAGTCTCATGTATTATAGTAACCTGTCTTTAAAAATCCTAAATTTTGAAATGGAAACTGTATTGCACAGTTCTACCAGTGTGCGTCTTGCTGATTTCATAGTGACCAGCAATGTATATTTGGGGTACAAACTCAATTAGTAACAATTGGACCGAGAATAATTCTCACCCACCATGTATTTCTGGATAGACAGAACATAATTTGCATGTAGGAATGTTGACTTATCAATATTTGTCAATGTTTACATGGTTCCGTGACATGTGATTAAGGCGTTACTTTATACTTTGTCATGGGATGATAGTCACACAGTGATGATAAAATTTACGACAACAATTAGATTGGTCATGTAAAACCCAGCATGTAGGACCCATTCTGTATCAGTTTGATATTATTTAAACAGAGTTATGACCCTTGAATATGAAATATTTTTCCAAGTGCATGCATTTATGGTCACACTTGATTATCCAAGTTTGAAAGAAAATATTCAGATGAACCTTGTGTATTCTTGTGATAAAGGTATTATAATCTAGATATAAGATAGTCCTCTGTTCTTGCATGTTATGTATCTTAAATGTTTCCTGGAGAAATTTGTAATTGGTGATTTACATTAGGCTCTTAGAATTAAAGTAAACATTCTAATATAGTCCAATATTCTCTGTAACTCTCTCCCATATGTGTAAGATAGCGAGACTGTGAAAATGAGTATTGTTTGGTTACCATGGGGACGGAATTATTTATCTATATATACCTTAATATATCTTATATATATACTGACCCTTTGTTAATCTATGTTGTGTATAATATATATATAATAATTAGTATATTAATCTGCTAAATTTAATACTGTATTTCTATACTGTTTTATTGTGTAGTCTTCAAATGCGTTTAATAATCTTAGTTAATTCTTGATATATATATAGATAGTCTAAAAATTAATTGTTAATATATAGTTAATTTATTATAGTTGATTTATTGTATGTTAATGTTGAATGTAAACAAAATTGAATGAAAAACAAATGGCTTGAATTTCTTCATATAAAAGGGATATTTTCACAGAAATTCTTTTAATTTTTAGCTTACCCCAGAACAAGGGGCCCCTCTATTGTAGTAAATTATTGACCTTTCTCATATTTTATATATCAAAATATATTGCTCCAAGGTTCATTTAAGGATTCTACAAAGGAGTAGAAAAATACATTGTTAACCCAAGAATTTCAGGAATTTTCATTATCTATGATAATCACATTATAAAATGACATTTGTAACAGAGTTCCAGTATTATAGCAACATAATTTATCAGTTTGTTCTCTTAGTAATTTGGTTTACTGTATTGAATTGATCATAGAAAGATAGTAAATAGTAATTATACTTATGCCTATATTACATGTAGTATAATGTTTTAATGTTTCATATTTGATTTCTATATTTTGTTTTTTTACATACATATAGAGGCCGTATTCGTATGACGGTGTTGCTAAGGTATATTTATCTGGTGATTTGTTTTTGGTGTGTCTTGGAGTATGTTATATTGTTGGTGAACATAGTAATTATGCATATAAAACAACAATTAATGTGAGATGCTGTATCTAAATCAATATAAATTCCTGTCTGTAATGTGTATTGATTATATCGGTAACACTCCTTGCAATGTGGTCTGGACAACATGTTTTGATTATTAATATTGCCACAGACATAAAGCAGATGTATTTTCATGCTGTGTCAAACATTAACTGTATTCCGTACATTGGTTGTCATGTGGCAACTTAACCTCCAGTTGTTAATGTTCATGGATAAAGTATGTTAGAACAGACGATCAAGTGGATAAACATTGCCACTTTTTGTGATGGATTATGACAGGTTAGCCAGACAAAAGTAGCAGTGAGTGTCTACATATGTTACATAACTGTCTTTGTGGCCAAGTGGTTAAGGCATGCGGGAGGTCGAAGGTTCGAATCCCGGTAGGGGTTTGTTCTGATATGGCTGGTTGGTGAGCAGCCAGCTAGTTAAATAATGGTTACCGTGTGCCTACCTGCCTTGGGCCTGGCATTAAAGGATAAGAATTGGGAAGTAAATGTTCTCAGAAAGTAGGTGTCTTGTTAGTCGGAAATGGCTGGCCCTTTAAATAGGGGTGACACTATAATAAATAAACCCTTTTTTATGTTAAATGGAAGAGTCTCTGCTAAGATTTAAGTAATTTTTATAAAAAAAAACACCATAGTTGATACGAAAGTTGTTTACCCCTGAGCGTTGATGTTAAATGTATGGTTTATTCCATTGTAAATTTTAGGATAAGATGGAACGTTACATGATGGAGTTACAGGTGCACGAGAATGTACCGGTCACACCCAATTTGAACCGGTCCACAAGGGTATGCTCGAGACTCTACCTAGATCAGTGGCTGCCGAGATTTCATTCTCTTCAAATTCTGTTTAATTCTTATTATTTACATTATTTTACTTCTGTAACAAGTTACAATTTCTTGTTTCTTTTTTGAGCTTTTCTGTGTCTCTGAAACTGTCTTTAAATTTATGTTTTACCTTTGATTATTTTCTGTTGATTCTCTGGTCTATATGGTTCTTGTCCTTCATAAATAGATGACAGAGGTGGAATCTTGCTGCACCATTGGTGTGGTAGTCAGACCAGTTGAGCATGATTACCCGATTTGTATTATCATATTTGTTATTTCTCCTTGCACTGCTAGTTTGGTTACAAGTGTAATAATACATGCCAGATGTGGTCACATGATTGCTGAAAATGTAGTCCATAAAAAGTAGTCCTTAAGAATATTAGAACCCATTGTTTGAAATACATGTAGATCTGTGCATGAACTCAAAACACAGTCACTGAAAATTATAGCTCACGTTTATGACCCCAGTTTTAATCAGAATGATAGATTGATTATAGTCCATAATATATACAAGTATGTTAGTTTTGTTAGTATCTGATTCATAGTCATGACAGTTGAATTGTTCATTTAATGATGCCTGTGTTCATTGAGTGTTTTAAAAATCACAACTGAGTGGGAGGCCGGAGTTGATAAAACTGTGATCACTCTGTTTGTCTGTCCATTTATACTGAAATATCTGTTCTATATCTGTGCTGAATTTTTCCAAAAGTGTAATTTAAACCTGTTCTTACAATGGTTTGACATTGTCCTGACTATGGTATGACATTGTCCTGACTGTGGTATGTGACATTGTCCTCTCTGTGGTATGTGACACTGTCCTGACTGTGGTATGGCATTGCCCTCTCTGTGGTATGACATTGTCCTCTCTGTGGTATGACATTGTCCTCTCTGTGGTATGACATTGTCCTGACTGTGGTATGACATTGTCCTGACTGTGGTATGTGACATTGTCCTCTCTGTGGTATGTGACACTGTCCTGACTGTGGTATGACATTGTCCTCTCTGAGGTATGTGACATTGTCCTCTCTGTGATATGACATTGTCCTCTGTGAGGTATGTGAGATTGTCCTGACGACTGTGGTATGACATTGTCCTCTCTGTGGTATGTGACATTGTCCTGACGACTGTGGTATGACATTGTCCTGACTGTGGTATGACATTGTCCTCTCTATGGTATGACATTGTCCTCTCTGTGGTATGACATTGTCCTCTCTGTGGTATGACATTGTCCTGACTGTGGTATGACATTGTCCTCTCTGTGTTATGACATTGTCCTGACTGTGGTATGACATTGTCCTGACTGTGGTATGACATTGTCCTGACTGTGGTATGTGACATTGTCCTGACTGTGGTATGACATTGTCCTGATAATGTTTGAAATTATCCTGACTATGGTTTGAAATTATCCTGACTAGGGTATGACATTGTCCAGTGGTTTGACATTGTCCTATCGATGGTTTCACATTTACCTGACTTAGGTATGACATGACCCGCATTGTGGTATGACATTATGGTATTGTCCTGACTGGTAATACATGGTCTGGCCATTGTTTTGTGTAGATGGGTGAGCATTTAAAGACAATTGTTGTCCATTTGCATATATCCTTCATTTTTTGGTAAATTTAAATGATGACCAGATTTGGTAAACTTTAGAAAAATGGCTCAATTCTAAAAATATGTTCTGTGACATACAAAAATGCTTTTATAGTACTGGATTCCAGAAAGATCCACTTGTTAACCTGATATGCAAGTTTTATTGGGGTTTTAAATCATAAGTGTTGGGAACCATTTTTGTATGTTATAGCTCATATATTTCTCATGTATTCTCTTTCAATATGTATATAAATAATTTATAAGCTAGAGAACATACATTGTACACTTGTCGTATAGATTTTGTATTAGATTTGTATCGGAGGTGTTTATCCAGTATGTTATATATAAAGGAAATTAACATCTGAAAGCTAAAAACTTGCCAACTAATAAAAGTTTTTTCATATGAGAAGCGATTAGAAATTGTACAGTCACTCTATAATGTGTGCACTTTGCTGTGATAGACTTGTATAAGGGGCTTATTCAATATATATATAATAATTGTTTCATACATATTCAGCTTTTTTGGGGGTATATTTATGCAATATTCAACTTTATACCTTCTTGGCTGGGGTTTTATTTTTAATACAAATACTAACATATTAATACTGGGACAATGGTCAAAGCTGTTATGAATATTTTGTGTGCAAAGTTTTAAACATAATCTTCTTACCTAATTAATGAAGTGTGAAAATAAATGACGATTTTTTTTATAATTTTACTGCGAGAACTTTTGCTGACTTTTAATCTAAACATGGGTGTTTGTATAAATGTTGTGTGTGTGTCTTTACTGACTTTGTATATTGGGTTGTTCAAATTACTGGTTTAGGAAGTGCAGTCTTTGATTGTGATTAAATGGTAAATGTTCACTATGATAGATACTGGACTTACAGTGAGTAACATTTTGCTGTCATAAAATACTAACAATATTTGTGTTATATAATTGATTGTTACATTATTTTCCATCTTATCAACGGTAAAATGAGTTACCTAGGAAACGTATATAAAATGTTTTTGATGAACTCAAATATTAATTTGTTCAAAGATTTTTTAATTTTCAATTTTTTAATTAATTATTAAGACTTAATTGAATGTAATGGTCAAATAAATGTGTTCAGTTTTTGGAGGTGCTGTCTTAATATACTGAAGCATTGATTAGAGTTTTGGTGTTGCTTATAGAAAAATGCTTTAGAACGATTGTTAATTTGTTAATTAACATAACTTGTAGTTATGTTATGAAGCTAGAAACATGATTGAGTATTGACAATGTACCCATAGTTGTCTGGAAAATAGTTTTCCTGTGTTCCCATACTTATATTATATTTAATTAGCCTAACTTTATCCTTATATTCCTCTAGAGTGATGTTTGATTCTTATAGATGGTGTGTTTATATTTTAGCATATACCCGTAGGCTGTCATTGATTGGATACATCATAATTATAGTTTCATGGTATTCCTGCAAAAACAAATTCATATATACATAGTTCTTACATGATGTAACATCTACAATATTTACCTCCCTTGTCCTTTACTGTCGGCCATTTTGATAGGCAAAACTGATAAGCTCTTGTAGGGGTAATTTTCCAAAATGTGATAATTGAGAAAATACCAAGAGAATTTGCATGTGACAACCACTTTCTCTTCAACTTACTGAGTCAAATGCCAACATGAGCATAATGAATAAGTTATTTTTGATTTATCTGATTAGTTTTATCATCGTTTACATCATATTCCCTGTAAACTTAAGGACATTTGCCTATCAAAATGGCCGACAATTCAGAACAAGGGAGGTAAATATTGTAGATGTGAGAACTATGTATTAACTATAATTTAACACTATGTACTCAGAGTATCATCTAGTAATTGGTATGAGCAATAGCTCTGTAAGTGTCACAATGTTGATAGTTTCCTTGCATTACTGTAAAACCAATTTCTTTCAAAACCTGCTGGTGTTAGAATTCGTAGTCATGTTAAAGCAAGTCGTATATCAAGTACCAGCTAATAATGATCTATTAGTATTTGGGATAGTGCTTTGGCATGTTGTCTCCTAACTTTGCTGGTAGATTTGTTATACAGATACGTTATAATTTGCGTATGATGCATTGTTTTGTTGCGTCTTATTCAGTCAATGACAGTGATAACTGCATATTTATAGTGTATGAGTTGAACGCTTTCAGTATATCATACTAACACTACTGACAACGAATGTCTTTGCAGGATTCTAAACAGGACCCCAAAGAACTTCCAACACCAACGAGTACCCCAACCCAGAGTCGCAAAAACCGACGTCGATCAAATCTGTTCAATGTAAGATAAGTGCACAATACTTCGTCCCATATCATCTCATTGTCATCCTGTTGTTGTCCATGTTGGGTGTTAATGTAGATTGTTGTCATTTAGTGAATTCTTTCTTTTAACTTTTTACGGCAAACGTTCATATAATAACCAGTCAGTTTTATTGAAAGATATCCAGCCTGGCCAAGTTCTTAAAAGGTTTAGTTTGTCAATGTAGCCATGAACTCTTAAGTTTTGCATCGTTGGTAAGTCCTAGATTATTCTTTTTGGCACTATTCATGAAGATGTAGCAGTCTTCACGATAATTTTTTTGAAGGACTTGCCCCATTTGGGCCGACAGCAGCTTGCAATTTCCACTTGCCCGAATTCACTTTCACTTGCCCAAATTCACTTTCACTTGCCCGAATACAATTAACAGCACCGTCCAAATAACGAAGAAACATGATGTTTTGATTTGTTAAATCAGAAACGAAGACTGGTAACAATAGTTGATGAAAAAATGCTGCTATACAAACAAAATTGACAAAAAATGAAAACCAGTCGAAGAATTGCGTACTACGTCATCAAATTTTGTGACTGCTTGGATCAAAGCTAGTCAGACTGGACCATGAACACGACTTGCCCGTTTGAGCAGACATACTGAACTTTTTACTTGTCTGATGGTAATTTTACTTGTCCCGGGCTTCGGGCAAGTGGGTTATCGTGAAGACTGTGTAGTAAATTAAGACTAGCTACATGTATTGCATTTTTCATTGCTGATCATTTGTATAAAGGCACTGTCTGTTCTGCTAATTATGTTCTGGCTTTTCATACATTAGCTGTTTTCTCTTCCATCATTCCATAAATTTATATCTGCCTTCTTATTGGAATAATTTTTATTCATTTTCAATACTTGATACTTTGTCATGTCCTTGATAATTGTTTTGAATCTCTCAATGCAAGTCAGTGATTATAGTCGGGGCTTTTTTTAACCCATTCCCTGATAATTACTCCTTTTTTGTCTTTATGATGAAAGCAGTGATTGAAATCTACACAAAATTCGCATTAAATAATTGGTCGTATTAATTACTAGTGTAAATATTTATAAAAGCTTACAGATCGTAATCTGAAGACCACCGACAATTAATTTTCTTCAGATTTAAAGGATGAAAGTTACATTTTCTACTCCTATTTTTGCTGTTATCATTGGTGTTGGATTTCAAAATAACAACTATTAATAAAGTGTAATTACCCAGCTATAAAATATAGTATACCCTGATGTTGTTCTATATGTTGTACTTTTACTAGGACGTTGTTTCTCAAATAAATCTGTTCAAAAAGTTCTGCGTTAGGTCTTAAAATGTGATTATAAGACGTTATTGGATATTAAAATTAAATCTCCCCCGATGTACGTGATGAAGATTGATTTGTATCGCCATAATTACGTCTGACTATATAACTTTGTTATAAACTTTTCTGCTCTCCGCCTATTCGGCTTCAGTTCACTTGAAATATGGGATTCCCTCTAATGCTGCTGCACAAGAAACTAATTACTGTTGAGATCTTGCTGGAATTACAATGAAAACAGAGACAAGATTTGAGCGCCGCTGTACGATTTCCAACCACTTCTTTAAGTGACATGGTACGTCACCATGTACTGACAGTAAGCAACATTTGTCCCATATGGCAATATGAAAACGAAGTGATCTTATGGAGTAAATATTGTTTCCTGCTTGCAAAAAGTGACATCACATGATGCATTTTCTTAAAATGATGTCCCTTACAGAAGAGGTTGTAAATCATACAGTGGCGCTCATATTATGCTGAGATCTTCCTCCAATTACACTGAAAACGGAAACAAGATTTAATGTCCAACTACATTCGATCCACATTTTATCTATGGAAGAGATGTTTATCCTGCTTATATGGTTAAAAGACTCATTTATGAATGATGAATGAATGTAGAATTGTTTTAACATCACAAGGTGTTTACTTATTCCTCACTACATGTATATGTAAAGCAGAGCGTCAATGTTGTTGTCTTTGCTGCATGTGTTGTACAGTCTTTGAAACAAGTTTGATATCTAATGACTTTGTATTATATTGAATGTATCATGTAAATAGCTTTCATATTCAATGGTTGCCAGTGTTCAGCTTAAAAACGTATATTGTATCCAGCCTTATCCAATTCTTTATTACAGTTATAACTGTTTCGTAACAATTCAAGAGGCAAAAGCAAAACGAGTCTAATTGTGTGCTATAGTTTAAGCAGATAGACTAGTTTTGTGTTTATCCATCAAGTTGTCAATGCAATTTGAAGGGCAGAAAAGAGAGATAATTTGATTATTTGTCTGCACAGTTCCATATTTCTGAATGTTAGACATTCTTATCATTCAGGCAATCTGTTTGTCACACACTGTGTCTGGGTGTGTTACAACATGAATGCTATTATCATGATGCAGTTCTGTTTTGTTTGGAATGTGTGTTTGCAGCCTTGCTACTTTTCGTGGCTTTTATGTCATAGTCCTGTGACATTTTGATGCGGTTCATTTTGCAAACAAGATTGTGCTATGTTCACTAAAACAAATAAAAAATACAATGTGTCTATAGATAATTCAATAATGGTCTGAGAAAGTCTGATTAAGAAATATTGCCCCCGCACGAATCGGTAGCAGAAATGCTTATCTGTTTTCTTATGGCAGTGTGTTTGTTGTATAACGCTTGGCTTAAATTCGTCTTTTACCATTTTTCTTGAAGCCATATAGATACCAGTCGCATCCTATACAGCTTAGTGTCTTCACACCAAAAGTAAGCTCCCCTTATTTGTCACGGGACAAGGGACACTACTCTGTTCTGCATGAAAAAAATGCCCTACATTTTATAGATGAAATGTTTATAAGTTATATTAAATTATGTTGCTCTTTAGGTAAGAAGTTTATTGTTTTTCAAGCGTGGCCATGCTCATTTAAACCTAAAATTTAATCACTTTTCTGAGCTGGCGGACATCATATATATACAGTCACACCTGTGTTAAAGACCACCTGCGAACAAAGACCACTATTGCAAAACCTGTCTGCAAAGACCACCAATTTTATCTCCCATCAGACCATTTTCAATGATATTTAATCTGTTAATAAAGACCACCTGTAAACAAAGACCACATTTTGCTGTTCCCATGGGTGGTCTTTACAGACAGGTTTGACTGTATACCATATTAAAAGTCTATTGGCATTTCAGTGTTTTAGAATATAATGCATTTGGAATAGCATACAGAGTTGTCTATTGATATGAGTTTTAGCAAAACATGTAAGTGTATACAAACAAAATATTTCATGTAGAACATTGAGTGTCCAGTGTAAGATAAGGGGATATTTTGGTAGATGGTTTCTCGTAGAAAGTTGTGACTTTGGTGACCTTCGTTTATAGTTACCGCATCGAGGGTTCAGCACAAGACTATCCTAACTCCTATGTATTTATAGAGGAGTTTAGTATAGTCTCGCACTGAGCCCTCGACATTGTGTGTGTTTGCTGATCTATAGTTTGCAGGCATGAGAATTTTCCACGTATTCGACGCTCGCTAGAGCCGATTTCTAGACAATTCAAGCCGTCTTAGATGCTTAAAAGCAAGGAGCTTCAGCAGACCCCTTGTCGAATTTTCAGCTGATTTTGAAATTTTGTATTCTCATGCCTGAGTTTGTCTGTGTGTTGCTGTTTCTGTTAATTATCACATTTGAGTGAAAACTTCCTCTGGGCTTTGGCTTTTAGTGTGTGAGTGAAAACTTCCTCTGTGCTTTGGCTTTTAGTGTGTAGTGGTTATCTTCTGAACAACTACAACAACATTGAATATGTATGTCAGAGTTAAGCTATATTTCCCGAACAAATTAACACGATCCTAACCTTCATACACAAATGTTTTGTACTACACATACACGGAAAATAAATTGGTGAGGGAGTCACATGATGGAAGCAGAAACTAAATATAGAAAATGAGTTATCTGTGATATTATTGTGATAGAGGTCAACATGATCTGGTTAATTTGTCTAAGTAATACACTGTCTGATAGACTATTTAATGTGGGTATACATTTATAAATCATGAATGTTAGTATGCTCCAGATAAATGATTGCTTATGATTTTATGTGCAGTTGATCTGTCACTTAATTCGTAACTGCATATCCAGCATAGAAGACATTTACTGAACGCATGTTTATTGTTATAAAACTTCTACTAACGTAATCAGTTTATCTGTATGTACATGTATTCTGAGCTATATGTATGTCTCGTTAATAATTGACTAGAGTTTTACATTTTTGATTGTATTATTTAGGAGTTTCATGCATGTTCTACCTAGTTACCTTTCTATTGGTCACTAACTTATTTCCTTCTCTTCCATTGGCCAGTATCTTAACCAATGAAGTAATGTCTCTCTTTCTATTGGTTACTAACTTATTTCCTTGTTTTCCATTGGCCAGTATCTTAACCAATGAAGTAATGTCTCTCTTTCTATTGGTTACTAACTTATTTTCTACTCTTCCATTGGCCAGTGTCTTAACCAATGAAGTAATGTCTCTCTTTCTATTGGTTACTTACTTATTTGCTACTCTTCCATTGGCCAGTATCTTAACCAATGAAGTAATGTCTCTCTTTTTATTGGATAGTTCCTTACTTTGTTCTCTCTTGGTCAATTCTTTATTGTACGGCTCAACTTGGCAAAGCACGATGTCTTCTCTCTTTCTATTGGTTACTTTCATCTTTCCCGACACATCACTAACTTTACACTGGTGGACTGGAGCCTGTACGAAATGTAGAAGAAATAAAACAACAGCTTACTGCTGTAAAATTATATCAACCTATATGAATGAAAAATATGTATTGTTTCGTTAGGTGTAGCTAGATAGGTGAAAGTTTTATTCAACTTGATTAATTTCCCTGCAAATGATGAAATTCTTTACTTGTTAAGATGAACAAGAAATTTAGTTTCAATGTGTTACAGTTATGGAATATATTGCTCTTGTAGGCCTATAGGCATAAAGGTAATATTAGATTAAGGTTTCGACCTCTTGGTTCTATATGCAAAATTTTGAGATCTAGTAAAAAGTTTCAAGTTTGACTTTTCCGTTGTTTTTTTACTGCCCTGTAGGATTCATTTTTTTACACAAAGGTACACATTAATATTGTTCTCAGTCATTGAAAACACAATTCCAATATACCCTAATCTTTTTGGATTTGACAGCAGTGGTGTTTGAGAGAAATTAAACTTTACTTGTATAAAGTGTATATGATGACCTTTGATTCTCCCTCCAGCCTAAGAATAAAGACAAGGATAAAGAGAAAGACAAAGGACAGGCGGAAGACGATAAAAGCAAACAAGATGGTGAAAAACTTGGTTGCGGTCGAGTTATCCCTATCAAGCAGGTATGTTGTACGATTGAAAGTAGTATATAGCATATTGCACCTTCCTTAGCTGCTACCAAAGTAGGAGAATAATAACGTTGATTGTGTAGTCATTGAATTTCACTGTGGTGTAACTCTGACGACAACAGCATTAAATACAGTTACATGTTGCCTAGAAAAATCGATTACTTTCATGATGATTGGAAATTTCAATATATTTTCTATTAGAACTAAGTATTAAATGTTGAAGAAAACTGCCAAAAAAAATCCATATTTAATATTTTCCTTATGAAAAAATGCGGGGAAGTTCTCTTTCAGAATATGCTCATTTTTCAGTAAATTGGTGTTTTGAGTCGGACTTGGGTGATTTTGATTTTACGGAATGACACTCTTGGGAATATTATGGACTGAAAATCGGATTACTATTAAAGCAATTTGTCTTCTGACTCATTTCTCTAAATTGTATGAACAGTTTGTATGATGATGTTTTCTGAGATGTTTCTCGTGTGTTTCTTCTTTCAGGGTTACCTGTACAAGAAAAGTCATGGTTTAAACAAGGATTGGAAGAAGAAATATGTCGCATTGCTCGATGATGCTCGACTTACGTATCATCCTAGTCTTCATGTATGTTGTACACTCGGATATACAGTCGGACCTCGTTCGTTCGAATTCATTGGGTCCACAATTTTATTTCGAATAAAACATGATTTTAAAGACTATTTAAATTCAACGTATGAAGAATACATCGGGACCTGATATTTATTTCGGATGACGCCGAGTATTCGGATAGAAGGTTGTCGAGTTAACGAGGTCCGACTGTATTCTCATTTCTGTCAGATTATACGAACAATCAAATTTTACTATAGAAAGTTTCCACAATTACAACATTTACCTCCCTTGTTCTCAATAGTCGGCCATTTTGATAGGCAAATTTCCTTACAGTTATAAAGAATATAATGTAAAGAATGATGAACTAATCAGACATAATGTATAAAAATAACATATTCATTATACTCGTGTGGGCACATGGCTCAGAAAGTTGAAGAAAAACTGGTTGTCACATGCCAATTTTCTCAGTATTCTCCCAATTATCATGTTTTTGGGAATTACTCCTATAAGTCCTTACCATTTTTGCCTATCAAAATGGCTGACGATTAAGAACAAGGGAGATAAATATTGTAGATTCTCATTTCTGTCACATTATACAAACAATCTAATTTTACTATTAGACTGGCTCAATAAACCACGGGGATTGGTAATGTAGTCTTCTCAGTCTGCTCAGATTTTTGTTGCAGATGTAATAATCCTTTCCATAAATCACCAGTTGTGTTTTACCAGGAAGCCGTCTTGAGTCTGATGCAAATAGAAATTAAATGCTTTCATCCTATTGAGCTTAAACAAATTTATTGATTGAGCTGTGCCATGACAAATCTGTTTTAGTGACCAAAAAGTCAATTTTCAGGTTTTTATATATAACAGTCTGTGTAGATCTATCATTCAATGATTATAAATAAACACCACAGCCAGATTCTCAGATTATGCTTTTAATACCATTTCATTTGGTAACCTCAAAAATTAGTACCTTAATTAGGATCATACTTTTTTTTCATTGGAGCTCTGAAACTATCATTATATAAGTGGCATTATATACCACTGGCAAAAATAATACACCAAAATGAAAGTTCATGAACTATTTGGAAGGTCCATGAGAAGTTCAAGAACTTTCAATATGTAATTCAAAAGTTCATGAACTGGAGGTTCATCAAAATCAAAGTTCATGAACATTCCATGAGTAATTCAAAAGTTCATGAACTGGAGAATCATCAAAATGAAAGTTCATGAACTATTTGGCAGGTCCATGAAAAGTTCAAGAACTTTCAATAAGTAATTCAAAAGTTCATGAACTGGAGGTTCATCAACTTTGATGGTAGGTTCATGAAATGATCATGAACTTTGATGGTAGGTTCATGATCATGAACTTTTAAAAAGTTCTAGAAAAGTTTGAACCTTTTTTTGCAGGGGATATTGTTCAACTTTCATTTAATTCCCAAAAGTATTAAAATCGAACGTCTGCTTTTCTCTCTATAGCAATTTCAATATTAAGAACAAGATGCGAAAGTACGCTACAAAATGATGATTTCACATCAGAATGTACATAATTCATTAAAAATATTCCGCTCTTCAAATGGAAATAAATCTAATTTTACAATATTTTGTTTGTTTGTTTAATTCTATTAATCATACTTAAGCTTCCAATATATCTTCAGACAAAAAAATTTAGTTTGTAATGCCCGTGTCTGAACTTCAATTCAGAAATACTTGACGTCCTTAACCAACGTCACTGATACAGGTTTGACATGTCGGCGCTCAGTTATAATTAAAAAAACAAGGTTAAATACTATTTCTATGTAACTGAACTAATAGTTAAGAAATGCCATTGTCAAAAAAGTATCAGTCGGGAGTGTAATTAATTAATTCTTTTCAGAAGGTATGATTGTACTACTTTATTGTGATGACATAATTTTGAGTTTCCAATCCATTAATACTTGTCTCCCAACATGCCTGCGTATATACGTTGTAAATTTCTTCAGTATAAGTTTTTTCAAAAAGATTTGTTCACAGATATGGACTTCCTCAGTACCCAGGCTATTCATAACATATATGATACCCTGGGCAAATTGGCTAGTGAAACTTCTTAATGCATGCATATTTATTAGCATTTTTCAACCAATAAATTGGACGATTACAAAAAAGAAGGAATCTCCTTTGTGAAGAGCTACTCTCAGTATAAGTCCACTTCAATTTCCCTATCGCATGAGGTGTGTGTCATGCGGCCAATCAAGCGGCTGGATTTCACCTCATCAATTATTGTTTAATTATATATTACGAAGAGCCTGGGTACTGAGGATGATGAGATGTTGAGGGTTTTGTTTATTTATAGGATTATATGGAGGACGTTCATGCCAAGGAAATTCCATTAGGTCATGTGACTGTAAAAGTACCGGGTATGCGACCTCGAGGGTCAAGGTCAACCAGCTCTAATCAGGATTCGACCAATAATGGAAACCTCGCGATGGAGATGAACAACTTGTCGATTGGAGGTACAATTGCTTTAAGCAGAAACTGGGTTAAATTTCTTCAGTATAAGATTATAGAGACTATATAGAAACTGGGTTTCTCTGTACTCATAATCCTAGGCCCATATATTTATTGGCTTACCCATTTACTGAATTCTGATTGATGGAGAGATAATGCTACCTGATTGGTCGATAGATGATGTTTCCAGAACTAATCATTCTTTTTTCCAATTTGATATTTCATTTCCTTCCTTAGATAGAAAAAGCATTTTTCTGTTCTCGCCAAATTAATTATTAGAAGACATCATATTCTTACTAATGGCTGTGTACAAATCATAGAATTTTGTATTTATGGTAATTCAATTACAGTACGTTTTGGAAATTGATAAGAATGTACAGCCTGTTTTATTAGTTTTAGGTGTAAAAACATAAATTTCAGAAAATACCGTGTCTTGAAAATATACTTTTATGAACTTGATTATTATTAGGGAGATGCAGTAGTCGAGGGGTAGAGCGCCTAACTCCTGATCCGAAGGTTGTGAGTTTGAGCCCTGTGATCCCTAAATTTGGCGCGAGTACTGGTTGGTAGCCAGGAAGCTGTCATCGAGAGTGATTAGTTGTAAGAACTTGTTTCACAATCGATGTAAAATAAATAAGTTTATGCTCTAAGCATTATAATTCGAGGGCTCAATGCAACACTGTCGTAACTGCTATATAAATTAATAGGAGTTACGACATTGTTGCGTTGAGCCCTTGATATATTATAAGATTAGTTAATATTAAATAATAGGTTATTGTAAGTGGACAAATAACGACACACTAGCATCAGGTGATATTTTAGTGAATTATTTGCTAGGGTTAAGAAGATGGAGGAGATTCTCTGATAAAATACGAAGACACAGTAAGGACAATATTGAAGTAGAGTTTGATCAGAATATTAATGTTAACACAGTTGGCAGTGTGAATTAATTTATTACATATTTTGCGGATAATACCGACTGACCTATAATATACAGTGTATAATACATTGAAATTACTAGATTTTATAATATCTGTTTTTATTCAATACTGTAAGAGTTAGATTAATCACTGACCTATTTTCTTGGACATTACGATTGTGATCCTGTGTGTAACATTGGCAGCATAAAAAATTATACCAAAGTTCAGCATTTGCTCTGGTCTTGCTCAGAATAATATGCTGGTGACCAAGTTAAGCATCACTTATAAAGGGGCTGTCATGTGATTTAAGTTTCTAAATGTTCGACTTAATCTTGAAACGTCAATATTAGATGGTTCAATTTTTGACAGAATAAGGATTTTGCTTTTCAAGGTTAATATGGGGGGGGGGGGAGACTTTATTGTTCTTTAATAAGGCATTGGTTTAATTTGTTTTCCTTGCAATATTTTGTTTATTTTATTATTTTGCTACATTATTCCAAGTATTTCTTATATTTGCCTGAATGATATTTGGCTGTAGTGATACCATATCAAACTGTGTAGTGAATGCTTTTGCTTGAATCGTTACTTATTGCATGCTTGATTTGCAATCTTACTCACTCAAATTTATCCTCACAGAAATGATTTCTAGTGTATATGTTTTCTTCATTTATCTAGATCTGTGATGTAAACGAAGTGAATGATTTGTTCATAATGGAACATAATGTATACCTGTATGATTGCATTTCAAGTTTGCACTCTGTACTTGTAACTTGAATACTTGTGCTTTCCTTATGACAAGCCTCTCTAACATTGAATAGATCTACAGTGGACATACTTGCTATAATTAAAAAATAACCATCAGTTAGTAAGCTGACCCTTTGTTACAAAAGAGAGGCATTTGAGAATTGGACCCTCTACAATAATAGGGTACCGGATTGCTCCACATCACCACAGGGGACAACTTACAGTGCTCACATGGTTTCGGTAATTCGGCCAATATGAGTATATTTAGGGGCTCCTATGTACATACATAGGGGTCTTACAATTGGTTTCCATTTTCTGCTCTGTCTCATTAGAAATGGGATCCCTTACAGTGGTACATTACTTTGGGTAGTTATTGTGTTCTGGGAATTATGTAAGTGATCTCTTTTACATCAGCCTGGAGTTAGCGAAGTGGTCTTTTATTATGAGGTTACATTTGAAGCCCCATTTATTTTACACAGCAATTATGGTATTGTTTAATCTGTGAGTATTTCATCACTTGACCCATGGGGGGACATTTCAAAGGTCAATTTACTGAGTGACACACTGCACCTTGTCAGTATGACACACAGGTCACTTCTACAGTCCGTTTTCACACTATCCTGTATGAAATGCATCCATAGAGTCTAAATGTAGACTAGGACTAGGTCTAAATGATACATGGTGGTCTACACATGTCTCTAAATATCCAATTTAAACTTCAAATACTGCATTCCATTAACAACCAGTGATGAAAGATCTCAGATATCATGCAACAAAAAAAGCTCTGAATGAAGTTCAGGCTGATTTCATGACAAATAGCTTTATAAATGCCCGGCTTCTCATAGTTCCCCTTCTTAAGTTACCTTTGATGTCAAGCTGTCAACGAGATCGATGATTCTGTGAGGAGCATGTTTTGAAGTGTGTAACTGTGTGTTTGTATACTTTTTACAGGCAAAAACAAAGGGAATGATGATAGATCAAATCTAGATGATGCCTTCCTAATATCTAACTCCATAACCCAAGGTTCGTTAGATACCTTTGATCTTCTTGTAGTTAGAATTAACTACCATCTAATATTACAATGCAACAAACCTATCTCGGTTTTTTTTTTTTTTTTTTTTTGTAGATTTTTTTATAGATCGCTGTTTTTGTATTGTGCTCTGCTGAGGAAAAGAATATTTCTGTACTTATTTTATTTAGCCATTGTTTGACCAAATATATGAAATGGGAATTTTAAATGCAAACTGTAAGTACGGCGTAAATGTATTTAAGTAATCTATTATGGTTTAGAATTGAAAAAAGTGATAATATATAATGCAAATCTATGAAAAAAATGCATTGCTGTAAAGTTAATTTACTTTAAAAGCATGTATGCAGATGGAAAAGAAAAGTTACCGTTTTACCCCTCAAAAGGAGATATTTTAATCAGAAAGTGATAGCAATTTTAAACAGACAGAGTAGGCTTTATTTTACCTTTTCTTCAAGAAACAAACTTGGATTTTGTGAGATATTTTTTTTCTAAGGAATAGCTGTGAAAGTTAAAAAGTATGAGCTACCCATTGATACCATTGTTGGCCTATGTGTCGTAGATATAGTCAAAACTAATGATAAGTGACCATGAGCCTTGATGCACCCACTCCTAAATGTTGTATTTTCTGTTGATTTAGTTAATTTTCCTCTGACTCCTTGCTATACATTGTCCTTGTGTCAGGTCCTGTCAGGCCCCGTCAGCACTTACGTAATATTCTGGCAGATCAAATATACCGTATACCATTGTTATTATATGTGGCCTGTTGCACAGTATTTTGTCCATTTTTTAAAAAATAGTTGTACAAGCTAATTTCTGTAAAACTACAAACTTAATTTAGAAAAAAATGAATGCAAACACAAACATACATCAAGTTTTAAATGTGCATGTGAATTATTGGGAGAAATCTTTTTCGGTTTAAAATTTATACAACTTTGAAGACCCAAAAATGGTCCATTTTTATGTGTAATGTGTTAGCATCAGTTTTTTCCCACTTTTTCTACACACTATTGTGAGAAAACCAATAGTTTTTTTGCATAAGACATTTGCTTTTCCTTTGAAGAATTCCATGCTTGTTAGTTTGGTATAAGGCATAATGCTGTAGCATAAATACTGGTTAATTTATGTTTGAAAAACCAAAATAGGTACCGATGTAATGGTCTCCATTTTTGTATTTCCCTATATTCTACTTTTTTAATTATAAGGACAATATAAATAAAAGAAATCCACAATCTCTACATATTTATAAAGACAATAAGTCAAATAAAAGGATGATGTAATATACATGCCAAGAATATCTACAATATTTTCTTATTTTACAAATATTTTTCTACTTAGCAAGTTGTGTCAAAAAAAGTGTTATGTCCGTCCCCCATGTGATTTTTAAGAATAAGTACACATTTTTTTTAATAAAACATATTATTCAATACATTTTATCATTATAATACCATGTCAGTCCATATTTGCGGTTTATTCTTGGTTATAATGGAATTATTTGCAAAAAATGAAATGTTATCTGTAATGTCCGTCCCCGTAATGTCCGTCCCCTTATGTATAATGTTATTTAGTGTGAATGAAAGTCATTTTAGGCATCAAGTTTAGGAAAAAAAATAAGTTTATGTACATAGACAACCTTTATTTTGTCTAGAAAGAAAGAAAAATCTACTTCATAGTGAAGCATCTTAGTGGTAGGGACCTATTTTATACTTCTGCAACAAAAATGCACAAAATTGGCATCTTTTTGACAATAAAAGGATATTTTTTCTATTATAATCATCAAAAAGATTTTATAATGAAGGGCCTATATATGTTAAAAGTCCATGTTGTAAAAATTGTTTTTAAAATTGACAATACAGTCTTTAAAACAAATAATTTAGTGTGGGGACGGACATTACAAAAAAGGGACGGACATTACAATATTAGGATAATTTCTCAAATCTTCAATAAATCCTGCTACACAAATTTCTATGAATTCCAGAAATTACACTTAAAAGATAATATGATAAAAATCAGAAACAGAGCCAGAAACAAGGCCAGTATTAGGTTGGACACATTATACAATGTTATGCAATAAACAATATTGTCCCCTGTGTGCACTATCTAGATATCAATCTTATCCAGACCCCTAATCAGCATTTCACAGTGTCTGGCCCAGTGGGAGTCCAATATACATCAATCAGTACTTGCTGTCACCATCTGACACATATATACAGTAAAGTTGAGAAAGTGTAAATTATTTTTATGGACTTAAACTAAAAGACAATTTATAAAAAATAGTTGATCAGACTTGCCTTGAATGTTAGAAAATAAGTGTATTTATTAAAAAATTAAATCAACATATATGTGTGATATTTAGGATTTTAAACATGGTATATTTCAAATTTCTATAATTACATAAATTGTTAAACCCCAGTGCAAATGAAATAATGAAGAAATAAGAACTTTCTTACTCTTATAAATCACTTTTGAAAGAAAGACTTAACAGTGAGAAACCAATACCGGTATATCACCTGTATTTTAATTTTTCACTAATATTTACCAAAATTAACTCTCTCTTTTTCTACATACATGTCTAAAGCTATATATGTTTTAGTTAATTGTCTTTAATCTCAATAATTATTGATGTTATAAGTGATTCTGGTCATTTTAGTTAAACGAAATAAGCCTTCATTACCAATTTATGAAGTGAGGTCCGTCCTAAGCAAAGAAAATGTACAAATACTTGCTTGAATGCTGACATAAGTCAATTATTTTAGTTTAGAAAACTAATATAATGTTATCTCAGCATCCAGACATAATGATGATTTCATATATCTATGTTATATATCAATTGCAACTGATTAAAACCAGAAGACAAGAAATAGATATTTTGGAGAGAAAAAATCTTGACCGATTTCAAATTATTGGTTGGAATGACATTAATTAAGCAAGAATTTTAGCTAAAAAGTATAAATTCTATAAGAGTATGCTATTTCTTAGATACTTATGCCAAAAAAATACATTTTAAGTTGTTACTTTGTGTTTCTTCATCATTTAGAGACAGACTTTTCATTAACGTGTAATGTCCGTCCCCTCCCAGTCAGAGTTATATTTAAAGGTAAAAATAACAAATACCAAACAAAAAGTTATCTTTTTATCAATGGGACATGTTTCTATATGTATCATAGTATCCAAAAAAGTAAATATGATAAATATACGAGAAACTTTATTTTTTGCCTTAGATGCTAACAAAATTGGGACATTTACTGTGCAACAGGCCATATGCATGGTATTAAGTTGTGTTGTATCCTACAATTTTGTAATCTCTGATAGTCACAACGGTTGCATGATACCTGACTATTATTACACCTCTTGTTTTACTCCAATTTGCCTGACTATATGACCTTTTTGTTGTCCTTCATCTTAGCATCCAGGGTCGATATGTTTTTGAAACAACAACTCCGTTTGCGATTCTGTTTGTATGCGTATCGTTAGTTTTAGCTTCCCTGATTTTGTGACATATAATCGTTTGCTCAGTTGCTGATTGTAGTTGTTTGAAGAATAAAATAACATATTTCATATTTGCAGGTATTCCTAATGGGGAATTTAATAAATTAGCTGTGAATAACAATGCAAATTTAAGCTCAAAAATAGAAACGCCAAATGTTAAGAAACGACATCGGAGAGCAAAAAGTGGCGGCCTCAAAGATCCTAGTCAAGGAGATGGTACGTATTATATTCTACTTCGTGGTTGAATGTGTGATCATGTATTCAGTGTTAGTTCTTAACACTTGAAGTACTGACATTGGAGTCCATTGTTAATGTGTTAAATCATATAAAATGTTGAACCTACGGTGATAATATGTGTGATTACAAATTATTAGATGGTGCGTGAAATTTTGTAGCATTGTTAAGTTTACTACTTGCAAATTTACTGATTTACTGATGCTGATAACTATCAAAGCACCTTAGAATGTAAGGAATCATGACATAAAGTGATAAAAGTTCTTAAAATGCTGGTGATGATGATAATGAAGGTGATATCACGATGGTGACCATGATGATGGTGATGATGACAAAGATGATGATGATGATGATGATAATGATGATGTTGATAATGATAATGATGATATTGATGAAAATGATGATGATGATGACAATAATGATGATGTTGATGTTGATGATGATGATGTTGATAATGATGATGATGACAATGATGATGATATGGTGGATGCCCAGGTTGAAGATGGTATTGTATAAGGTGATAACTGTTGTCTGATTGGAAGCTAATGATGATGGTGTATATTCTTACAGAGGATGACTGTGAGTTTGTCATTGTATCACTGTATAATAAACAGTGGCATTTTGAAGCTAACTCTCAAGAAGTGAGTACAAGTAAATGCATGAGAAGTGTGTAGATTTGTTGCCAAAATTAGCTTGGTTTTCTTTGTGATATCAGTCATCGTACGAAAATATAACAGTGAAATATTTGCACGGAACACCGGGATTGTATTAGATTGTGTTAAAGCCTATGTCAACCCTTATCTCCTAGTATAATGAGAATGCAAATGAAATTACATCGGTTGTCACTGAAAACTTGAAAGCTCACAAAAACATTTTCGTATGACGACTGTTCTTAGATGAAACAGTGTTCCTTGCTGTGTATTCAAATTGGCTGTTGGCATTCGTTTGCAATAACCATTGCAATGTATTTTCTATGCAAATTGAATGAAAAAGTGCATGCCTTTCTAATTTCTGTTCTAAAACTTGTCTCAAATATCCTCTATATCTCAAACATGAACATGCTGCAAGGAATACTAATTAGTTGCATCGAAAGCAAACCTCATTCCTATTTATTTAAACTGCCTAAGTCTAAAAGAGAGAATAAGTTGCTACAGGGAACGCCTCATACATCTTAGACAATGCCTTTCCACACAAACCTCCAGAAAAACAACATAAGGCAGTTGAGGAGGCGCAAATACGTAAGGGAACAGGGGTGCAAGGAATGGCCTGGCCGACCATCTAACTTCTTCGTCAGTTAAAGCTAAAAGATGGTCTGTTTTTCTAATATCTTCTTGTTGAATACTTTCGGTCATTTGATTTGAAAACTCATACATTTTGTCTGGTTTTCTTATTGTTAAAGTGAAATTTGATTTTCACTGCAAGTTAATTAGCATTGGACCATGTGGAAACACTAGTCTGTTAATAGGAACGAGGTTTGCAATCCGTAATTTTTGCATGTATATTGTCTAATACAAGTTGTTTACTGTATGAATATATTAATCTAGATTCTGACGGATACGAGTTCCATATAGTATCCTTGTTCAATAAACAGTGGCAATTTGAAGCATGTAGTTTGGAAGTAAGTGTGCATTTCTGTATAACCCCCTGTTATATATCGATAAAGCAATACAACTACTTCAATTGCGATATGTCATATTTCAATGTAATTGATTGTTCGTCCATTTTACGTCCTAATAAAAAATGATTATGCTGAAATTATGAAATTAATTTGTAGTTCTACAGTGATTTTTTTAAGACTTGTTCAGGTATTCATCCTGGTGTTGCACATTTGTTGTGGGTAAAACATTAATTGCATTTTTCTGACTGCAAATCTTGGTCTGACAGAAACTTTCTGCTTGGTGAACTGTTATTTTACTATTTATAATCAAGTTTTCATACGCCTGTTCATAGAACGCACTTGGGCGGGCGGTCGGGTGGCTTCCAGTAAGTTGTCCGATCAATAACTTCAGAAGCATTTGTCCAATCATCACCAAATTTGGTCAGAATGTGTATGGGCATAATATCTCGGACAAGTTCGATCACCAGCCATATCGCTTTATTTTTGCGCACTCCAGTGACATAACTGTAGAACCGGCGTATTATTCGATAGTCAGCGCTTTTTTTTTATAGAAACAAACATGAAATCCTTGCTATTCTCATGAAAACTCACTTTTTACGGTTGTGTATGCTTTTGAAAGGCTTTGTATACTGTTGTATACTGTTGGTTTATGTTGATCTGATTTAATTAATAAGTGTGTAATACATGTTTGTCCGAATTAATATGCAGTGTCTGCGGATCTTTGAAATGTTGGCATTGTGATGTTTCAATGATGATCGTGGAAAGGGGTGTGCTTTGCTTCTGTTGCATGTAAAACTAGCTGTAACAAGATTCAGGCTGTCAAGTGGGCCCTACATTCCTACTTTGTTACTTGCCCCCCTGTTTTTTCCCTCCTATTTCTTGAAAGAGCCCCCCAACCCTACTTTTTCAAATCTGAGGCGTTAACTCAAAATATTGATTTCACCTGCATGAAGCACAGAGGTCTAATCATGGAGAATGTTCAGTGCAGTGAATTTTTACCATTTTGATATTCTTAAGGTAAGGAATCATCCCTACTATACCTAATTTTAGGCAATAAAGTCCCTACTTTTGCCCTACTTTCTAAAAAAAATACCTACTTTATCCTTTGAAAAGAGGTGTGTTGACAGCCTGAAGATCATTTGTGTAATGCTTGCTTCAGTATAATACATAATGAATTCTCTAGCATTTAGGTATTATCTTATCTGCTAGTTGTTGCTAGATAAGACCAGTAGGGTTAGAATGTTGAGTCTTGTATTCCCTCTCTCGGGAGTTATTGTACCATTTGTCTCAAGTACTTTTATGAGACATATTTTTTAGACACAATATTTCTCTTTCATTGGATTTTTATTCACATAATGTTACTTGTATACATCAAAAACAAATGAGATATTTGCTGTAACTTATTGTACAACTTGTTGGCTGTATTTCCCCCATCTTATTCAGAATTCAAATAATATGTTATTTTTATGTGATAAAGACTTTCGTTCATATTTTCCTCTTTTATATATGTGAAACATTTTCATTCACAAAGTAGAAGCTTCAGTATCATCATTAGAACTGTCCCCAATTTTAATGATAGGATAAATAAGAAATATCTTTAAAAAAGATGAGCGGTGTAGATAGAATGATGTCTAAAGAATCACCCTATTTCGGAGCTCTGATTTCGCCAGAGGGGTGGGTACGCTACGGGAAAGTGAATCATCTTTTCCCGACACCCTGTTTGGTGCCTCTCCACTTAAAATATGAACCAATAAAATTGTCTATTTTGTTGCATATTTAAACAACGCGCTTCATATACAATATTTGATTGGTCTAAAATGTAGTTCAAAATAAATATTATACAGCTGTGCTGAAAAAGCTTCTATTGTATGCAAAGAACTGTTTTGGTTCCCATGAAAGTTTGTGAAAGTTTGTGTGTCTAATTAAGGAAGAATTTTTTGTCCTGTTTATCATTGTATCTGTTGTTGGGATTATGATACATGTATTGTTGTTTGATATTGCAGGAAAGAGATGAATGGGTAGCTGCAATAGAACAACAAATCCTTGCCAGTCTCCAGGGAAACGAAAGTGGTGGAAAGAAACAGTCCACTACAGACCCTGCAGGCATTCTAGCCATACGTAATACTCGTGGAAATAATCAATGTGCAGATTGTGGAGCACCAGGTTGGTTTGAGTAACGTATCAGGAATTTCCCTGATGCTGAAATGTGGAGTCCCTAACTCCCTTTTCTTTTTAGGGACTCCCATTTTCAACTTACTGTGCATCCCTGGGACCCCTAAAATAAACTTTTGTCAAGTATAAAATGCATAACTGGGAGCCTAAAAATTTACTCAAGACCCCCAATTTTTCAAACATACGGGTCCAAGGACCCCTAGCGGAAAAATTCTAGGGAAAACCCTGCGTATTAAGGCTGAGATTTAAAACTATACTTCCGGGCCCACCCTCTCAAAACATCTCAAATAGATTTCTCAGCTCAATATGAGATTTTGCTCAAATCAGAGCCCGAGTTTGAGACAATCTCATTTTGGATCTCTTGAAAATTTTCTGAGAAAAAACTCATATTTTGTTTTTTGATTTTGAGAAAAATCTCAACAATTTGAGAAAATATTTGAGCTGAGATTTAGCTCAGATTGAGATTCTTAGGGAGATCGGGGCCTGGTAGCTAGAATAGCTTGTAAAAAATAATCTGATCCTGTCCATTATGCATGAACGTATTACATGGCTATAACGCAATATAGTGATGTCCGTGAGCAAACTGTGCATTATCGGTGTCTATACATCGTCTGAGAAAATTTTAACTTATGTTGTTATAGAATTCCACGTGTAGATTGGTAATACTTTACACATAGAAAGTGGAAGATAAATGTAGACTGATTTCAGGTTTTTGAATGTCAGGCATTCTTTGTATATATACAGTCAAGTTTCAGTGTCTTGAATAATAGGAATTTATGGCCTCTATATTCATCAGCAGTTATGGTAATATTCATTAGCAGTTCTGGTAATATTCATCAGCAGTTCTGGTTATACAACACAAATAGTTTGCTTATATCTGGCTTAGTTAATATGTAAAATTATTACTTTGTACATACAGTGAAGCCTCACCTAAAGACCACCTCAATGATAAAACCACCTCAAGATTAATAACACATTTTTCAAGTCCATTTTCACTGTTTTGCTCTTTTTTATTAAGACCACCTCAATATTAAGACCAGTTTTCAAGGGTCCCAATGGTGGGCGCATTATTGAGGTTTTACTGTATCTGCTTCCTCAGCTGGGGCCTTGATTGCATTTTTGTGATGTAATTATAATAAACGTGATTGTTTTCTATTTCAGCTCCGGAATGGGCCAGTTTGAATTTAGGAACCCTTATATGTATCGAGTGCTCAGGTATTCATAGAAATCTAGGAACCCATTTGTCAAGGGTCCGATCACTCGGATTAGATGAGTGGCCGTAAGTTATTCAATTCTTATTTACCTTAATCAGGGGTTTCACTTATATGTGAATTGTCAGCTGAAAATCATCAAAAGTAGGAAGGGGACTAGGGGGTTCTCCCCTTAATTATGATCAATCATACAAGAAAATAGCCAGGTGATGATGCTTAAGTTACTGGGTAATTTTACTGGTTCCCAGCTCTTATTGACACCCCTTCATCAATGCTTTAATATTGTTAGGCAATGTTTTATAACTATATAAACATTAAAGTATGTATAAATATATACATATATGTATATACAGTGCTATCCAATAGTTTAATTACACTTGAATATTTTGAATTTCGTTACTTTTTCTTACAGCATTTCAAATAAAACTTGTATGACCATGAAGTAAAATTATTCATCCCACTTCTGTGAAGGATAGTTAAGAGTTAACAATTTGCACATTACAGCAGCAACATCAATCGGCCTGCATCCGAAACCAATGAATGTGTGTAACTGATTGATCTGATCAGAAAATAAGATAATTTGTTTCAGTACAAATTAATAAATACTTCAACAGAAAAGTGTTGCTGTGTTAAAAAGCATTTCCGATTTATTGCATGTGAAACGAATATGAAAGTACATTAATTGCAATGGGAAATTGACAAAGTATGCTGGAACTTTTGGATGGCACTGTATGTAATTTGGAAAGCAGCTGTCCTAGGTGGTCATATCGAGGGCTCAACGCAACAATGTTGTAACTCCTATATAAATACATAGGAGTTACGACATTGTTGCGTTAAGCCCTCGATATAAGCCATGAAGCAGGTCTGACTATGTGGCAGTTAAAAAGCCTTACAGGTATCAAAATGATGCTGTAATTAAGATGTTTTCTGTGGACATAATATGTTAGTCTGCTTTTATAGTATAGTATTGACGGGTTGTGGCAAAAATATTGTTACTGCTTTTGTAGCAAAACTGAGTTACTGTAGTTTTGTGTCAAACCTTGATAGATAACTGCCTAATTGTTTCACTACATACTCTTCTATGTGGATTCATTGGATGATATATTTGATAACTTCTACGACGTATGGAGATACTTATTAGAAGGAAATGTTTCTAACTCCGAGTATCTGACTAATTTTGCTAATCGAGAATCTTACATTACAGGTTAGATCTTATACATGTGATGACTTCAATAGGTAATACTGTTGCTAATTCTGTGTGGGAATTTAATTTAAAAGGACGAGCGAAGCCAACTCCTACAACTAACAGGTAAGTTCATAGTGTACAATCAGTTACACACTTCGTGTACCAGGGATTCCACTAGGTGCTGAATCTCAACGGTCATTTTGATCATTTCTGACCATATTTTACCAATTGTATACCTAAAAATCACCTATAATTTAGAGAAAAAATTTCTCTACAGCCAGAATCATGAGGGTCAACATGTGGCTTTTTGGAAATTCCAGGGGTCAAAGGGTCAACTCAAGGGTCCAATGGAACTCTTGTATACGTTACATTTTAGATTTTTCAAATAGACTACATTTTGTGCACTTGCTGAGGGGACATTATTTAATGTTAGGTACGCAGAGTTTTGTATTTTATGATGAAATTATTTATATAAAATAGAACTTTAGCTTCCAACAAAAACTCACAGCAATTGTAATTCATTAATTTCAACTCATTTATTTTACATCAATTGTGAAACAAGTTCTTAAACTTAATACTAATCACTCTCAATGACTGCTTCCTGGCTACCAACCAGTACTCGCGCCAAATTTAGGGATTGTGAAGACTCGAACTCACGACCTTCGGATCAGGAGTCGGGCGCTCTACCCCTCAACCACTGCGCCTCCAATTGTAATTCATTCAAAGTAGGGGTAAAGTAGGGGTAAAGAACTGACATGAAAATAACACTTTACTCAGATTTGTGTGTTTTCTTTGTTTCAGAAATGAAAAAGAACAATGGATTAGGGGCAAGTATGATAGCAAAGAGTTTCTTCCACCTCCACCTTATGTAGATATTCCTCTTAATCAGGTAAGTGTTCAGTGCTTTAGTAAGGCGTAAAAAAGAAGTTTGTTTGTGACAGGTTTCCCGACATACCCTATTTTTTTCCACGACCCCAAGATCATTTTTTTGCATGTTAACATTTTTTTTCTTTTTGGTAAATTTTCTTCTTTTTGGTAAAATTTCTTTGTGTGAAGTTTTCTTTAGGTTCAAATTTCTGCCCAGTTATAAGACCCTTTACGAGTATTCCAGCTATAGATCATTATATTCACATTGATTCAACATTATCCATGTTAAAAGGGAAAGGGGATTTGTCTTTTAACTTATATTCGTTTAAATCTATGTTTAATTTGAAAATTAAAAAAATCTCAGAACAAAAATTTCCGACCTGCCTACCCGATTTTTTGGGCATGAAACCTGAAACAAATATAGTTTTTAGGCCTAAGCAATGCATTTTATGCTGTTTCCTTAGCTTGTGTCTGCAAACTGCAATGCAAATTATTTTTGAAAAAAATACACTCATGTAGAAGAGTCACTAAACCGATCATTGTAAGGCCATCCTTACAAAATTTGTTTACAGTAACCAACCGATTCAAGAAAATGCTGCGACTCAATTTATTTTTTCAAATTTTTTTTGGGTCTTTATCCATTACAATACTAAACTAAATAAAACTACCTACCTACCCACTTATAAAATTCTGGGTCGCGTAACTGCAAACACATTTTTTAACCAGGTTTTTGAAAAAAACCAGGTTATTAGAATGGTGTATGTCGTTGGGCGGGCGGGCGGGCGGGCGGGCGGGCGGGCGGGCGTCAAACTGGGTGGTTTCCGGCGAATAACTTGAGTTCTGTTGATCATATTGTAACCAAACTTGGTGTACAGTAAGAACATATGGAAAGCTCGCTTGGGATTGCTTTTGGGTTCGGTCCGACTAAGGTCAAGGTCACCGTTACTAAAAATAGAAATTTGGTTTCCGGCGAATAACTTGAGTTACATTGATCACATTGACATCAAACTTGGTGTATAGTAAGAACATGTGGAGAGCTCGCTTGGGATTGCTTTTGGGCTCTGTCCGACAAAGGTCAAGGTCACCGTTACTAAAAATAGAAATTTGGTTTCCGGCGAATAACTTGAGTTTTATTGATCATATTGACAACAAACTTGGTGTATAGTAAGAACATGTGGAGAGCTCGCTTGGGATTGCTTTTGGGTTCGGTCCGACAAAGGTCAAGGTCACCGTTACGAAAAATAAAAATTTGGTTTCCGGCGAATAACTTGAGTTACATTGATCATATTGACATCAAACTTGGTGTATAGTAAGAACATGTGGAGAGCTCGCTTGGGATTGCTTTTGGGTTCGGTCCGACAAAGGTCAAGGTCACCGTTACGAAAAATAGAAATTTGGTTTCCGGCGAATAACTTGAGTTACATTGATCATATTGACTTCAAACTTGGTGTATAGTAAGAACATGTGGAGAGCTCAATTGGGATTGCTTTTGGGATCGGTCCAACAAAGGTCAAGGTCACCATTACTAAAACTAGCAATTTGGTTTCCGGCTAATAACTTGAGTTTCGTTAATCCTATTGACATCAAACTCGATGTACAGTAAGAACATGTGGAGAGCTTGCTTGGGATTGCTTTTGGGTTCGGTCCATCAAAGGTCAAGGTCACCATTACTAAAAATAGAAATTTGGTTTCCGGCCAATAACTTTTGTTTTGTTGATCATATTGACATCAAACTTGGTTTATAGTAAGAAAATGTGGAGAGCTTGCTTGGGGTTGCTTTTGGACTCGTTCCGCCTAAGGTCAAGGTCACCGTTACTTAAAGTAGCAATTTGGTTTCGGGTGAATAACTTTAGATTTGTTGGTCATATTGACATCAAACTTGGTGTATAGTAAGAACATGTGGAGAGCTCGCTTGGGATTGCTTTTGGAATCGTTTCGTCAAAGGTCAAGGTCACCTTTACTAAAAATTGCAATTTGCTCTCCAGCTAATAACTTTAGATTTGTTGGTCATATTGACATCAGACTTGGTGTATAGTAAGAACATGTGAAGATCTCGCTTGGAATTGCTTTTGGGTTCGTTCCGTCCAAGGTCAAGGTCACTTAAAATTTAAAAATCAGTTTCCACTTAATATCTTCGCTATTCGTGGGTGTATTGACATCAAAGTGTGAGTGTTTGTATGCATGTATCACCTCTGGCACCTTTGCAGCATTGATGATCATCATGTATTCATTATACAAATAGAGCCTTGGTTACAAATAATTAGGTTTAAAACCTGGTTTGTGGGCATTGCCCATTTCTTGTTTTAAGGATGGCCTGGTTTTAATAAATTTTTTAGTACTGATGGTATGTGTGATTGGATATTTTCCTGCTGAAGTATTTTAGCCTTAAAGTCTATGATATTTTAATGTTTATATTTGCAGCAATTGATTGATGCATTAGTACGTGAAGATATAAGGAATATAGTGTTGATACTAGGACATGCGAATGCTGATGATATTACAGCACCTTACAGTAAGGACGACGGACGAACAGCCTTACATATTGCGGCAGCATTAGGCAATGTTGTCTTTGTACAGTTGTTGTTATGGGTGAGTAGGATACAGTTTATTCTCTAATGTTACCTGTTCTGTTGTCTTAGTGCTAAGGTGTACACCTTGGGTATGGAACTTAGCAAGTTCAATCCCTGGCTGTGATGCACCATACTTGCTAAATATGGTTCTTGTAACTTCCTTGCCTATGTTCAGCACTGTAAGGATAGTGCTAAGACAGTTTGGCCTAGTGTCGTGTTAATATGGTAATGTGTAGTATGGTATGGTGTGTCTATGGCATGGTGTCCGAGTGCAGATAACTGTATGTGCTTCTTGAAGACTCCATCTATGCATTCTTGAACAATTGCATGTGGCACACACGTCATGCGCAGATCCAGACACAGACACTTTAATAATTATTTATAGCCAGTTTATATTCAACTTTTTTATTTATTTTTCATTAGGACTGTATTTGCTTGAGGATGCTTTTGCTTGAATTCTGGACTTATGTTTATGAAAATATAACTTCGTTTAACTATGTTGGCATTCAGTATCACCTTCACTAAGATATTCATACATAGTCGACAATCCCTTGACCTTGTGTTTAAAAACTTACTGGACTAATTTTATACTGCAGTTTTCTACAGTTGGCTAATGTAATACACAGTGTTTGTGACAGTTTTCTACAGTTGGCTAATGTAATACACAGTGTTTGTGACAGTTTTCTACAGTTGGCTAATGTAATACACAGTGTTTGTGACAGTTTGCAAAATTGTTTTACATGGTTGCTGGCTGTTGAGAATATGAATGAGAATGCCAGTAGAAGTTGGATGGTTGACAAGGTCATATGATGGAAAATATTTACAATTTAGTAAACGCACGTAATTATTTTGGTATCATTTCAGCAAAATGCCAACGTAAAGGTTGTAGACCATGAAGGCAGAAATGCGTTATGGTATGCAAAGAGTTCCGGGTCTCAGGAATGTGTTGATCTTTTGATGAACAGTGGCTGTCCACAAAATCCAACGTTACCAAGGCGACGCGGAAGCTCTCAGCAAAGTGGAGATAGTGGAAAGAACGATGTGTTTGAGAAATTACCCGCCAGTGTTATTTAGAATGTATGAATGATTGTTTCTAGGATAACAAATTATGGTGTGAACAACAACTTTGATTGTATGCAAAAAGTTAACTGATACAGTCGGTTCTTGGGTTGTGATTTGTGTACATGGAGGTATAATCTATTATAGATGGAGATTAATATGTGGTTGAGATCTGTGAGAAAGCAATGTAATGTGATCCTATATCAAACATTGAGAATGATTTTTATTACATTGCATGTTCAAGTCTTCTGTTCATATATTAGAGTTGTGAATCGTGCATGGCTGACTGGTTTGTGTTTGGTGTTTTATGTTAACGGGGAAGAACGCCTCTCCTCCCCGTCGGCTTCTGTGCTGTTGCCTTATTTGGCAAAACCTTTTTGTGTCTCATTAGTTAAACTTGAGTTTCTGCTCATCTGTTGGTCCTCGAGTATTTAGTGATTTGTAGTAGTATTTGTTATGTATATGAATTGTGTATTTATTTGAAATTAATCAACTTGAAAAGTGCAATAAAGGGCTATTTAGCATTTATATGTATATAGCTACTATACGCAAACTCGGCAGTAGGAAGCCCTTTAGTGCTTGTGTATATAAAATAGGGTTTTTAAATTGATTTTGCTCCAATTGTTGAAAGGAAATACTGATTTTACATGTATGTTTTATTTTACATACATATCTTGATGGTACATCAATTACTTGGACTGGGAACAAGAACAGTGTATCGAAGTTATGCGATATGTTACCTTACTTTTGTCTCGACTCCTCGATAGCTACACTTTACACCTACAGTTTGATCCATGTTTTAAAATTGACATTATCTTCTCGGAAAGTCTTAAGTTTAAGAGTATAGAAGTAATACTTACCGGAGCTATTTTCTAAAAACTCGTTTCTCACAAAACTAAACTTTCATAGCGTCTATTTGCGCACACTGAAGCCAAAATATTGCTGTAATTTCCGTAGATACTCCCCGACAGAATGTGTTCATACTACAGATATTATAAGACTTCGTCTTGTCCTGTCTGTCATTAGGCGTTGTGTAATGTCACTAGATGGAAAATAGGTTTAATATTTGATTAGAAACTACCTGTTCCTTTCTGTTTCTTACACATTTAATGTATCCATCAATATAACATTACTGACCAATGTTCATTTTGAAATAACGTGTATAGGTACATATTGTTTTGAAATTGAGATACAGCATTTATTTGTATGCATCTTGAATTACAAAGGTGTAGCTGAATTTGTTCCATTTTTTCTCATCTACATAAATTGATGTTAATATATAATGATCATCATCCATCATGAAGCTTTCTTGACCTGTTTCCATCTTCACTACCCAGGCTATTCATAACATAGATGATATCCTGGGCAAATTGGCTAGCGAAACTTCGTAATGCATGAATATTCATTAGCATTTCACAACCAATGAAATGGATGATAACAAAAAAGAAGGAATCTCCTTTATGAAGAGCTATCAGCAAATTTGACAAAATGGCAGCCTAACACGATTTGAAAGCCGTGATCTCATTGGATTGCTCAGAACTGCGATTTTTTCCATTACTCCTCGAGCAATTTCCTTATTTACCCAATTTATTATTCACGAGTACGAGATTTTTACAGTCATTTTGCCCGGGGTATCAAATATGTTATAAATAGCCTGGGTACCGAGAATGGACCTGTATTAACACTAGTCTATATAAGTATATTCTTGAGTTTAAATGTTATATTGGTTTATACTGTAAACTGACAAGCATTATGAAATGTTTGAAAATGAAAGTCTTACTTGCATAACAATTATTGAGGTATATAAGTTATTGCTCATCCCATCTTGTCAATGTGGCAAGTGGTCATTCGCTTATTATAATTCCTGGTAAGAAAGTATTATCCATATGCATGTACTCTTGTTATGGTATTTTTGGCCTAGTATTTTAATGTACCCACTATTGAGTTGTTATCCATCTAATGTGTTAGTATTTCTTACTTAAATATAAAAAATTCAACCTCGTGTTATGATGATTTATTATAAGCAAATAATGTACTAGTGAATATAAATTTGATATAGTGTAAATTATTAATACAAGTATATTTGAATATATTTTCCTAGTTTGATCTTCTTGAAGCATGTTCTGACTTAAAATACTCCTCACTTATAGTCTTGTGATAAGATTCAGATAATCTGTTGCCTGATGGGGCTAGCCTTGTTGCCTGATGGGGCTAGCCTTGTTGCCTGATGGGGCTAGCCTTGTTGCCTGATGGGGCTAGCCTTGTTGCTTACATCTTTCATGTTTATTTATAACCAGACGTTTTATTCGAAAACTATAGAAGTAGGTCATTTAATAAATCTCTGACTGTTATATCAACCTTGTATGGGGACCATTCATTCATTAATCCATTCATGTTTCATTTTTATTTCTTGTTTTTATCATGCCAGTGTTAATACCCTTAATGATAAAGACGAGCATTAATAGTACCGCTGGTCAATCAATACCGTCCGACCTCGTTTATTCGACAAACTTCTATGATTTAAAACCTTCAGTATTGAATGAATTTTTATGCCATATGTCAGTCTTATAAATGAACTAGAAAAGTTGACATCTGCAGATTCTCTTTACTGTTTACGTTTATTATTGTGGGTGGGTAAGAGTTAGGCATATACATGTATTGGTCACTGGTATTTTAATAGGATTTGATATACAGGTACTTTTCATTGCAAGGAAGATGATTCAAGTAATACGTCATAAAAGTCACGTCACATGTCAAGCTTTTCATATATTTGTTAAATCCAAGTGCTCGTTTTAATGTGGTTTTGTGTTATTTCACCTGAAATGTAACAAGTGCTTCACTTTGAGTGTATAAACTACATGTATCTCATATTATTATCAACATCTTCTATCAATACACTAAGAAAAATTATCTTTCACCTTTAAGGCAAAACGAAGGCATTGATTAATAGTCTGTAATAAGTGCTTTAAAATAAAGCAATCATTTGCTATATTAACTATTCATGGACTAGATTGATACACTATACGGAAACTAATTATTCAATTCATTGGTCTTGTTGATGTTTTCTGTATTCATTATTTATGTCTTGAAATCCATTGTGGTGATTAGAAAGGATTTACTAAGGCCATTCTTAACTTGTTTGTTCGCGGTTACGCAAAAGACCCAAACAAAATTTTTCATCCATGAACCCGAAAAAAATATTAAGTTGCGGCATTTTCCACGAGTCGGTCGTGTAACTGCAAACAAACAATATTTAAGGATGACCCAAACTTGCAATATTATCTTCATTATTACAGGACCCTACTTACATACGATGTATGATTAACATATCTAAATGGTTAGTATCATTCAATGTGACCATGCCCTTGTGATGCAGATTACTGTTCCAACCACATATTGAATAAAGAAAACATAAATATGTTATATGTGGCTGGTAATGTGAAATGTTGGTGTTGGTGGCTAAATTCTTGGTAACTGTTTGAGCCATCAAATACAATGTAGTATAGAACGTTAGCTTTGTTTAACCTTGTCACCAGGAAATCCCTTATGAGTGAGCATTAGGATGTCGGCGTTATTGTAATTGACAGGTAAATATTACAATCATAATTGGATAACTATTTTAGTCTGAGAAAAGAAAATATTCACTGATCTATCGGCATCAAAGACATTGTTTGATAAAAAATCCTTTTGATCTTGTTTTTAATTTCTGTTTCCCCCCCGGACATATTTGCTGCAAATACAAGGGCATTGTTCCACTGTGATACTCTACTACATGATACACACTTTATTTCTTGGTACAGAAAAGGTGAACAGTGAGCATTCATGATGTATTAAGGTTTTATTCATTTGAGGACCGTTTTATTCATTTGTGGACATGAAAGGAGCCACGCTGCAGTATTGCCACATCCCAAATTTTGTTTAAAGTTATTAATCAACTAAAAATATGTATTGGACATTATACCCATCAGCGATCGCTGTCTTCCTGTATAAATTCATATTCTAGTGCTTGATTAAAACAGCATTCTCAGCTCACTATTGTGTATTTCCAAAGTTAAATTTTAATGTTAATCATATGGCCAGTTTCTCTCTTGCTAGTAAAAGCAAGGTTGGCATTTACTTGACGTAAACAAAGATTGGAGGATATGGCCATGTTTTCAAAGCTTTGTTTATGGTTCTTAGTGTATAGTTGTACATTTATACATACATGTATAGTGTGAAGTTTTCAGTGTCCATGTCAGTAGATGTTATATATATAAATATTATGTATTATGTACAACATTGTTACTTGTATATGAATGCAAATCTAAAATTAAAACAAAAATCACTGAATTTGGTGTTTTGGTCATTTTTATAAAGGAAATCTTATGGTATTTTTGGCCTAGAAATAGATTTTGGAATAAACAAATTAAGAATTCTTTAGCGGATCCATGGTCCAGTGGTAACGCACTGGACTAGTAATCTAGGGATCGCAGGATTCCCCCGCTCCACCACTGAAAGTCTTTCGGACGAGACTTTGAAAAACCGAGGTCCCGTGTATGATGCTTCACATCAGGCATGTAAAAGAACCAGGGGTGCTTCTGGAACTGGGGCATCTTCTGTATCGTGCACTATCCTTCCCAAAATCTGAACTGACTTCTCCTGGAGACGTCACCCATATAGGAAACTGGTGGCGACGATAAAAAACGCAAATACACACAATTAAGAATCAAATAAATGATAATTATGTTTGTTGAATTCTGGTTCAAGTTTGTTAGTTCATTATACAGTATCATTTTACTGTTGAGGAGAAATATTGCTTTCAGTGGTTCTAATGATGTGTTGCCTATAATCTAACAGAGAGAATACGTAACTACGGGGAACGCCACATACACAAGACAATACCTTAGCATCACCTTATTTCCATCCTCGGTGCCAAGGCTATTCAAAACATTATTATATGATACCCTGTGCAAATTGGAGAGTGAAACTTCGTAATGCATGAATATTCATGAAATGGACGATACCAAAGCTATCGGCAAATTCAACAAAATGGCAGCGATCATTGAAAACAAATGTGCAATTCGAAACCATAAGGTGTGTGACATGCAGCCGATCAAGCGGTTGCATTTCACCTTATAAAATATTCAAGAGTACGATATTTTAACAGTCAGTTTGCCCAGGGTATCATATATGTTATGAATAGCCTGGGTACAGAGGATGCCTTATTTTCAGAACCCCGAAACTCAATTTTTGTCAGTTTTGAGTATTTGGTATCGTTGAAACCGTCTTTCCAAGCTCTTTCTATCTGTGCCACCTATATTGTTCTGGAATGCACACAACTTAACTAAAATGCAATTCCATAATCCCGTGTGTAACAATGATCTCAAGGTGATAAAACTTTTAAGTTGTTTTTTCTCAAAAAGACGAAAAACTAGTAATATGGGGTTCTGGAAATAATGCGACGATATGCGGAACACATCATTTGATTTCTGTCAAACAAACATATGTCTGGAAGCATTTCCAAACACTTTTCACATTTAGTGCAAGTTGTACATAGCTGCAATTACAATACAGTAAAGACCAAAGGGGTCTGTAACAATTTCTACTTTCACTTTCACTTGTATACTGTAATGTATATATAGGGAACGCAAAGTGAAAGTAGAAATTGTTACAGCCCGTTTGGTAAAGACCATGAAATATGACCCTAGTATCCGCTGAATACTGTACACTTCTTTGTAATGCTATTACTTTTAGTGCATTTATTCTGATACGATACTGAAATGTCAACACCAGTAAAATGGGAATAGCAAAAATGTTCTCAAAATAAGCTCAGAATTGAAATGACAAGAAACTAGACCACTCCATTAAATTCTTTATCAATATATACAATAGGCAGCAGTGGAAATGAATAAATAATTTCTGCCATCAATTAAACAAAGAGTTAAATTCAACTGCTCACCGTAATGAAGATGTTCTAATAACACACATACATAGTTCTCACACTATTCATGATTTATCAATGATTCAAAGTCAAGTAACACAGACACAGGGCATGTAACATTGACACCAGCCACATCATAGCATTGGGTAAATATGGTTGAATAGTTAGGGATTGTGTTGATTCCACAATCAAATTTCTTTTAAAACACTGACCTTAAAAGCTGGTGTAATATCGAGTCTATAGCAAAGCACTGACAAATTCACTGGTTGCAATATACAAAAGTAAATTAATTTAACAGAATATGATTATCAAAAAAGTGAAACTAATTGTCACATATATGAAATAGAATAAGGCATGAGCTCAAACAAATGGTACATAATATATACTTTTGAATCAAAAATGAGGAACACAAAATAATCATCATGCACACCAAAATGCTGATCTAGTAAACATATACAACGGAACCCCAAATCCATTTCTTCATTGGTACATAATCATTGACAGATACTTCAAAAACCTGATAATCAAATTGAACACAAATGATAACTAGTCATTATCTTAACAAAATTGATAACACGAATGTGATGTAGTACTTTCCTCTCTAAAATGTTTTAAAAATCGTAGCAACAATCGTTTGACCAGAATACATGTAACATTTTCACCGAGGTATAACAAGCAACATATATTAAGTTACACACTACAGTGACATTACAGCACTAATACATATTATGTCAATGTTGATACAAATCCAAGTTATAGAAAAGATAACTTAACAAATACAGTAAAACTTCACTTGAAGACCACCTCAATAATAAGACCACCCTAAAGTAAAGAACACAAGTCCATTTTAACGGTTTTGCTCTTAATTAGAGCCTCCATATCAAAACCACCTCATTAAGACCAGTTTTCAAGGGTCCCAATGGTGGTCTTATTATCGAGTGTTTACTGTATGGTGTACAATCAACTGCACAATTTGGATCACAAAGTAAAGCTTGACGATGAATGAGAGAGCAGAATATGTGCACAATGTATACATGAAGTCTGTATATCATTTACACTCCAGTAAAAATTCATCATTTCTAATTGAAATCTAATTAGCAGATAAAGAAGATCAATTATGTACAATTTATTTTACAACATTCCCGAAAAAATTATAATAAAAATATAAATGTATTTAAAATGGTAATGAAACAAGAATGTGCAATGTACAAAAATTTAATGTCCCAATACATACAATAGTCAGTATAATTCATACACACAGGTCATGTCCCCATTTTATGCGATACACTTTTCAGTTAACATACACATACTCAAATATTTAATACATTTTGAATACCCACATATGCACACAATTGCATCTCGTGACAATTAATTGAAGATTGAAATAAAATGTACATATATCTAGACCGATATAAGGGCTTAAAAAATAAGCCAAAAGGTAATGAAAGCTAACAATGACCACAACAGGAATATCAAGTCTACTACAACAACATTTCCCAATTGATAATACACACAAAAATGACAATCACTTCACATAAAGCTGTCTGCAATAGATAGTTCCCACATCTACAATATTTACCTCCCTTGTTTGTAATTATCAGCCATTTTGTTAAGCCAACTGATAAGCACTTATAGGAGTAATTCCCAGATATGTGAAAATTGAGAAAATGCCAAGAGAATTTGCAGGTGACAACCACTTTCTCTTCAACTTTCTGAGCCAATTGCCCACATGAGCATAATGAATAAATTATTTTTTTATATCTGATTATTTTATCTTCGTTTACATTATATACCCTACGAACTTTAAGGAAATTTTCCTATCAATATGGCTGACCATTCAGAACAAGGGAGGTAAATATTGTAAATGTGGGAGCTATCAATACAAGCCCGACAATAATTGTCTTCATACATTATTATTACTTTAACTTGTAAAAGCAAGATTAATCAGAAGTCTGGAACTTAAAAAAGCTTCAATAAAGGAATCCAAGTAAATCTCATATGTCTCAGTTGTTTAACCGGCCAATGAGAATTGGTATAAGTTGTTTAACCAGCCAATGAGAATTGGTATAAGTTGTTTAACCGGCCAATGAGAATTGGTCCAAGTTGTTTAACAGGCCAATGAGAATTGGTATAAGTTGTTTAACCGGCCAATGAGAATTGGTATAAGTTGTTTAACCGGCCAATGAGAATTGGTATAAGTTGTTCAACTGGCCAATGAGAATTGGTCTAAGTCGATTAACTGGCCAATGAGAATTGGTATAAGTTGTTTAACTAGCCAATGAGGGGATTGATCTAGAAAGTTCACATTAATGATTCTAGGTAAACTGAGCACACATTGCACGTATCATTCGCAAGGAAACACTTCCTTTTGTACCATTCATGAAAACTTAACATTACAAAAACAACCTCCTGCGAGTATGGAATACTCTGAACAAAATGAAAGCATTACTCAAAACAGGTAGCACAGACTTAAGCAACTTAATCCTAATCATCTGTGCAACATGAACCCTTACTTTAAATTTTCACATATTGATCCGTATACATATATGTATAATTTTTCTTCTGTCCAAATTGATTTCTACAAAGACGCAGTTCAACTTAGCTTACTAGCTTACGTGCTTTGATACAAAGTGAATGTAAAATAACATTGAGTGACTATATTCCACATATCATTTCCACTACTAGATTCAAAAAAACATCTCTCGAGGCACAAACATTTCAAATGATAAAACTCACAAAATTTCCACATCATAATTTGAATTAGAAAAATTATTTTCAAGTTTCTCAGTATATTCTAGGCATATTTCCCAGAATTCCTAAGGACTCGTCATAAGTATCTATGAAGAGTCTTCTGCAACGTCGCCACCATCATCATCAATTAAACCAGCAAATTTGTTACCATCACTAAAATCCTGAAATAAAGAAAATATCATAGAATTCTAACTTACAGAAATCTTGCTATTTTTGTCCAATTGATGAAAATCCTGACATCATAAGAAACTTAAGAGTGCGAACCAAACTCATTGAAATCAGCCCCTAACTTTAGCTCCATTACTTTCCGCTGTTAGGATCTGACAACACTTCGTAAGAGGTCACGTTCATATAACCTCTCTAAAAATAGATATGCGTAACCAGGTGCTCGTTTGTGGTCCAATGAATATTCTTCTTACAAAACCGTGTTTGTCGTTCTTCATTTATTCGGAGTTTCTGTTTTTACTGTTTTAACGACCTTCCTGTCGCTTTCGGTTATAAATATTTCCAAAAACGAAACACAACACAAACAACACCGATCAACCAAAGAATGTTGCCGTGTAGGAGTTGCGTTTGTGTCCATGGGCGCAGCCATGTTGAAATTGACGAAAATACGTAATCGAAACGTCTTGGTGTTCTACGCTCAAATAGAATTTACGGAGTTGGTCGGAGATCGACAAATATTCATAACTCTATACCAAAGCATTTTGCAGGCGACGATTTGATTGGCTACTCAAAGGTCACAAGAACGTGACCTGTATTGTGCAGTCATCAGATCCAGTTAGCGTATAGTATAGGAGCGTGCGACCGGAGCTGATTTTAATGAGATTGAGAGCGAACCAAACTACAATCTGTCGTATTTTCGAAATATCTCCTCATTAAATGCAGAATTTGCTTTCCGCATTAAAAAGTGTCTTGTCAACACTTTTAATAAAATAATCTGAAAATGTCAGCATTTAACTATAGAGGGCTTCTAACAGCTGAATGTTCTCAATCCTGAAGATTTGCAAGTCATGTCAAACGATCTCAATCACTCAGCTGCCCTGATCAAAGCTTCAATGATCCAGCATATCAGATGCAGGCGTCTGATGATCTAGACTACTGAAACCCATTTGTACACAAAATGTTTCGTACCAGTCTCAATTCGGCCCCTATCCACACCCCCCCCCAAAAATCATCAGATTTACATCGATCTAAAAGTGACCCTGGAGCCTCTAAACCCCAGACTATAGATACAAAAAAAATTAAAAAAATATAAAATTATGTAAGATGTCAATTTTCAAAAAAGCATATCCTACTTTTGACTTTTCGTCCTCCATTTTGGGCATTTCATCAACAGACTGCGGTAAAGCTTTCTCTTTCCTTTCTGGCCTGTAATAATTATGAAATGAAATAGATAGTCACAATAAAACAAAAGTTTACTCAATAACATAACAAGCTTGTTTTCATAAGCCTAGATCAAATTGTTCATCTTGTACAAAACAGCATTGCTGCATAAGCTTCAGTGTAATAATTTAGTGCATGTAACATGATACTGTAGTATCACTTAAATTCGCGGGGGTGAAATTTCGCGCAAACAGCAAAAAAGGCAGTTTCGCGCGGGCCTAAATTCGCGCATTTTAAATTTTTGAAGAAAAAAAATCAGACAAAAATGACGGTATCGCAGCGTGTGTTATTATTTCGTACATCCATATCATAAGCTGTAAATAGCAATATTCTGCGTATTAACTCGTAAGTTGGGGGTTATCTCTGTAATAGAGTCGCCAATTAATAATTTTATTGCCAATTGTCATATCTGAATACAATAGAAACGTGTGAAACTTGAATAAACAACATGACTAGCGAGGTTCGCGTCATATTTTGATCAGTGTCACCAAGCGCTTGATTCCCTGGTTATTTCAGCGAACCAGTCGGGAACAAATTAAAACATACCCCATAACAAAACCACAAACAATATGACACGTCCTACATTAATTGGCGTTAATTGACACGACTGTACGAATTGTTCAAGAATTAAAGTATGAAGAAAAAAGTTGCAGGGCGTGCAATCCGGATGACAACGATTTTATGCAGTCGTGTATTCTTTATACATTATAAACATCGTAAACAAAGAAAAATCAATTTATGAATTAATGTTCCATTTAAACCACTCTTACGTACTAGTAATCAAACTGTGTCAAAATATTCCATGTTCCTAATTATTCCACACAGATTATCAGAAAAAACAGCGACAAATTATGAAAAGAAAAAACGTAAGTGCATATACACACATTTTCGGACAGTCAAAAATTCGGATAGTCAAGCTAGTTTCGGAAGTTTAATAATCGCGCGGACTTAAATTCGCGCTTCGTCTCTAGCGCGAAATACGCGAAAATTAGACCTGCGCGAATTCAAATGATACTACAGTAAAAGGATCAACTCATAGACAAATATAAAATTACTATAAATAGCTTAGTAGAGCAGTTTTAGTGAATATCTAATGGTTCAAAACTACACATGGTTCATACCGAACTTCCCGAACAAAATTCCAGTACTTTCCCCCCATTTTCAAGGACTAATAATGTAAATTTTTTGGTATAGAGTAGAAGGGATCCAGTGAATTTCTTAGTTTTTCCCCCCGAGATGACCATCACTGCAGCACATATAAAATTACACAGCGTAAGAATTACTTTGAGACGGCATTAATCCTGTAGACTACTGTACTGTACTGTATTGCCATACTATCGCCTACTCAATGGTAGCATTGCCATACTATCGCCTACTCAATGGTAGCAGTCATTTTTTTGCATTTTTGTTCATCATTAGCTGTAGGTTGTTGTTTTTTTGTCCTTTTTCGATAGGCTGCAGAATTCAAGGGCAATTTACCAATTATTTTTTCAAAATTCAAGTCCTTTTCAAGAAGTTTTTGGCTGTTACAAATTCAAGTAGTTTTCAAGGAGTAGGCAATAAATTCATGAACTTTTCAAGACCTGTGCAAACCTTGATACAAGAATGATCACATATCTGCAGCATAATGAAAGTTGGATCAATGTCAAATATGATACACATCCTCCGAATGAAAACTATTTGCAGAAGTTAAACAACTCACTTTTGGCGGGTTTCTCCGCGACCTTTTCCGCCACCACCACCACCACGGCCTCCTCTTCCACGACCACGCTCTCCACCACCACCACCACGTCCAGCCCACGCATTGGAAACATCCGGTGGTGAGGAAGCTGGAGCAGGACCATCTATAGAAAATAATTTAAATAATTTTCTTAACAAATTCTGGTATATCTGAAAAGACTGATGTGTCCTAAAAAAAATTAAACTAAAAACTTATTTTTTTAATCCTATTATGACAGCAGTTTCCTCATTTTCATAAAAGAATTGATAAAACTTGAAACAGTTGTATGTTAAAGATGTATCTGGCTCATCTGAACATAAAATGTTTGAATTGCCTTCATCCAGTATTGTTGTTACATTGGCTAAGACATCTCTAATAAGAACAATTGCAATGTAAAACCGATAGAAAAAATATTTTTTTATCATATTACTTGCAGTCAAAACCTGTAAAATAGCCTGATTGTTAAAAAAACTGGATTTAAAAAAAAAGTTATGATGTACAAACATCTTCTTCAACAAATATAGATTAATACATTAAGAGTTCATTCTTTATAAATGCATGTTTAGTGATGTTTTAACCATAGGAAATATATTTTTCATGTTTGGTTAATTAAACAAATGAACAGAAAATGAGCATAGTATAACTTTAAGTGAGTACAGTATACTACCAATATGTGGAACTACATCATATAACAATTCAACAAAAAGTGTAACTAATACATGAATGATACAGACAATATATCACATGTATCTAACCTTTTTTACCAGATGTTTGCTCGCGTTCCTGTCGACGTTTCATCCATGGATTCTCCTTTGGGGGCTCAGCAGGGACATAGTCTTTTTTAACTTCATTTTTTGTAGGTGTCAACTGAAATGTTTACATTTAACAACACTAGTTAAGACTAAATAACTCAATCTTACACCGAAACACACAAATATCATTTTTGGTATTTTTCAAGTCTTTTCTTCTTAATTACATCAAATATCCATGTTGAATGCCTTAATTTTTTACATGACGTCATATAAATGATGTCGCTATCGCATTAATAATTTCACTGTGAATTATCGGATAATAATTCAACATTATACCACTGTAACCACTGGAAAACATTAAACAATTAACTATTCCTACTAGTGAGATTAACAGAAGCAAGAATGGTGGTGGAACACATCAAGGTTATGCAGCATTAATTTGAGACTGCACTGTATCTGTCGTTTAAAGTAAAGTGATTTTTAACAAATTATCGCATTAATTAGTTTGTACCAACATTTAGTTTATTAATTCAAAGTTGTTTCCAGCAGGCAGCAAAGAGTAATGGTAAGGTTTATAAAGCCAGACGACATGTCTTTGTTTGTATTTGCGTTTATTTATCGTCGCCACTGGTTTCCCATATCGGCGACGCCTCCAGAAGAATGTTCGTCATATTAGATTTTTGGAGGATAGTGCATGATACAGGAGATGCCCCAGTTCCAGCACACCTGGTTCTTTTACATGCTCAATGTAAAGCATCATACACGGGACCTCGGTTTTTAAAGTCTCGTCCGAAAGACTGTAAGTACGGTCAGTGATGGAGCGGGGAATCAAACCTGCGATCCCTGGATTACAAGTCCAGCGCGTTACCACTGGACTATGGATCCGCTACGCACGACATGTCTAAAATAGGAAAACCTTTATATAGCAAACGGAGGCAGAACATGACAAAGAGGCAAAAACCAAGCCATTAACAGAAAGAGGAAGGCATCTAATAAACCTTTATCAACTATTAAATTCCCTTACATCTTGACTTGACTGTGAATTAGATCTACTTTGTCTTTTAGACTGGTCAATTGACTGACTGGTTATTGGTGACCTTGGTGACCTAGGCTGGTTACTGGATATATCCTCTAACGGTGCCTTTGGTTCTGTCGATTTCTGTGGGGGCGACTGGACCTGAAACAAAATTTTACATCATAGAAGATATGCCTACAAGACATGAACACTAGCCTAACTTCATAGCCTAACTTCAACATATATTTGGGCAGTAAACTATCGTTATCTAACAAACAGCACTATGTCCCCGTGTTGTTCAAAATCAATAGCAAACATTCCAAGATAATCATCTCATTTGCACATCTTTAAAGCAAGAACTTGGAAGTTTCTTCTCACAATGTGTCAATGTTATGAAACAGGTCTATCTAGGGATGGAATGCTCGACTCCAGGACCCGATCTTTCAAAAAATCTCGAATAGAAATCTCAGCTCAATATGAGATTTTGCTCAAAAAAGAGACTGAGATTGAGACAAATCTCATTAGAAACTCTTGAAATTTTTTAAACTCATCTCATCTTTTTCGTTATACCATTTTAAGTTCGGTCTCAATGATTTGAGACAATATTTGAGGTAAGACGATTCAGATCAGGGCCAGAATTTGAAAGTCAATGGTTCTAATCCTATCACAGGTCACTTTCTTCTCCATTTTTTACAATCTTGGAATTTTGGTGTAACCCAGGGTTTCCCTGGAATATTGGTGTAACCCAGGGTTTCCCGGGAATTTTGGTGTAACCCAGGGTTTCCCGGGACTTTTGGTGTAACCCAGGGTTCCCCAGGAATTTTGGTGTAACCCAGGGTTTCCCTGTAATTTTGGTGTAACCCAGGGTTTCCCTGTAATTTTTGGTGTAACCCAGGGTTTCCCTGGAATTTTGGTGTAACACAGGGTTTCCCTGGAATTTTGGTGTAACCCAGGGTTTCCCTGTAATTTTGGTGTAACCCAGGGTTTCCCTGGAATTTTGGTGTAATCCAGGGTTTCCCTGGAATTTTGGTGTAACCCAGGGTTTCCCTGTAATTTTGGTGTAACCCAGGGTTTCCCTGTAATTTTGGTGTAACCCAGGGTTTCCCTGGAATTTTTGTGTAACCCAGGGTTACCCCGGATTTTTTCATAAGAGGGTCCTGGAATTCCCAACATTTACTAATTTTGGAGTCCCTGATAAAATTTGGGGGATCCCAAGGGCTATTTTTTGGCTGTGACCTTTGTTTAACAGCCATTGTGATGATGTTTACTGAGATGCTTGCTAGGTGCAAGTACTGAGGAGGTGATACTAGACAAAAGAAATTACCACATTGGCGTTTTACATAACGCAGTGCTGAATTGTCAAAATGAGATGCTTACAGGTCCCTCAGTATCAGATGCACGTCTGTTCACAAATGCGGGTCCTTTGTGTGAAAATTGCACCAGAGACACAGAAAACATGTGTCTGGGAAATCTCTCAGAGACAAGAAAGCAGTAAATACTAGTGATTAAAATAAGTGTTAAAAAATAAGTAAGTTGACAATAAAACACACCTGGGTCGATTTCCTTTTTTCCCAGATATTCACCTTGGGTGGAGGCGCCGGGACTAACTTTACTTGTTCCTCTCTCATAGCTGGCGATACAGCATTCTGTGACTTGTCCTCTTCACCACCAGAGAAAACTTCTCCTTGTAACGACTGTTCACCACTATCTTGTCGAGATCTTGTTTGAGAAGATACAGACCCTACAAACATAAAGCATGGTTCATACAGAACTACCCAAAACAAAATCAAGAACTTTCCCCCCATTTTCAAGGACTAAAATGTTTATTTTTTCCGTATAGAGAAGAAGGGATCTAGTGTATTTTTTTCAAGTTTATCCCCATGAGATGACCATCACTCAAAATTACACTGCGCAAGAAGAGTATAAAACCTGTTGATTACCATACCAAACTATCGCTAACTCCGGCAGAAGGCCCTGTCATTTTTTTCGCGTTTTTTCATCATTGTTGGTATGTTTGTTATTTTTTTTCCTTTTTCTTTTCACAGCAGAAGAATTCAAGGGCAATTTACCAAAACTTATTTGTTTTTTCAAAATTCAAGTACATTTCAAGGGGTTTTTGACTGTTATAAATTCAAGTACTTTTCAAGGAGTAGACATAAAATTCAAGAACTTTTCAAGGACTCTTTCTAGGAAAAGTAGGGTTATTAGGACTCTTTCTAGGCAAAGTAGGGTTAGTAGGACTCTTTCTAGGAAAAGTAGGGTTAGTAGGACTCTTTCTAGGAAAAGTAGGACTCTTTCTAGGAAAAGTATGGTTAGTAGGACTCTTTCTATGCAAAGTAGGGTTAGTAGGACTCTTTCTAGGCAAAGTAGGGTTAGTAAGACTCTTTCTAGGAAAAGTAGGACTCTTTCTAGGAAAAGTAGGGTTAGTAGGACTTTTTCCAGGAAAAGTAGGACTCTTTCTAGGAAAAGTAGGGTTAGTAGGACTCTTTCTAGGAAAAGTAGTGAAAAAGTAGGACAAGTAGGGCTCGCTTAACAGCCTGTATTTCACATCAGAGCTTAATTTTTTATCAGTGACTTTGAACCATATTAGACTCTCTAAACATATCTTGTTCAGAGTCAGAATTATAACTGGGCACTTATGAAAGTCAAATTGTGATTTATTTGAAAACCTATGCAATCAAGTGATCATGCTTAGGAATCAGTTTTAACTACAAATTTAACAAAAAATATATCTACAACAATTAAAGATCAGCAATAAAACAGTCAACAAATAAAATTAGAACTGACCTTTCTTTGACCTTGAGCTACCACTGGAACGTCTCTCTCTTTGACTTTCATCGTCACTTCCTGAACGTCTACGTGTACTTGCCCTAAAAAAATATAAAAAACAATATTGAATATCACAAAATAATTCAAATCTCTGAAACTCAAAGAACCAAATGCAATGTTATGATATTGCACGCTTTAAAAGTAATGAATCAAGAATTACCGAAAATGCAATAAATTGCCACTAAATTAAAGAACATAAACCGCAAAATATCTGTTAAATCGGCATTTCTTAGGAATTCACTTCATCCACCAGCTTAATTTTATCATAGTAAGTCAAAAAAAAATGGTCTCAAAAATGCTAGGTAGGGTAGGGACAGTTTTTTTCCCCAAAAACAATTACAAACTGAAAAGAAATAATATCCAGGGTCGTAAAAAACTCTAGGGTCGGGGTTTTTCGACAGGTAGGGTCGGGTTACCCGAAACACAGATATTTTTTTTAGGCCCTATATAAAGCACTCAGTCGACTCATCAAGTACCATCAAGATACCAACAAACAACTTCCCATAATGAGTCAAAGGTCAAGGACCAATAACATTGTATGTATTACTGTGTGTTAATTTTCACAGAGAACATTCACCCATCAAGTACTCGGATTTGTAATGCCAATAAAACATTGCAAATAAATAATATACAATTGAACTTTTCCTCTTTAATCTTGTACTTTCTGCAAGATTAAATTGTGTTTTTGCTCTAAGAACAAAATAAATTTAATTTTTTAAAAAAGAATACCATTGTCATATTTCAATGACTGTATCGGAGTCACTTTTAGTGAGTGTATACCTTGAGTGTAGGACAAAATCCCCTCCGTACAAAATCCCCTTTGCTCATTTTGCACAAGGTGGACAAAATCCCCTTCATGAATTTAACCATGTGGACAAAATCCCCTTCATGAATTAACTACCTACTACAAATACACTTTGCACATAAATCACTTCTACACATTGCAAATCTTCGACAGTGTCCAAGAAACAGACCATCAAAATAACAACAATATTTCAGTAAATCTTCCATGACGGAACATTTTAAGATTGAAATGCAAACTCAAGACTTTAAATTTGCAAAATTTATATTTACCATTCTTTCTTTTTCATTAAACATTCACCCAACTTTCATAGCGCCTCGCTTATCCACAGTCGATAACGTGGGTATGGGAAAAATACATGGGAACTGTGGGAAATCGTAAATATCTAAACAGCGGATTGAGATATCAAAATTGTGCTTACGGTTTTGAAAAATTTAGTATCTCTGCAATATATATTCTCCGAAAGATCGTGAAAAACATTTTGGTCCTTTTTAACTTTGAAGACACGAACCATGGCTATATAAACAAAGGGGGGAAACGGACTGGTTGGTTTTAAGAACCAAATATCTCAGTAAATAAAAGGAAATCTAAATTTGTGCAAGCGGCTTTAAAATCTTCATTCCTTAAGCTTCACAAATATGTAAATTTGATAAAATATCAATAATTTCATTTTGGTCCTTTTTAACTTTGAACATGGCAATTTCCATTTAATTACTTTCTATTTCATATTGTAACTGCATGTGTTTATCGATCACAGCGCCATATCTCCACATGTGGTCACTTAAGATATTATCTCAGTCTAACTGGCGTGCTATATTGTTCGCTGGACCATGGCTTATGGTGGTAAAGTTTATTGTTAGACTGCATTTATGCAATATATAGTGCTAAGTGTGATGCAATTAGTTTCTTCTAGAAGACTCTTGTTTCGCATTTTCTTTTGCAGCAGCTTAACTTCAATTGCGATCAACATTGTGTTTTATTCAGAGCAAATATATAGACACTTGTCTATAAAATTTGAACATAAAATATACTGTAATACAGAGAAATCGTTCTAAAATATTTGTTGTGTATACTTGATCTTCCACACATATCAGGAACTATAATATTCTTCTTTGATTATCAGCATACAGTGAGATTTATAAATCAGTTTGAATCATTCGTAATAGAAATAAACTAGTAAATTTATAAATTACTACCCGTGAGAGTCCCGAGAAGAAAAACCTTTTCACATGATTGTAAGAAAATAATTGTAGATAATTGCTAATTGTTACTAGTATCACAGACATATAAACCATATGTCCTCGCTAGTATATTAACTTCTCAATACATAATAGCGTAATAAAGTACTATTCTGACGGAGAGAAGATGCTCATGGCGATGACAAATATTTTAATTTCTATTGAAGGTAATTTACAAATTAAAAACTGTTTACCTCACCAACTAGAAATCATTAATTGGTCAGCACATCAGAGATGCTGTTGTTGTTTATACCTATTTGACACCAGATATCTGAATGTCGAATTGGCAGGTGTCGAGTCTTTAATATACAGAACTTTGTGTATGACCTTTTCTTGACATGTGACCAATAAACGGTGTATTACATATAGCTGTACCGTAGTTGTTACCAGTGTTTATACATGACAAAGCAGACAAAATGAAAAGACCAGCAACGGCGAAGAATATTAAATACATCAATATACGTGATTGACATTGATTTTATTCAACATTACACAACTTCATGTTATCTGCAAATATTGTTGTTAGTTATACCTTACACATTCACATACAAATGAATTACATGCAAGTGTACATTATTAGTTTACAACCTAACTTACATGTACAAAAGGTGACGTATTTAAATAATTAAAAAGCAGACATGGGCACTATAATCAGCTCCTGATGATGCTATAATTTAAGACATAATCTTGATGCATTAATTTTCTGATAATATCAGAGTCATAAACAACAAGTTTTTCAAAATCACCCAGCTAAGCTGTCTTACATTGAAGATACAATATTGAAGTACATTCATGCAGCTGAAAGTATTACATAAGCATTATTCACTCAATGATTTCGCTTTTGTGGAAAAACAAAATAAAACTTATAAAATGAATATAAAACCTAATGTTTTTAAATTGATTTAAGTTATGCTGGTGATTTGTCTAAATAATTGCAACATATATTATTACCATATTAATAGCATTTATATAACAAGAGTGACAAACTGTCACAAACTACGCCCGTCATAAGTCAGAGCTCAGAGTTAAAACAAGACAAATTTTAGGTAATTTCTAAAATCAAAGGGTGTAACTCCCGAGTGACTTGAGCGATATGGCTGGTTATCGAACTTGGCCTGAGTTATTATGCCCACAAACATTTTCACCAAGTTTGGTAAAGATCAGAAGAAATCTGTTTGACTTAGAGCGGACAAGGCTAATTTTGGCAATTTTGGATAATTCAAGGGCCCTAATTCCAAAGTGCCTGGGGCGATTTGGCTGGTTATTGAACTTGGCCCAGATATTATGCCCACAAACATTTTCACTAAGTTTGGTAAAGATCGGATGAAAACTCTCTGACTTAGAGAGCAGACAAGGCTAATTTGGCCAATTTTGGATAATTCAAGGGCCATAATTCCAAAGTGCCTGGGGCGATGTGGCTGGTTATTGAACTTGGCCGAGATATTATGCCCACAAACATTTTAACCAAGCTTGGTAAAGATCGGATGAAAACTCTGACTTAGAGAGCGGAAACCATAATACGTCCCATTTTTCAAACGGGCGTATAATAATTTTCATTTTTTTTATATAAAGTTAAACAATAACATAGCAAGATTTTTTTTTATTGTAATAAAGTTTTACTGTGCTAAATTTCACGCCTTTACAGATTAGAAAGTCAATCTACTGTCACCCTAAAATCAACCACATCAATTTTTTGAGTGTAGGACAGAATCCCCTACGGACAAAATCCCCTTCACTCATTTTGTACAAGGTGGACAATATCCCATTTCTGAACTTTACAAGAAGGACAAAATCCCCTTCATGAATTTTACTAGTGATACAATACTAAATATAATAATGACATGCATCAATTAAGTGTTCTTGATATTTCTTGGTTTTTCTGTCTATGTTAAAAATGTTCATGTAAAATTCATGAAGGGGATTTTGTCCTACTTGTAAAATTCATGAAGGGGATTTTGTCTACCTTGTAAAATTAACGTAAGGGATTTTGTCCACCTTGTACAAAATGAGCGAAGGGGATTTTGTCCGGAGGGGATTTTGTCTGTATACCCAATATTTTATCTCAAGTCTATTTTATAAAAAGTCATATTTCCCCAAATCCTGCCCTATAAGCGTACTCGATGTTCGTTAACAACTTGTATAATCGCTGCATCCGGATTTATCACCCGCAAGGAATCACAGGGTAGATATATTTTATGGTATCTCACAGCATAGGGTCTTATCTCTTAATTAGTTTAATCGGTTGTAAAACAGATAAGACTGGACAGGTCAGGTTGGACAACTAGAGGTCTTAATACATCGATTTGTCTCCCTTGTCAACCGTAATGAAAGTTGGACATGTCTAAATCAACGAAAAAAAATCTGAATTAATTTGTATCACCCACTTCACACTTCAGCCAGCTCTCATTGAAATCTATACTGTACAAGCAACCTGGGACCAAAGAGAACATTAGGAAAGTTAGCGAATACAGGCCCTAAATCCTCAATTCCTGTATCTAGAATACATACACATTCTTGTTCTCCTTGTTTCCCATATCATAACTCTTTTCTCTGGGCTCTTCATAACCTCTGGAACCTCCATATCCTCTCGATTCCAACGAACTCTTCACCGGACCTGGATCTTTCTGTTTCTGTAACTTTTCTTCTATTTCTCGTTCCCTTTGAGCAGTATCAACCGGTTTAGCACTGCCAAATATAGATGCAGATTTTGATGGCTTTTCCTCTGACTTTTCATTTCCAGCTGGTTTGGATCTTGGCTGAAGCTGAAGTCTGGGTCGTTCTGTAGGTGTCTCTGAAACTATAGAGTACACTCATTCGCTTAGAATTGTTACATAAACTGTGGAAAGTTAATACAAAAACTTTAAAAGATTAGATCAATCAGAAAACCCTTGTTCACATACACTGCCCTCCAAAAGTTCCTTCACACTTTGACAATTTCCCATTGCAATTAATGTATTTTCATATTTGTTTGACATGCAATAAATCGAAAAATGATTTTCTGTAGAAGTATTTATAATCTTGTACTGAAACAAATTATCTTATTTTCTGTGTCAGATAAATCAGTTACACACATACATTGGTTTTGGATGCAGGCCGATTGATGCTGCTGAAATGTGCAAATTGTTAATTCTTAACTATCCATCACAGAAGTGGAATGGATAATTTTACTTCATTGGTCATGCATGTTTTATTTGAAATTCTGTAAGAAAAAGTACAGAAATTCAAAATATTCCAAGTGTGAAGAAGCTTTTGGAGGGCAGTGTAGATACACAGTAACATGACGCAATCAAAAAGTGATTTGACATGCTCTGTAAAACAAAAACAAGCAAATAATCTGTTAATTAATGTTCCCTGTACACAGGCTTCCCGAAAGTTAAAATTGTCTGCCTGTCCACCAGTCAGACAGATGATTTAAAGTTGCCTGACCAAACAATTTTTTACCGGACCGAAAAAAACAAGTGAATTTTCTGAATTAAGTATTATTCTAATATGACCATAAAACTGGCACAAATCATAAATGACTAGAATTGCAAAAAAATGTAGTTTTAATAAGCATAGGGCATTGATAAAAGCACCAGTGTTTTCCTTCAGTTATCATATCTGTATTTCTCATGTTGGTATTTTATTTCAGTGAACATTATGTTGTTTCAACTTTGGGTATTTTACCTGGGTTTGTCTGTGTTTCTCAATTATATTGGTCTATTAGTGGAGTTGAGTTTATTTACCATCGCCACCGGGATATCCCATATGGGCAAGCATATGGTCTATTAGGAAACCCAGTAACCTTTAAGCAATGACATGGGGCGAAATGAACAAGGGCGAAACGCCTTGAGTACGAAACAATAGCACCTCGCGAAAACTGAAAAACGTGTTTGCTTTTTCTATTATCAAATATTTAACGAACATTTATAAATCCTGTGCAATTGTATGGAATTAATTATACTGTTAATCACTAACACTGGATTCAACAGTTTGAAGCTATCACGAGAAATAATTGTGAACCGGTGACGGTGAAGGTAAAAATAAAGGTAAACAACGCTGATTTAACATTAATACTTCATGTTTACGGCAAAATACAGAAGTTAAGATTGCAATGACAATTTTATTATAAATATCTTGTATTTATTTATCATGAGAGAATATTTTTTGCCGGTCATTTGGTCCTACATCATTTAAAAATTTACCTGACCGGGTCAATATGTACCGGTCGAGTCCGACGTAAGCCAGCTGGATACATTCCTCACCTACAAAGTTTTTCATCTCAAATGGAATTCGAACTTGTAGTACATGTAGTGAGGAGTAAGTGATTTGAAGTCACATACCATAACCACTCAGCCATGGATACCCCTTAAGGTTGAAAGAATTGAGAATTTGATATAAAACTGGTATAAATAATAACTTACCAGCAGCAGGTGGTGGTCTACTGTCTTGTCCTCCGTATCTGTTCATAAAAGAACATATTTTCAATTCACATTTAAAACCTTCATTTCAATATTCATTCACAAAATTAACAGTCATTTAAATGACAATTGCATTTTGACAATATAATGAATTAATCACTAAAATGACAATACAGGACACCACGTGACCAGTAGACTGTAAATGGTTCAATAAAGCAAAGAACCAAAGTGATGGCAGATTGAATTAATTTTTTTTAATCAATGTTAATTGCACAGTGTAACCTATTAACATGTTCAAAGATTTTAATAAAAATTTATGAATGTCTCGATTCACATTAAAATTTCCACCCACCTTTCAGTTCTGTCAGTTCTGTCAAAACCCCCCCTATCTCCTCCATAGCTCCTTTCTCTGTCCCCTGTTGCAGGTGGTGGACCCCTCTCCCATGCTTTATCATCACCACGATCATCTCGACGAAAACTTGAACCAAATTGACGTCTTCCACCTACAATGTAGCAAATGATGATCAACATTAATATATAATTCGAGGGCTCAACGCAACACTGTCGTAACTCCTATGTATTTATATAGGAGTTACGACAGTGTTGCGTTGAGCCCTTGATATACAGTAGTCTACAATCAATATCAGAGGTGTGGTTTTAAGAGGTAGGGGAAGTAAGCGAGAAAAGTTAGCCAATTAAGAAAAGGTAGCTGTCTAAAAAACACACTTGAACGCTAAGCTAGCTACAAAATGACGCGCGCCAGACCAGACAACACTGTTCCGCATGGACGCCATATCGTTTAGCAAAGCTAGCACTGACAGATTACGCTACCTATCTAAAGAGAGTGGCTACTTTTCCTACGTTTAAGAAACAGCACCGCTACTTCCCTACGTAGCGCTACGCAGAATTCTATTTTTTCTACCTCTACATAACGCACCTCGGACTCAGTACTCACACAAATTGGTTTTTGTGAATCTAATGCATGGAATTAATTAATTTCGATCAATACTAGGATACATTTAGAGTAATCTAAGCATGTAAGCTGTGATAAATATCTTAATTATCATGTTTACTTCAACAAAAGTCAATAAAAATTAAGTCAATTAGGCTAATTGGTAAATCTTCCACTGATGTTCATGTTGCTTTAATTCAGCGATGTAAAAAAAGCTTACCATCTCTGTCATCAAATCTGTCTCTTCCACCACCTCCACCACCACCACCGAAACGATCATCCCGTCTATCGTCAAAACGATCTCTACCAAAACCTCTGTCATCTCTACGTCCAAATCCGCTACTTCTATCTTCAAATCTTCCTCCTCCTCCTCCTCCTCCTCTCCTGTCGTCAAAGCCTCCTCCTCCTCTCCTGTCGTCAAAGCCTCCTCCTCTCCTGTCGTCAAAACCTCCTCCTCTCCTGTCGTCAAAGCCTCCTCCTCCTCCTCTCCTGTCGTCAAAGCTTCCTCTATCGTCCCTACGAAAATCATTGAAACCACCACCACGGTCATCGCGTCTGTCGTCACCTCTACGATCATTAAAACCTGAAACCAACAAAATGAATGTAATTACAACATTGCGATCTCATATACAACATTGCAATCTCATATACAACATTGCAATCTCATATACAACATTGCGATCTCATATACAACATTGCAATCTCATATACAACATTGCGAGCTCATATACAACATTGCGATCTCATATACAACATTGCGATCTCATATACAACATTGCATATACAACATTGCGATCTCATATACAACATTGCGATCTCATATACAACATTGCATATACAACATTGCGATCTCATATACAACATTGCGATCTCATATACAACATTGCGATCTCATATTTCCTCTCATAAGAAAAAAATATGGAAATGAATGTGAATGAGTATGGTAAAATCAAAATATTAAGTGACACTTCCATAATTATTGCATACATCATCATCACTGTATTTAAATGAATTCATAATTAACGGTGATGGTAGAAGTTTAAATGTATTCAGTTTAAAAGCCAAATAGGGACAGATCTGAAAACCCACCAACTAATTTTTTTAAATCACTTACACATAAATGAAAACATGCAGGACAGGGAGTATGATGTTGTTGATATATACAAACGCTTAGCAAATTCACTAGCATGCTATGATCACTAACAACATTAATGAAGGGATGTTTTAACTTGTATTTGAAAAGGTAAATGATAATGAAAAATGTAATTTACTTTTAGGTTAGATAATACATATTTTAAACTTAAATCAAATGCATAAACACACGATTCTTACTTGGCTCTTGTTTGACCTCTGACCTTCTCCAATCACCTTCTGTACGATCAGGTTGTCCATCGTCACGATGACCTCTACCACCATCTTTACGATTGTCTAAAACGGTAAAAAAGGCACTCATTCCACACAAAAAATACAAATGTATCCATAGGACACAGATGCTCCCACTTGCAGCCTTTGTCACAAAAGCAAATGCTATTATTCTGCTCTTAGTTTGTGAATGGATATCAAAATTATCAAGTGAACAACTGTACTGATTATGGTGATAAGTCAAGGGCCATAACTTATCACTTACTGGGCGTAATCATACACGAGACCTCAGGTGCTCAACTATACATGCTTGTGAACATTCCTGTAAAGTTTTATGACTCTGGGTCCTATACTTTTGGAGATACATGCCACACAAGATTGCATGCTCCGTATGCTATATTTTCAATAAGTCAAGGGCCATAACTTTGCACTTACTGGGCAGAGCTATACATGAAACCCCAGGTGCACAACTACACATGCTGGTGAACATTCCTGTACAGTTTTGTGAGTGTAGCTGATATACTGTTTGAGATATGCACAACACAAATTTGCACGCTCTGTATGCTATATTTTCAATAAGTCAAGGGCCATAACTTTAGACTTACTAGGCTCACCTAAACATGAATTCCCAGGTGCAAAATAACACATGCTTGTGAACATTCCTGTAAAGTTTTATGACTATGGCTCAGGCCTAAAAATAAGTTAGTTTGCCCTTTACCGACCGACCCGAGATTTGGCCGCCGACTCAAAAACATTTATTGCAAATATTCGGATTTTTTGGGTTATAAACTCGAGACCGACCCGAGCGTTTATTAAACACAGTTTATATGCCTTTGATTAAGCCTGGATGATCTTGGTTAATTATTGATAGTCTAGACGACTATACACCATTATGTCACACTACGATGTGTGCAGTTTGTTCTTCTTAGTTATCAAAAGGCAAAACAATGACTATTTTTGTTTCATTATGTTTGCCTTATGATAACTTCCTCTCGCTAGAAAGACTCTGGAACCCAAAGTGAGAAAAAAGTATGACACAAAAATGGTCATAGTTGCCCGTATAATATTTTCATCAACAATTATTGAAGCCTCGTGCTCATACTCACTAAAACAGACGGGCTATATAAAGTATTAAAAATAAGTCCACATAAAGGTGTCAATTTTGCTTTCATTTTACCAACATTATTTTTTTCTGAATTAATCCGAGCTTATGTTAACCATGTTTTTGACAACCACATGTCATTTAACCGTATCTTTTTTAATATTTACAATTATTTTACTGTACCCGCCCACCCAATGTACCACGTGCCAAAATTATCACGCACGAACAATACATTTCGACTAAAACATATTAAAATTTCCACAATAAAATATTTTTCCTACCGACCTACCTCTAAAATCTAGGGTCAGTAAAGGGCAAACAAAGACTTTTTTAATTTTGGCCTCAAACTTTTTGAGATATGCGCGACACAAGATTGCATACTCTGTAGGCTATATTTTAACTAAGTCAAGGGCCATAACTTTGCACTTACTGGACACAGCCAAACATGAAACCCCAGGTGCACAACTACACAGGCTGGTGAACATTCCTGTCAAGTCTTATGACTCTGGCTTATATTCTTTTGGAGATATGAGTGACACAAGATTGCATACTCCATAGAATATATTTTAACAAAGTCAAGGGCCATAACTTTGCACTTACTGGGCACAGCCAAACATAAAACCCCAGGTGCACAACTACACAGGCTAGTGAACATTCCTGTAAAGTTTAATGACTCGGACTCATATAATTTTTGAGATATGAGTGACACAAGATTTTTGACGGGCGGAAGGACAGACAGACGGACTAAGTCAAGTGCCATAAGGCCAATAATAAAATATTGATTGTTTCCCCTCCCAAGACTGACCGTTGAAAATGACCGCGATCAGAAAACTTTTTTTTGCTTAATATGTCAGGTACGAATATTACCGTGGTACAAATGTTATTGGGTACGAAAAAACTCCGGAAATGCTGGTGCCAAGTCAGTTCAGCGGTCACACCTTTGAAAACATATGAAGAAGGGATAAATCGATTTTCACTTCGCGTATCATACAATTATCTTACCAAAGATACAAATCAATCTTTTAAGATATTATATTCTCCATAAAATAAGTGGTTAATATTAAAAGTTTTTCTTAAAAAAGCGATCAACCAATCCCAGAAGAAATGTTTACAGCGCATGATTGCATCATAACTATTTACGACACGCACACATTTAACTCCCATTATGATTCACCGGCAAATCAGAACAATAAGTAGGTCAAACATTATTCCCCCGACAGTGATGGCAGATGCTGTTTATTTACAACAGCATTCCTGTATGACCCCTAATATTTGGATATGACCCTCAGATGTAAAAGTCGAGGGAAAACACTGAAAACATATTCAAAAGGAAATCTGAAGTGTTGAACTTAACGAGTTTGAGAGTAATGTCGACGGGTCGAGGAAAAGATAATCAATTACATGTACACTTGCAAACAGTTGAAAATTTCAGACATTTTTCAAAGTTCTTGCGAATAGATTAGGAAATATGACTTAATCTGTATTTTAGAATATTTCAATTATAACATAGCAGTTTTATATTGTTTTTCGAATGCTACCTCATTCTCTCACATTTTTTAAGTTTTACGATACACGTAAAGGTTTGACATGTTTGCATCACTTTTTAAGATTTAAAGATATACAAATATACTAGAATATTTAAATGTACTTCCAAGTTTTATAACTTTTTAATAAAATGTTTTAATTAAATTAAGTGCAATTTTACATGTATTCACCTATTTAGACTACTTTTACTTTAGACCATTCTATTAAGAGACCGTTCTATTAAGAGACAGTTCTATCAAGAGACCGTTCTATTAAGAGACCGTTCTATTAAGAGACAGTTCTATTAAGAGACCGTTCTATTAAGAGACCGTTCTATCAAGAGACCGTTCTATTAAGAGACCGCTTTCGTCACTTCTCTTCAGTGGTCTCTTAATACAAGTTTGACTGTAAACACAGAAGATATAAACCTTACATTGAGATGCTGTGTATGAAGCTACGTAAGAAATTTTTATAGAACTTCCTTAGTCACAATGTGTAGTGGTATTAGCACGAAGATCTAACAATCAATAAATGAGATTTGTCAATGATAATATATAAGTAACTGAAAAGGGAAGAACGTAAAAATATCTTACCTCCTTGGGATTCTCCAGCTAAATCAATTCTCACTTTTCTCCCCCCAAATGACTGAAATAAATCACAGCAGATATAAAGATTTCATTAACTTACATAGACGTATGTATGTATAAGACATCAGGGCTCTCACGAGGGGGCGACTTGAGCGAAGTGGTCACCTAGGCTAAAATTGTGACACTTGAGCCTATTCGCTAGATCAAAGCGAACTTGACTTTCGCCGACAATTTTTGCGGAGTTACAGACACTCAAACGCTGTCAATCAGCGAGAGGTAGACGGAGCGTTCCTGCAGTCAAAACAATACAATTAGCCATTCAGATCGCCTGATACAGAGCAACTTGTATAGGCTGGGTAGAAGAATCAGAAAAAAATTACGTAATCCAATTGATTTGACACCTCGCAGTCAGCGTGTCATATGTTCCCTACTGTTATGCATCGGAACTTTCGTTTTCATTACAAATTCAATAAACAGTGAATGCCGGGGACCAGCGGGAACCATCGACTTTGTCCCAGCTTCGACATTGTAGCGACATAGCAGTAATCTGAAGCCGGGTAACAGTTAACAAATTGTAAGTTCACGAGTGGAGGTGTTGTTTTTGACAACTTTAAGAACAATAAATGATGGCGATTAGCACCATTGTGGGATGAATTCAATTGAAGATCATGTCGGGTACTTTACAACATGGATAATGAGTAAAAGGTAGGTTCTTTAATTGTATTTCGTTGACTTTTGAACACATCGTTTGAATTGCAAACTGCGAAATACTTGAGTTTGCGAGTGAAAGTAATCGAACGTGGTGCTGCTTTACAGCGAAAAATAAGCGTATGTCCAATTATCAATTGATTATTCCCAAAAAGTAACCGCATATCTATCATTCTTAGCACAAAACTCGAGTAGAAAACATTGCAATGACCGTAGCATCTTGGTAAAATGGCGATTCGCCCAAAACTGGTCGAAACGTAAACTAACAGATATAATTATACTTCATGAACTGTTGATCAACGTTTTAAAATAACCACTGCAAAGCATATTTAGAAGTGTCATCCTGGATATTACTTGAAGTCAGGGCAATGAATAAATATTAAAAATAATGAAACAGAATTAATAGGAATAGTAGAAAATAGATTAAAAGATACTACTAACAAGCATTTATATCAATAAATTCTCTTTGTATATTTTCAGCAAAACAACATCTGAATGCGGTGCAGCGGTCAACACTGAGCTGCCAGAGACCTATGCAGAAACTCCTGCCAGCAAAACTTACGAAGAACGAAATTACAATTAACTGGTTACATTGCGCATATCGACATTCCGAAAAATATCACTTCTCCTTTAAAGTCTCCCCACTTCTCCCTAATTTGACTGGAGGGAGAAGTCACTTCTCCCAAAAAATTAAGCCCAGCGAGCCCTGGACATATTGACTGATGGACTAGATCAAATTTATATGCCCCCAAAAATAATTATAAAAGTACAATATAAGTGATTATTGAGTTAAAGCACAGCAGACCAATGATATAACCTACCTCATCCTTCATCAGTAAAGCTTCAATCAATGCATCTCTTGTATCAAACTGTACGTATCCAAACCCTCGAAGTCTACCATTATCTTCAGGTAGTCGAACATTGTCTATCTGTGAATGAAAGTAAACATAAACCATTAAACAGTTGAAGTCATAACTTGTTCATATGACTGTACAAACTTTAGCTATTTTGTATCTAATACACATGCATGAGTCTTTACAAAAATTATCAAACGACTGATCTATTGTGTCTGCCATGTTTCGCTTTTGTTCTAAATACACGGCATATTAGAAGATAAATAAGACAAGCCCCGGCAGATTCTGTACAAATAAGTATTTGCCATACTTGTCATCTGCTAGTAATATTAATTTACTATGCGGACCAAAGATGACTTGAGTTCTATCACTACCATATTTTGCATTGGTACATCAACTTATTCCAGCATTGGTGGCACAGAACCTTATCAATAATACATTTTGGCATGCTGCCTGCACTCACAGGACAAATTTCTGACTTACCGGTAAATTTCTGAAAAATTCTCTTATTTTCTCATCTGTAGCTTCATACGGTAAATTTCCAATAAATGCTGTGAACGGAGGTGATGTAGGAACATTTTCAAGGTCTTCTGGACCACGAGATGCCTTTGGTGCAGTTGGTAACTTCGCACGATCTACTGCCGACATACTATAGGAAGGGTCCGAGTCACCTGTAAGGAATAAATCAGCTACATTGGCCTTTTGTAGGAAATAGCTGCCAAAAACTTTGTTCAAATGGATTTCTTTTATAAGATTTATAGCATTAAGAGTGGTTTTTAAAACTATGTTTTATTTTTATTCAAAGAAAAGTATTTTAAAACCATAATTATAAGACATACCAAAGTCTGCTTCTTCCATTTCTGAAGCCCAATCCATTGTCTTGTTTGTAAGAACATAACTAGAGCCTGGTGCTGGTGAATTTCCAGTTTCATCAGACAGAAAGTCTGTCAGGGCCATAGTGGTCCCCTTTTTCTTTCCCTTCTTTCCCGCTGGAAGAGAAATAAATACATAAATAAATAGCCCAATAATTTATCATATATAGCTGTTTTTTTGGCCAGATCACGCAGATCATTATGTTAACACATGGATTAAAAGCATTAGAAGTGATAGCCGGTATTAAAATAGCTTGCAGCTACATACACGCATTATCCAGTATCTGACCAGTGTTAACCAATGTGTTAATTTGTATAGGTGATAACTATTCAAGTATAATATTTGTCAAGTATAACTGAAATGATTGTATAGTTATTTAGTTACTGATACAACTTGCATTACAAATGGTGCTACATTCATTGTATAAAGCCATTCACCCAGTATTACCCAGTAAAACCCGGGTTTTCCCAGTATTATTAACCACCGGACTGGGTTTTATGAGTAAAACCCAGATTTTTGCCAACCCTGCAGTAAACGAAGCGTTTGCAATATTTGATTTGTAAAGTACCCCTAGTAGTAGTAATCAAATTACATGTCTGTCAAGATCGGACACATCATCAGGTAAACTAAATTCAATACATTAAAACTTGAATTCTTGCATAGCAGCGCAAGAAAGTATAATCACTCACTCTTCACCTGTCATTTCTGACATAAGCGTTTCCATGTTGAATTTGTTTTGGCTGAATTTCACGTACCATACTATACCATACGCACCCACAAGAGATAATGACTTATATAAACACTCATATGGATAAATATATATGCAGGTTGATGTAATGTCTGCATCAATATGCGGAACATGGTTTAGTCACCAATGCATATCACGATGTTTTGACTGTAATCTAGTACGCTGCCAAATGAAGTGGGAAGTTGTCAAAAAATGACCACATGTTTCCTTGAACACGCAATACAATCGCAAACTTTTACAATCCTCAAACGTATGTTACTTTGTATAATTGAAATAAATACGATAGTTGCTTGCGATATCCAACAACCGAATGGATGCCGGTAATAATTAAAATAAAGTAATTGCACGTGAACCATGCCTGCTTACCCTTAGCCGCCATCTTGAAATAAGTACGAAAATGCGTACCATTGTGTTTTCGAACTACTTGTCCCCTGGCGGCAACATTACATTTTGGAACAATAATATATCATCATTGAATATATTATTTTTTGTAACATTTGAGAGAGTAAGCAGGGAATTCATGCAAATGTAACGGTCTATTTTAGTTGCTATGATACTATTTTTTTATTATTACTTGATTTAAAGTAATATTATGCTCGATTTGGGGGTCATTTGTTTACCTACACCATATAGGTCCGTGCCTACACAAACAGGAAAAATGTGTATTTCATACAGGTAAAATATCAATAAAAATATATGCATTATCAAAGAATGAACTCATTATGTAATCATCTGTTTTTGTTGAAAAAAGAAGTAGATATATTATCACAAATTAAAAAAATCATTTTTTTAACAAACGGAGTATTTGTCTAGTTTTGTCGGTTAGTAATATGATAAAACAAGATATTTTCAATTGGTTATACATTGCAATGGTTCTTATTAATGATGCTTTAGCCGATGTAACAACGATACTGGATCAAACCCATCCAAGCATTTTAATTTCAGGTGAGCCAGATACATCTTTAATTAAAACAATTCGTTTGTCTTAATCTTTCTATTGAAGTTCTGACTTGTGGATGTGGCATTCCCTGCTTCGTAGTTTTCTACATAATTTAGAGAACACAATATTGTATGATTGACCCTGATGCATTTATGGATTATTGCAGAACAACTTACATATATATGTACATTAATATATCACCTTATGGCTTTAAAATATACATCGATATAAAAAATAAGACTAAGTTAGAGCAAATTTTTAAAGACCATCATAGAAATAAATACACATGTATGTTAAGTGCGTTCTATCTATATGGTTTGCACATATTATATATATATTGCAATTTTTCGGCATATAAATAATATATTGGTTGTGTGTTCAAATCTGTTTTCTAGGAAAATGTAAACATTATTTAATGTCAGTAAAGTATTTGAAAATATGAGACAATATTAAAATGACCAATCTAAAATTTGATGATGTGAAAAAAAAGAACTTGAATTGTTGTGTTTTCAACAGTTGAAATTTACTTGTCATATCAATTTGAAATGTGACTCTCCTTTCTCATTTTTCACCACTATCAATGGTTAGCTAACGGGAAATAGAATTTGCGAAAAGTTTTGATTAGAATAATTGGATGATATACTTATGATTAAATATAAGATCGATCTATTAATGAATGTCGACATCAAATTGACGTAGAAGAGTATATCTAAATTTGAAAACAAATAATATGGGTATTACAGTATCAGTTTTATTTTTATATTAATAGTTTCATATGCTAATGCTGCTTAAGTGTATTTTATTAAACGAACTGATTTTAATTACATATGGTCATTTTTCTTGGAACTGATTTGTATGCACATTGCCGCCATTTCGCTTATAACCAATTCCGTTAAGTATATTCCTTGGCGTTAAATACAATTCGATCCGGTTTCATTTAGTGCGGTCTAGAACTTCCGGTTGCTGTCACAGGTCGCATCCGTCCACAAAACAATATTTTTCTGTTCATACCCAAGCAAAGGTTTTGCAATAAGCAAAATGGTAAATGTTCGGTAACTTTATAGAAAATGATAGTTGTATGTAATGAAGTATGTTATAATATAATCTCATATTTTATGTCACAAAACCTGAACAAGTCTGAAAACGCTTCAGGACAGATGTTAATGACAATTGACATGATGACATGAATAAACAATGTCTCAAAATGCTGCCATTTACTGGTTTTCTTTATATTTATTTGACGGCCACTTGGTTTATAATAGCTCAGTTGGTAGAGGGATGAAGGGAGGCCTGTTTCCTCTTGATTAAGTGAACACGCACACATTACTGAAGTAAATCAAAGGGGAACGTGTGCCCAATGTAGGCCTCAAACCCTAGACCTCATTAACACTAACAGCAGTATGGCACTCTACTGACTGAGCTGCAATGGAACTCCAAAACAATTTATGTTTTACTGCATGAAAGCTTAATAAAAAAATCGTCCTGTTTAGTAAAATATCCTACTTTGACTAAATTCTGTCACAATGTATATTCTGTATATTGGTATGTCATAAAATTCACTGTGAAACGCTCAGTTACAAATATGCAAATGCCATATAGACGAGATTTCCTGGCTAATTTAAAATCTGTATAATTAAGAGGGAGTTTATATCTTTCAGACCTGCCTCCTGGGTAGCACAATCGTTAGCACACAGGTCATGGATTTTACTCATGTATGGGATGTAATGGGTCAGACATGTTGTACATCATAAATCCACAGTACTTGTTAGATTGCCTGAACTACCTGACATAAAGTAACCTATGCCTCAAAGCTTAAAATTTACTCGCACAGATTAGCACACTCTTTGTATTCTACTTGCAGGCGACTGAACTCAACATTAACGATCACCATCTTACGCAGGTGCATAATTATATACGTTTTACAAGATATCAACGAGGTCAGCGCATGAGAGCAGTTGAGTTTTGTTTTGATGAACTTATAAGCACACGTCTTGATGAAACTACATACACCATAGATGAAGTGAAGGACATGTTGAATAACCTCCATATTAGCGTAGCAGGAGAATTGGAAGGGGAGTTAATCAATTCAGCTCATACAAACGTGCTGCTGTTACGACAAATGTTCATGCAATCTGAAAAGTGGCATCTTAAACTTTCAGCCGATATTTCTGAATTAGAAAACAGGTAAGTATCATGAAAGATTTGTTTAGTATAAATGTCATGGTTTCTGAAAGGTGTTGGGTGTTTGTGGAGACTGATGTGCTTTCAATTATAAAAGCAGGGAGGCAAAGTGGTGGAGGGGTAGAGCGTCTGACTCCGGATCCCAAATTCTTGGGTTTGAATCCCACTTTGTGCAAGGTTGAACTGCTAACTTCATGGTTCCTGAATTAGTTGCAAGTACTGGTTAGTATCCAAGAAAGCAGTCATAGAGAGTTATTAATATAAATTGTACTTACTTGTTTCCCAAACAATATAAAATAAATTAGTTTCAACATATACTAAATATAGAAGCAAATGAAATGCATTTGTCAGTTGACAGTTTAAAACTATCCAATCAGGTGGGATACTGGTTCTATCAACTGTTAAAAACATGCAATCTTGAATGTTGTTGATTGATTGCTTCATAAGTTCATAGCCACAGCACAAATGTTTACTGCATTTTATAACTGACGTCAAATAACTCCGAAGAAATGATCGAAAGCATTCATAAATGTGATATATATCGTGACATCAAGAGAATTGTCCTGTGAGTGTTTTATGATGTACTTGGGATGTATTGATGCTGGAAGTAGTTTATGTATACTATCAGGGTACCAAAATGTTACATAACATCATCCTCTCCAAAACTTTCCAATACTTCTTTTGTATTGCAGGGAAATTTTAGACAAGATTGCAGACTTTGAGGAAGAGCAATTTGCTGGTACAAAAAGAGACACAGACTTTCATTCTGTATTGAAGCATGTTAAGCTTGGTCCAATGAATGAGTCTGGTGGTACCACATTATTACATATGGTATGTATAACTATCGACTGTGGTATTTTAAAATTTTATGTTGGTAAAAGCAAGGTTCGCATAGTCTTGAAAAGTCCTTGAATTTATGATAGTATGGTTATACAGTACAGCATGGTGGCAACAGGTTTTATGCCCTCTTAAAGTAATTCTTACACTGTAATTTTATCCGTGCTGCAGTGATAATCATCTCAGAGCGATAAACTTGAAAAATACACTGGATCCCTTTCTTCTCTATACCAAAAAATCTAAATTTTTAGTCCTTGAAAATGGGGGGAAAGTACTTAAAATGTCCTTGAAAAGAACTTGAATTTTTAGTCCTTGAAAGTGATGTATTATACTATTAAGTCTGTTTGTTAAATTAGAAGTTTTATTGTTTGAATGACATATCTAGAATAAAATGGTTTTGAACTTGAATAATATTTTCAAAAGCCACACATGTTGGTGTCTATTCCAGTTTTGGTTGTTTTTTGTGAATGATATTTAAAGAAGAACAAGATTGCCTTCAATTTGATACTTTTTCCAAAAGAAATATAATCGTATATTGCCTATTAAAACAGTTGAGCAAATGTTCCTTTCCTAGTATTTGTAGAAGATAAAGCTCATATATATATTGTGTAGACAACAATACACGTTATCTATCTGACTTAAATAATGTGAACTTCATGGATCGTACATTGTAGTGTATAAAATGGAAATCACTAATTGGACAGATTCATGTGAGGGTGGTCAAACTACTATTTAATATACCTAAAGCCATTAAAAATGCAACCGAAAATTGTCTGCTTCAAAACACGACATAAATAAGAAATAATTCTGTATTAATTCACTAACATAATTTCTTAAACTATTTTAATTATGAAATATGAATTAGTGGTCCATAGTTTCAATACTTTTTGAACAATATTTTAAAGATTGGTAACAGTTGGTATGTTTAATACCATGTACAAAATGAAGCCTAATTAAAAGAATTGTGTTTTTTATGGTGTAAAGGATATTTATGTAGTCATGAACAATAATTAGTGTGGCATTACTGTGTAATTTCAGCACACCTGTCATTGTAGATCCGTAAAGCATGTTGAATAGAACAAATAATCGTAGTTAAATGACCTGCTGGGTTATTGATATAAAAAGAAATGTTACTGATTACTTATTTGTAGAAAATTGAAGAGTTGCAGAAGGAGAATGATAAGTTGAAGTCTGAGATTGGATCAGCTCAAGCCGGGGTGAGATATCTACTATATTTCAAGTATAATTTGATTTATTAGATGTTGAAAAATATGTGTCAATGAGTTTCTGCCATATGGATGGGACCTCATTCAGGCCCGTTAAAGCATAAAAGGATATTAATGAGTTGAAAATTGTATTAATTTAAATATTAGCACTCAAAGCCGTGGTCCAGTGATTAGTGCGCTGGACTTGTAAGCCGGCGATCCGGGTTGGATTCCCGGTCGCGGCAGGTCATACCCTTCCATGAAAATTTGACAAAAATGTTGATTTTCCTCCACATGTGGAGAAGTTGCCGGCTCCTTGTGGAAGGGTAAGTTAGTACTGGTTAGATTTCAGTCCAGGAAAAACTGGTTAGGTGAACCGGCCGCCGTATATAACTGAAATATCGTTGAGAAATGACGTTAAACCCGATGAAACAAACATTAGCACTCAAACAGCCAACTACTATTGAACCTATATTTATTCAGTTATGTCATTTTGTATTCTGAAACTAATCATGTGTCTTACAATGCTTTTTGATTACATAATTGTTTGATTAAAGTGAATTTATTTCATCATACAGGCATTAGCTGGAAGTAAGATGACTCGACAGTTGGAAGATGATGTGAGAACTCAGTCACAAGCGAAAAATGCTGGATCAGTATGTAGTCTTTTATACATATTAGGCCCCCAAAAAAATAGTTCCGTTTCCGGTCTTCCGACCTACCCTCTTGTTTACTCTCCGCCCCTAAACTTTTTATTGGGGATAATTTCCCTCCTTTCCGTTTTTAAAAAAATATATAGAAGATAGTAAAATTTATGGGGTTTTAATGACAGCAACAACTTCAGTTACCAAAAAAACTCCTACCTACCTACCCTATTTCTTTTTGACAGGAGACCAGAAACGGAACTATTTTTTTGTTTGGTCTTATCTGTGTCATGACAAACCAGTATTAGTAACCAAAAAATCCATTTTCAGGTTTTCACATTTTCTAACAGATATATTTTTCAAGTTCCATTTAATACCAAAAGTATTATCAATGTCTGCTTGTCTTTGTATAGCAATTCCAATATCAAGATGCGAAGCTACAAAATGATGAAGTCGAGTCAGAATGTACATAATTCCTAAATATATATTCTGCTCTTTAAATAGAAAAAACTAATTATGCAATACTTAACAGTATTTCCTCATTCGTTTAATTCTATAAATCACAATTAAACCTCAAAAACATCTATGGACAAAGTGTTTAGTTTACGACGTCCAAACAAGACGTGGAAATACTCGACGTCATAATCAACGTCACTAATACAGGTTTTGTCATGTCAGCACTCTTGTTATGTCACTAAGTAAATTGATGCTGCTTGGCTTTTGGCCATTGTTTTGGGTGCACGACCCATGATCAGTGATGTCTATAAATGAGAAACAGCTTGTATTGTGACTCAGTTAGGAATGATTTTATCTGATTTTACTGATAAATTCTACATGAAAGAAGACATTTTTTGCCCTAAGGAATTTGACTGAAGAACAGCTGAAAAAATCGGGCATATATTTAAAACATTTAGAAAATGAAAACCATAAATTTGACCATTTAGCACAAGTGAGACCATAATAGATATAAGATCCTTGCTTCTGTTTATTTGAGCTGTACTGATTAATGTACCCGAGAGCATGTACAGGCGATCTTGTATAAAGAGACCGCCAAAGGGTCAGACAGAAGGTGGTCTCTTATTGTTAAAAATACAATGCACAAAACAAACAGTTTTATTATTTTATTTGTTAAACAAATATTCACCAGATCTTATGAAATATGTTGTCTAATTAAACATACATGCACACACTTAACCTTTATAAATTAATTTGGGGTCAATTATGAATTAGCGGTCGTTTAAAGGAAAAAGATGACTGAGAAACCCCAACTTTGAGTGACCACTGGTCATGTTAAACAGAAGTCACGTAAAGGTATATAGCAAAATATTTTGGGAGGAATTCGAAGTGGTCGCTTACTGCAAATGGCCGCATAAGACATGTGGTTGCATAAGCAAGATTGACTGTATTCTTATTGTTTGCAGGCTCCCCAGTCTGAAGATTTGAGACGTAAAATGGAAGCTCTTCAAATGGAATTGGATGCTGGCAAGGTACATATCTAGATAAATTTATACACAAGAAGTGATATTTTACACAAACTCCCAACTACACAATGCAAAACAGACGATGCATAGCATATGATTTCTGTTACCAATGTCACTGTACCATTTTATGCTGCTGAAAAAATACTATAAATGAGTTTATGTATTGCGAAGTCTGAGATGAAAATGTGGTCATTTACTATCGGTGGTCAAGTCGATAGACTGACCATGCAGGGTCAAAACCAATCGGTAGGGTTTTGATTGGTTGTATTTAAATGTATATGTTGAATTTGAATGAAAAGATTGTTGGTGCACCATAATATTCAAGTTGTTGTTAAACTGTATAATTATGGATAAATATTTTGTGTTACCTTCAGGGAGGCAAGGATACAGGAATGGAAACTGACCTGATTTCAACTAAGCATGAGTTACTCAAAATTCGAGATATGCTAGAAATGGCTGAGAAAGTATGTATAAGACTTCCTTTGATCAATTTAGAAATGTCTGTGTTCCTTGCATTGTTGAGTGGGTGGTTTCTGATTTTCATCTTTGTCTTAAAACATGTCATGTATTGTCTTTGCAGCAAGTATAACATAGACTTAATACTTCATTGAACCTAATACTATAATATACAGTTTAAAGGTGCTGAACTCCAGATTGACGAGCGAGCAAAAAAAAAGAAAATTGTCAAATATTTACAAAATCTTGATATTGTTGCACGTAAAGCTCTAAAACATTCTTACTTTCATTCATCATTACTTGCGAAACATTGTCATAGCGTAGTTTTTCGTATTTTTCCATCGAAAATTTTACTAGGGTTAGTCTACCCAGTAAATCTAAAAATAGAACCGTAAACATTGAGCTCATGCGCATTCGGAACGTCTCTGTCATTCAAACAATTCATCAGAGCAAAGAAAAGAATAAATGCAGTAAACAAGGTAGCTGTAAGTCACTTACTATTTATTTGCACGCAACGAAAATAAATAATCACTGAACAATTATCTCCTCGATGTCAGTAGTGGATCACGCCATTGTGTATGTTTATTTTGCAAATTGATCATGTGACTCGTGAGGTGCATGCTGGACGGGAACTCCGTGGTATTTTTAAACTGGAAAACTCCGATTGCTCGATATTACGACGGCGATTTAATTAGCCTAATTGCTTTAAATTATTCAAATATTCACCAATTACAGCTTTTATTTACGTGTATGATGATACGACTACACATATTTTGCGGAATTGCAAAATACGACGATTTGTTTTCAATCTGGAGTTCAGCACCTTTAAACATATGCATTTTGCCACACTATATAATATTGAAAAGTGCAATTCTCTAGTTATTGTATGATTGAGTATTGATATTCAACATATTATATAATACATGCATATGCAGAGAACATCTATCAAGTGTTGGTTTGTATCGACAATTTCCAAAGTCTTTAAATACTACAAAGAAATTAGCTGGCCATATAACTGAACTTGATGATAATTGTATGCAGTTTTTGTTTAACTTTACCATTTGCATTTTTTTCATTAAGTGGAGTTTAAGTTTTGCATCTCAGCATATTGTTTGCAAGTACTAGACTTCTTACAAACTCCACACAAGTGTTTTTGTACCATGACATCACCTTGTGTGTGCATGAAGTTCTCTTTTGAGTCACAATGTACCAAAATTATGCCCCTTGTTAACTTGGATTTTTTGGCAAATAACGTTTTCATAACGTTTTCAAACTGTCTAGTACCAACATTTTTTTCAGTTTTTGGGTTTTATTAGGCTAAAATTTTAAATAAGTTTACTGAAGGGAATTTTCTTTCTAAGTAGGGGAAAAATATATACTTTTCTCTTTGGGGAATGGAGCCCAATATCAGCCCCAAATTTGCCATAAAAAAGGGCTGAGCACATTCCTCAGTCTTGAGACAGCTCTTGTTATTTCGTACCCTCCTAAAGCTGCAATTTGTGTGTATTGATGCATTTTCTTGGGACTGTTTATTGATAACTATGTTGAAGATGGCATTTTGTCGTTACTTTCAAGAGGAATATATGTTTTGCTTATTTACGCAGGAATTAGAGAAGAAAGTAAGTCAGACAGCTCCATTCAAGAACCTCAAACAAATGTTAATGAAGAAAAATGATACTCTAAAAGATTTACGCAAGCGTTTAGTCAAGTAAGTCTATACTTTGTGTACTAATACTTTACAATAAGATCAGTTTAGTTGTGATAAAAACTATGAAATAACAAGAATTCTCTGATTACTACCTAAGTTTGACTATCTGTTTTAACTGTTGTACTGAAACTTTCAGTAACTTATAACATTTACATGGAATGTACTTACATTTTGTGTTGTATGGAAGTAGGAGTTATGTATTGTAGTATGGTATTGTACTCAGTGGCAGTACCTGAAAACATGTAATGAAGTATACTTAGGCCAGAGTTTTTTTATTTTTCATTTTACGGGAGCGCCATACATAAATATTGCAAAACCCAAATAAAAATAAAATTCCAATTTGTAACTTTTTTTATTTCTTCCGCCGCCCGTTCCGTCTACCTAGAAAATAAAATTAGTGCAACTTAGCCTAAAGTTTTTTTCACAAGAACGAAAATTTTCTTCAAAGATTTTCAAAATAAAAAAAATGAGAAAATATCCATTTTATTTTTCCTCAGATGCTCACTTTTCACCTTTTTATTTTTATTCCTTTCTCCTGGCGCTCAATTTTGAGAAAATTCCCGTAAAAAAAAAAAAAAAAAAAATCTCTGACCTTAATGCCATTAAAAACGCAACTAATTCACTTTAGCCTTCATTTTGTTCCAAGTGTTAAAAGCGTTTTAGTGTTACAAATGAGTTAATCACTGTTCCCAAAGATATTAAACTATGGTCCTAGTATTTATGTTTAATAACTGATTAAGTTTAGGAAATTATGTTTGAAAATTAAAATATAATTATTTCTTTATAATGTCACCGTGCTGACGCGGACAATTTTTAGTTGTGTTATTAATGGCGTGGGCGTGGACTATAGATGCAATAATAGTTTGCTCATATAATTTTCATGCACATTATTACCATGAAATTGCTTATGAATTTTGTACTCAAATGAAAACATACTCTCATGGCCATTTTGGAGGTGTGGTCTCATGGCATGTTTCTTGTTACTTTTTGTAATCATATAAAGTCAAACCTGTCTGTAAAGACCACCCATGGGAACAGCAAAATGTGGTCTTTGTTTACAGGTGGTCTCTATAAACAGATTAAATATCATTGAAATGGTCTGATGGGAGATAAAATTGGTGGTCTTTGCAGACAGGTTTTGCAATAGTGGTCTTTGTTCGCAGGTGGTCTTTAACACAGGTTTGACTGTATCAATTAAATATCAATAACGAATAACTAATTATATCTTGTAGGTATGAATCAATAGATGATGACTAGGTGATGCTGGTGGCTAGTAGTTGGTGTTCATGACAGCAAGATATTCCTCGTTATTATATATCAATACCATACATTTTCTCTTCAACAAACATACTAATCAAATCTGTCATCACTAAATATACCATTATTGTATTTTATTTCTTTGTGACCAAGAGTTCCATTTGACCCTGGAGTTGACCCCTTTGACCCCAGGAATTTCCAAAACCCAAATTTTGACCCTGAAGGGTCAATTTTTCTCGAAATTGTAGGTTTTTTGGCTATAAAATGGGAAAGTCCGGTAAAAAATTGGTCAAGATGACCCTCGCAATTCAGCTCCTTGTGGAATCCCTGTGTCTGTATGTAATAATATCATATTACCAGGGATGCTGTTTTGTGTCCTATATTCATAAAGGCATTAACATAATTTCTTATTATATATTTATAAATTCATATATGTACCATTTTGTTCAGTTGTGTGTGATTTCTTTCTTTTTTGAAAGAATAAGACATTGGTCAGAGTGAAGTGCATGATGGAAAAAAAATCAATTTTTTTTGAAAATATGACAGTGTGAAAAATGACCAATCATGAAAGTGCTTGACTGCATTTATGGCTGGCATTACTGGTGCATTCCTCACAAATACTTTAAATCTGAAACTTAGACTTTAAATTTGCAAAATTGATCTTCACTGGCATTTTGTTTTCATTAAACTCTAAACAAATGAAATACTGTCCAAATAATTGCTGTGTCCCTCACTACACTTCTGCCAATTTTTTTAAAAATTTTTTTTAAATTTGTCCCCTTCCTAAACTGCATATTTTTTTTTATTTTTTTTTTTTGGAAGGGGATACTGTCAATTTTTATTAAAATCTATATTGCTTTAACAGCATAGGAGCATAAAGAAGATTTAACATTATAAAGTCCAAGTCTTCAGACTTATCATATTTATAAAAAAGACCTCTGGTGATATAAGTACTTGGATTTATAGTCTAGCAATATCGAGCAGTGTCAACTTCATAATGTATGTAGTTATATCATATTTGAAAGAACTGACTTAAACTAGTGTTCCTAAATTTTCTTTTGAAATAGAAGTTTCTTACAAGTCTTCACTTTGAACATTTGTATTATTTGGAGCATTGTACATGTATTTTTTTCCCTTGGGTTCCTTTAAACAAGGAATACAACTTATTCATTCTGTAAGTAAATTCTATGGTAGTGAATGATGTCTGAGTGACTGCTCCTCACACATCTTGTGATCAAACTTACTTTGTTCAGTGTAGTTATATCGTTCATATTTATTATGTACAAATGCTGATTGGTTATAGTTTTGTTAGGACTTCATTTGCATATGTCATAATTATGCTAAAGATCAAACGTGTTTGTATATTTTTACTTATATATCTGTTACTTATAAACACCGTGTATGTCCGTCCAAGTTCATTATGAATTCATTATTGTTGTATCTCTTGTATGATTCCACTCATATATCGAGGGCTCAATGCAACACTGTTGTAACTCCTGTGTATTTATATAGGAGTTACGACAGTTTTGCGTTGAGCCTTGGATATTTGCTTTGTTTGTATTACAATCTCTTAACACTTAGGATTTTATATATATTAAAGCAAGAGAAGGTTTGGGTTTTAATGACATATAAATTTAACTTTGCTGTATGATGACTGTCACATTTCTTGCAAAGAATTTTGAAGACGCAAATTTCTCTACAAAGTACTTTGATTAAGGTTTAAGTAAAGTTATCTATATGTAGGGCTGCTAATCGGTCAGAATTATTGATATTTGATATATCATACAATATTTACATAAGAAAGTAAAGAATAATAAGTTGTGTTAAAATTTATACATGTAAGTTGTTGTCTTCAATCAACATTCGTCTATCATTAATAAAGCATGTCCGAATTGTCAGATCATGAAAACAAAATGAGAAAATATGTTGGGATGAATGGAAGATGTATTTCCCAAAAGCTTAGATAAAGAACTCCAATCCCAAATCATGTAAACTGCAAAAAGAGATTTGTGATCTTTTATGGTACCTATTTCTGACTAAAGCATTAAATTTTATGCTTTACCTAACAGTTTTTCCATTCCGGAAAACAATAAATTTCATGCTTAACAGTTTTTCCATTCCAGAAAACAATAAATCTCATGCTTTACTTAACAGTTTTTCCATTCCAGAAAACAATAAATCTCATGCTTAACTTAACAGTTTTTCCATTCCAGAAAACAATAAATCTCATGCTTTACTTAACAGTTTTTCCATTCCGGATAACAATAAATCTCGTGCTTTACCTAACAGTTTTTCCATTCCAGAAAACAATAAATCTCATGCTTTACCTAACAGTTTTTCCATTCCAGAAAACAATAAATCTCATGCTTTACTTAACAGTTTTTCCATTCCAGAAAACAATAAATTTCATGCTGAACAGTTTTTCCATTCCAGAAAACAATAAATCTCATGCTTAGCTTAACAGTTTTTCCATTCCAGAAAACAATAAATCTCATGCTTTACTTAACAGTTTTTCCATTCCGGATAACAATAAATCTCATGCTTTACCTAACAGTTTTTCCATTCCAGAAAACAATAAATCTCATGCTTTACCTAACAGTTTTTCCATTCCAGAAAACAATAAATCTCATGCTATACCTAGCAAAAAATTTCATGCTTAACAGTGTTTCAATTTCGGAAAACAATTTCATGCTTTACTACAATTTTTACATTCCGCTTTTTATCAATATTTTCGATAAGGAAACGTTTGATCCGATATATGGATTGTACCTAAAATGCAGGTATTCGATATATATCAAGAAACTGTACGCAGCACTGCTTGTATGTATATTGTTGTGTCTTCAGAAAAACTATTTGGAAATTCAGACATTTTATTGAATCTCAATTAATGGAGACACTATGTACTTATCCTTTCTTACATATCAGCAGTGGGCCATTTCACAAGCTTGAGTTAAGTTATGATTCATTTCTGTTGCTTATTTATGTATAAATTTCTTTAATATAGCATTGATGTTATAGTGTAGAACTTCATTTACCACATGTATTCAGTTACGTAGTATGTTATACAATGTAAGTATACCTGTATGTTTGTTTGGGAAATTTCCTGTGCAATACATGTGAATTGAAACTATAAAAATGCATCACATCATTGAAACCGGTTTTTAGTTGGATTTTGAAAATGCATAAAAGGTATGATACTGGTTTTATAAATATAGTAAAGGAAAATATTTGATAACAGTGAGCTTTATTAAATAAGTAAGGATTATTAACAAAATCATAATAAATACAAATGGTGTTTATTTCTTTACTTATCTTAAGGATGACATTTCATTGAATGAATGTTTTTTGTAACATAATTATGTTCGTCTTGTGTGAAAATAAACATTATTAATTAAATGTTCGTTTAGTCTGACATTTATTAAGTTTATGTTAATCTTGTTTTTGTGAAATATCAACTTTTGCTTAATCTTGTACTATTGGAAATAAAGTTTAAAAAATCCACCGACTTGTTGGTTGTTTTTATGCTATTGTTGTATAATTGCTTATCAGATAATGGACATTATATTGGTGAGCTCAAGCTCTTCAGTAAAGTAGTTCCTACATCTACAATATTTACCTCCCTTGTTCTGAGTACATAGTTCTCACATCTACAATATTTACCTCCCTTGTTCTGAATACATAGTTCTCACATCTACAATATTTACCTCCCTTGTTCTGAATACATAGTTCTCACATCTACAATATTTACCTCCCTTGTTCTGAATACATAGTTCTCACATCTACAATATTTACCTCCCTTGTTCTGAATACATAGTTCTCACATCTACAATATTTACCTCCCTTGTTCCGAATACATAGTTCTCACATCTACAATATTTACCTCCCTTGTTCCGAATACATAGTTCTCACATCTACAATATTTACCTCCCTTGTTCTATATACATAGTTCTCACATCTACAATATTTACCTCCCTTGTTCTGAATACATAGTTCTCACATCTACAATATTTACCTCCCTTGTTCTGAATACACAGTTCTCACATCTACAATATTTACCTCCCTTGTTCTATATACATAGTTCTCACATCTACAATATTTACCTCCCTTGTTATGAATACATAGTTCTCACATCTACAATATTTACCTCCCTTGTTCTGAATACATAGTTCTCACATCTACAATATTTACTTCCCTTGTTCTGAATACATAGTTCTCACATCTACAATATTTACCTCCCTTGTTCTGAATACATAGTTCTCACATCTACAATATTTACCTCCCTTGTTCTGAATACATAGTTCTCACATCTACAATATTTACCTCCCTTGTTCTGAATACATAGTTCTCACATCTACAATATTTACCTCCCTTGTTCTGATTACATAGTTCTCACATCTACAATATTTACCTCCCTTGTTCTGAATACATAGTTCTCACATCTACAATATTTACCTCCATTGTTCTGAATACATAGTTCTCACATTTACAATATTTACCTCCCTTGTTCTGAATAGTCGTCCATATTGATGGGAAAATATTGTTTGTAGAGAACATAATGTAAACGATGATAAAATAAAATCAGATACAAAAAATAACATATTAATTATGCTCATGGGGGCAGCTGGCTCAGAAAGTGGATGTCACATGCAAATTATCTTAGTATTTTTCTCAATTATCACATACATGTATTTGGGAATTACTCCCGATAAGTGCTTATCAGTTTTGCCTATCAAAATGACTGATGATTAAGAACAAGTTATATGTTGTAGATGTGGGAAGTATATATATATAAATCTATTTATAATAAAACAGTTTTGTCCATTATCAGGGTGTAGCCATTATATCTCTACTTCTGTGGATGTACAACTAATACATAACAAGAAATATCTTAATTGGTTCACAGGTACAAGTCCGTAATTATTATCTAAAAAAAGACGTAAATCACTCGATTATTTTACGTAAGACCCGCCATCCAATTTTGCTATAACAGTCTATTGTAAATCAAACAAAATGAAATGTATGTATGATTATTCTCAATTTATATGTTTATAAATTCGTAAGAATTTTATTATTAAATCTATCTTTCATGGAACACTGTACTTATACATATAATTACTTGTTATCAAAATAATTATTTTGTCTTCTTATACCATTTGTTTTGCATGTTCAATGTTCTCATATCTTCATTTGAAATACTGTCAACTTCTCTTTCATATGTTTGTATTTCTATAACGAAACCTGTCATTTTTTCACGAAACACATTTATATTGCACTGTTATGTATATAACTATATGTGAACTGAGATAGCATCTGTTCTCTTAATACATGTGTATATTGTTTTATCTTACAATGTTCAAATATTTAATTTCCCGCCACAGATGGCATCGTATTTCATTATACTGCGCCGAAAAATTATAAATTATTAAGTTTCGCGAGTTAAAATATTCACTACTCTAGTTGAGTGAAGTTGGCGCGGCCATCGTACATCGTACACCAAAATTGAATACCGACCCAGATTGAATACAGAGCCAACACTTACATCGTTATTTGACTTATATTTTTCAATACATATCTTAAAGCGTACACAGAGCTAGTACTGACATCAACGTTTGAAATAGGTCCGCGGCGAATAATTACCTGGAACTGAATAGCGAGCCAGCTCGTACATCGTTATTCGAGTTTTCTAAATAATTGAATATAGACCTCGTAGCGAATCCAGAGCTAGCACTGACATCAGCATTCGGACTTAACCGCGGCGAATACATATCTGCAGATGAATAGCGAGCCAGCTCGTACATCGTTATTCGAGTTTTCTAAATATTTGAAACCAGACCTAGTAGCGAACCCAGAGTTAGCACTGACATCAAACATTACCGTGGCGAATACATATCTGAAGTGGAATAACGAGCTAGCTAGTACATCGTTATTGGAGTTTTATAAATATTTGAAAACAGACGTAGTAGCGAACCCAGAGTTAGCACTGACATCTAACATTACCGTGGCGAATACATATCTGACGTGGAATAGCGAGCCAGCTCGTACATCGTTATTGGAGTTTTATAAATATTTGAAAACAGACCTAGTAGCGAACCCAGAGTGAGCACTGACATCAACATTCAGACTTAACCACGGCGAATACATATCTGCAGATGAATAGCGAGCCAACTCGTACATCGTTATTTGAGTTTTCTAAATAATTATTTGAATACAAACCTAGTAGTGAATCCAGAGCTAGCACTGACATCAGCATTCGGACTTAACCGCGGCGAATACATATCTGCAGATGAATAGCGAGCCAGCTCGTAGATTGTTATTCGAGTTTTCTAAATATTTGAAACCAGACCTAGTAGCGAACCCAGAGTTAGCACTGACATCAAACATTACCGTGGCGAATACATATCTGAAGTGGAATAACGAGCCAACTCGTACATCGTTATTCGAGTTTTCTAAATAATTATTTGAATACAAACCTAGTAGCGAATCCAGAGCTAACACTGACATCAACATTCGAACATTACCGTGACGAATACATATCTGTAGTCGAATAACGAGCCAGCTCGTACATCATTATTCGAGTACAATGTACTCTAAATAATTATTTGAATACATACCTAATAGCGAATCCAGAGCTAGCACTGACATCAGCATTCGGACTTAACCGCGGCGAGCCAGCTCGTACATCGTTATTCGAGTTTTCTAAATAATTATTTGAATACCTAGTAGCAAACCCGGAGCTAGCGCTGACACGTACATTCGGAAAGGGTCCGCGGAGAATACATTTATGTAGTCGAATAACGAGTCAGCACGTACATCGTCATTCGAGTTTTCTATATAGTTTGAATAATGACCTAGTTATTTTTACTTTTTTATCTCTTTATTTCTAAACTCACAACAACAACAACAACAAAAGTCTTTATAATCAGGAGAAGTTGGAAGAGGCCAGGGAAGGTCACTCTGAAAAACTTAACATTTAAGAAGGAAGAGTAACTTCCCTTTAAAATTAGGGGAGATCACTCTAAAAAACTAAATTTTAGTCAGAAGAGTGACTTCCCTTTATTATCATGGGAGGTCACTCTGACAAACATAAAATTTAACTTTTTCAGAGTGACTTGCCTTTATAATAAGGGGAGGTCACTCTGAAGAAAATAAAATTTTAGTCGGAAGAGTGACTTCCCTTTATAATAAGGTGAGCTCACTCTGAAGAAAATATAATTTTAGTCGGAAGAGTGACTTCCCTTTATAATCAGGGGAGGTCACTCTGAAAAACTAAATTTAAAGTCGGAAAAGTGACTTCCCTTTATAATCAGGGGAGGTCACTCTGAAAAACTAATATTAAAGTCGGAAAAGTGGTTTCCCTTTATAGGTCACTTTGAAAAAGTAAAAATTTTACTCGGAAAAGTGACTACCCTTTATAATTAGGGGAGGTCACTCTGAAAAACTAAAATTTAACTCGGAAGAGTGACTTCCCTTTATAATCAGGGGAGGTCACTCTGAAAAACTAAATTCAAAGTTGGAAAAGTGACTTCCCTTTATAGGTCACTCTGAAAAAGTTAAAATTTTACTCGGAAGAGTGACTTCCCTTTATAATCAGGGGAGGTCACTCAGAAAAACTAAAAATTAAGTCGAAAGAGTGACTTCCCTTTAATAAGGAGAGGTCACTCTGATGAAAATAAAATTTTAGTCGGAAGAGTGACTTCCCTTTATAATCAGGGGAGGTCACTCTGAAAAACTAAAATTTAAGTCTGAAGAATTACTTCCCTTTATAATCAGGGGAGGTCACTCTGAAAAAGTTAAAATTTTACTCGGAAGAGTGACTTCCCTTTATAATCAGGGGAGGTCACTCTGAAAAACTAAAATTTAAGTCGGAAGAGTGACTTCCCTTTACAATAAGGGGAGGTCACTCTGAAAAAAAAAATTAAGTCGGAAGAGTGACTTCCATTTATAATCAGGGGAAGTCACTCTGAAAAACTTAAATTTAAGTCGGAAGAGTGACTTTCCTTTATAATCAGGGGAGGTCACTCTGAAAATGTTAAAAATTAAGTCGGAAGAATGAACTCCCTTTATAATCAGGGGTGGTCACTCTAAAACACAGAAAACCGAAAATTGCAGGAATGTAATGGAAATTATCGAAAAAGCCGGAAATTAACGGAAATTACCGAGAAATGACGGAAAATAACGGATATAACTGGTAAATGCCGGAATTTAACGGAGATTTCAGACTCGGGCATATCATGACGGACGTATCATGACCGTGCGACCATATACACGTATCATGCGGCATTCGTCTCTAAAGAAACGAACAGAAATAAGTCTACAAAGGCACTGATAAGCTCGACGGCTGCTCCTTATACAATTAATATAAGGAAACAAACGGAGCAAGATCTGAGCGAAGCAGAAATGAGCAATATGCTTAATACCAAAAACACACATATATACGATTGCTTAAAAACTTTATAACGGCTTTCACAGACATAGATCTGATGATATTCAGGTGTATTTCTATGTCCAGTAAATTTAAATTAGCATTAATTGCAATAGCGTTTCTGAAAAAAGCTGTCGTTTGAATTAAACAACTTGGTTATTTTATATTGCGTTAAAATCGACAGCTTAATGAAATAGACATTAGCAAAAGCATAATATCTAAGTTAAGGATTTTACGTCTCTACATTTAATATTTGTGTCCCGGGGGCATACGCCAACTACACAAAACCTAACTCTGACATATAACAATACACATAACATAAACGTAATGGAAATATATTTCTGTACTGCCCTATTGTATTCAAGCTGTTTGAAACCCAGTCGTTATTCTGACATATTTTTCCCATGGCAAATATTCTCCCCAAATTAAATGGGCATTTTTCTAAAGCCAATGTCAAAAAAACAAACGATAAATAAAAAAAGATTAAACGTCATGTTTTGATAATGCGTCATGATCTGAATTTTTTTTCAACCATTTCTGGCATGCTATGTTGCTCAATACTGTACATTTAATGAATATGCAGAAGTCTGGGGAGACATTGTAAACATTCATTGCCTACATCAACTGTGTCTTTTAGTCACGTGCTCCTATTAGCATATAGACCAACAGTCTACCATACATCCTAGTTCAATCACTGAGACGAATATGACCAGTCCCATAGACAAATGCATACTAACATACGAGCGTCAATGCTTTCAAACCTTCCTTCCCTATAGACTCCCACCATTGGTGTCTTGAACATTAACAGGCTTATAACGTATTCTACACTCACTAGATCATCATAACCTGTTTTATCCCGATTTTATTATTGTTGTTACAATTGTATACTGCACTGTTTACTTTTGACGTCTTTCTGTCATTAATTTATACTTTTATCTTGCATTGACACGCACCTGGTCTAAAACATCCGAAAGGGGAGTCAGGCTTGCAAACAGATGGATAGATACAATGCATCGTGGTCTACTTCAAAACTTAAAGTCTCAAAAAATGTACAAATGTACAAATTCCACATTTTCACAGCCAACATTTATATGATTTAAATGCGTTAATTATCATTTTCTGAACAGCATTCTCAAGGCAATTGGAAAAAAATCAAATATTTCATATGGCATTGCTGCCAGGATTACGGGTGACGATACAACATTCAATTACATTTCGCAAAAAGAGACGTCACGAAATGTGAAGAAAACATTAAAGTCAGTGCTAGCTCTGGGTTCGCTACAAGGTCTGTTTTCAAATATTTAGAAAATTCGAATAACGATACACGAGCTAGCTCGCTATTCATCGCCGGATATGTATTCGCCGCGGTCAACTTCGAATGTTGATGTCAGTGCTAGCGCTGGATTCGCTCCTAGGTCTGTATTCAAATATATGTATGTAGAAAACTCGAATAACGATGTACGAACTGGCTCGTTATTCGACTCCAGATATGTATTCGCTGCGGACTCGTTTCGAATAACGATGTCAGTGCTGGCTCTGAATTCATCTGGGTCGGTATTCAATGTTGATGTACGATGTATGATACTCTCCTTTAGCATCGGGCGCTTATTCCGATACCTTCATATTCATGTGAATGTAACGGTAGTGGAATCAAAGCGCTGTGTGGAGCGTAGATGTACGATTGCCGCGTCAACATCACTCAACTCACAACTCTTACTTCTACGAACGCAATGAAAAAGCTGCCCACAGAGTATTGGTGGAAGATTCTGAAGTTGGTTTTACTAACATATCTCATTTGTTTAAATAAACAAGACGTGCATTTGAAATGACACAATTTAAACGGATCGTGGCATAGGGGATACGGATACAAATTGAAATACACCCTATGTAAAACATGAACATCAAACAAATGGTGGTTATACATATTTCAAATGTTAACATAGATAACCATAGTTGAAATGTCTATGGTAATTACAGTACCAAGAATAAGAAACACGGAAAGTTGTGTACTACATTGTACATGTAAATGATGTGATCATTAACAGTCAATTAATGTTTGACAAGTTAATTTGCATATTTTGCAAAAGGCACGAATAGGGCAGCATAGGATCTGGAGTGACCAGCAATCGTAACTTCTCGGCATTTGTTTATGTTGCACAAAAGAACGTAACCTCCAAATCGCGCCGACCATATTTTTTGAAGATATTTCTTGTTTATGTTTATTTGATTCAAAACTATATTGAGATGGTCCCAAATGTATACATAAACCAATGAAAAAACAGCAACCTTATGACAGGTCAATGTAAACACGTACGCCTTGTTTTGCTTGAGGTTTTGGTATACATTGCACATCGTGTATATTGACACAAACACAGTATTCAGATGTCAATTCTTGTATAAAACTTCGTTTTTTAGCTGAACATAGCTAATGTCAATATCAGGCGATATTTAAGTGAAGCAGAAATGTGGCGTGCTGTCGGGATGGTGGAGCAAGGGGCCAGGAATCGTGAGGTTGGGGAGGTCTTTAATGTGGACCATACGGTAGTCACCAGAGTCTGGGCGAGGTATCGGCGACATGGTAGGAGTACAGAAATGGGCCATTTCGAAGGCTGATGCAAGGTATCTGCTAATTCAGGCACGAAGGCGTCGTTTTGAAACCGCCACCTTTAAAATGCATCTTTGGTGAATGTTTCCACTCAGACTATCCGATCAAGGCGGCATGAGGGTGGTCTTCGGTCGAGAATGCCATGTATACATATTCCCGCTGACACGGTAACATCGTCAGGCACGGTAGGAGTGGGCGGTGGACCATATTGGCTGGACAAGATAACAGTGGAGGCCAGTCCTCTTCACCGATGTGTCCCGGTATTGCATTAACTACACGGACATGCGTTCTAGGGTATGGAGGAGGTCTGGGAAGAAGTTTCATGCAGCTATCATTGCGGAACACGACCGGCATCAGCTGGGATGGACGCATCGTGCTCTGTGTCCTTGACCAGGGCAATATGACTGGCCAGCGATATAGGGATGAGATCCTGGATGTTCATGTAAGGTCCTACGCTTGTGCAGTCGGCGACATCTTCATTCTCTTCGTCCTCACATTGTCTGGGTTGCTCGGAAGTACATTGAGAGAGGGAGGGGATCGAACCCGATCGAGCACCTCTGGAATGACTTACAGCTAGCAATTTAAATGAACTTTAAATTTAGTCAAATTCTTATTTTTGTTTCATGTGTTTTCCATTAAGTACATGTACATTATATAAACAAGAAGAAACCGGACAGAGGGCGTATCATAATTTGTATTCCAGTTTTGTATCATACTCTTATCAGACGCAAGCAATGGGTGTGGAGCGGAAATGGTACATGTATACGAATATTCGTAAACATAATTGTTGTTGTTTATTTTTTGAATATGGAAATTCCCGGAAACGCACGAAGGCCAACCCGAACAATGTCGTAGTCGGCCGAATGCGATATCTACGAATTGATCCTCCACCAAAGATTGTGTAGAATCAAAGTACTGGGAGTGCTTAGATTGTGTCGATTCAAAGTAAAAGGTGCACCAAGGTTAGATTTGTTTGGTATTCGAATTGATCTTGCAATAAAGAGTAATGACATTTACTTCTAGCCAGGGAGGTTGGTGAATAAGCCGAAATAAAATGAACAGTGTATATGTAAGACAATCCCCGCTGTTCAACTCCCCAACACCGCGGCTGTGGTCCAGTGGTTAGTGCGCTGGACTTGTAACCCGGCCATCCGGGTTCGATTGCCGGTCGCGGCAGGTCATACCCTCCCATGAAAATTTGATAAAAATGTCGATTTTCCTCCTCATGTGGAGAAGTTGCCGGCTTCTTATGGAAGGGTAAGTTAGTACTGGTTAGATTTCAGTCCAGGAAAAACTGGTTAGGTGAACCGGCCGCCGTATATAACTGAAATATCGTTGAGAAACGGCGTTAAACCCGATGAAACAAACAATCAACTCCCCAACATAAGATACCACTATCATTTTGTATATCAACTAATTCAACAAGTCGTAACACAGATTTCGTTAAATCAAAGTTTGTTTTCTTTTCTTTTTTGCCACTTTATAGAATACTTACATTTTATGTCCAAACATTTAAACTAAGCAAAGGAAACACACCACCTTATTATCCATCCATAATGTTAACCTTCAGATTGCAACAAAGTTGCTTGATTTTGATTGCGCCAACCATCTTTTTAAAGATATTTCTTGTTAAAAACCTAGCCTTGTATTACAAATAAAAAAATAAAGAGATATACGAGAAGGTAGAAGGGGAAATAACCTTGTTACAATCTCCGTAGCAGGGAATATGGTACAACAAAAACTAAGGATGCGTGACATCAATTAGCGAATTGAATTTCTGAAGCGCGGGTGCCAGTCTATGCCCCAAGTGAAATAACTGCAACATAAACCCAAAGTGAAATAACTGCAACATATGACCGAAGGGAAGTAACTGCAACAGATGCCCAAAGGGAAATAACTGCAACATATGCCCAAAGGGAAATAACTGCAACATATGCCCAAAGGAAAATAACTGCAACATATGCCCAAGTGAAAATAACTTCAACATATGCCCACATGGAAATAACTGTAACAGATGCCCCAAGGGAAATAACTGTAACAGATGCCCGAAGGAAAATAACTGCAACATATGCCCAAAGAGAAATAACTGCAACATATGCCCAAAGGGAAATAACTGCAACATATTCCCAAAGGGAAATAACTGCAATATATGTCCAAAGGGAAATAACTGCAACATATGACCGAAGGGAAGTAACTGCAACAGATACCCAAAGGGAAATAACTGCAACATATGCCCAAAGGGAAATAACTGCAACATATGCCCAAAGGAAAATAACTGCAACATATGCCCAAGTGAAAATAACTTCAACATATGCCCACATGGAAATAACTGTAACAGATGCCCCAAGGGAAATAACTGTAACAGATGCCCGAAGGAAAATAACTGCAACATATGCCCAAAGAGAAATAACTGCAACATATGCCCAAAGGGAAATAACTGCAACATATTCCCAAAGGGAAATAACTGCAATATATGTCCAAAGGGAAATAACTGCAACATATGTCCAAAGGGAAATAACTGCAACATATGTCCACAGGGAAATAACTGCAACATATGCCCAAAGGGAAATAATATGCAACAGATGCCCCAAGGGAAATAACTGCAACACACATCCAAAGGGAATACTGACTTGCAACAGATGCCCGAAGGGAAATAACTGCAACACATGCCCAAAGTGAAATAACTTGCAACGGAAGCCTAAAGGGAAATAACTTGCAACAGATGCCCCCAAGGGAATTAACTTGCAACAGATGCCCCAGGGGAAATAACTGCAACACACATTCAAAGGGAAATACTGACTTACAACAGATGCCCGAAGGGAAATAACTGCAGCATATGCCCAAAGGGAATCTACTTCAACAAATGACCAAAGGGAAATAACTGCAACAGTACTAGTACGATAGGTTACACTCCACTAAATCAAACGGAAAAAATACGACCCTATAACAGGTCTATATTGATTCATGTTTACATTGAAGACACCTTGTAACTTAAATTTCGTATTGTCTCATCAAATATATCTTTATAATCATGCTTGTCAATAACAATAACCGTTTGAGAACAGTAGTACCCATTCACTGTGAATGCAATCTTTTACCAATATCTGATCGGGCAATTTACAAGTACCATTCGATTCAAGTAACTTTAAAAGATCTATGGTGTGTGCTTTGCCAAAATTAAGCTATTCTTCGTTTCTTAAGCTGACAACAAAGTTTTAATAGAGTGCTGAAAAAGGTGAATGATTCACTTCTATTGCCAGTAAAACTGAGCAAACTTCTAATAGATAAACGGGTGTATACCGTGTCATTCGATAGGACGAGAATATCGTTAAACTAGACAAGTTATTGACAGCGTTCAAGCGAAGCGAACACATACACTGGACTAGAATGCGGCTTTGTTTGAATTTCACATTAGCAAACACCCGGTATGTCCACACTTTAAAATTACATCTTGTGTTCGGGTGATCGAAATATAACTGAAGGACTTTATAACTCTGACAGGTTTGTTATGCAGTAAAACTTCAATAATAAGACCACCTTTGGTACCCTTGAAAGCTGGTCTTCTCATTGATGTGGTCTTAATATTGAGGTTGAATAAAGAGCAAAACAGTGAAAATGGATTTAGAAATTGTTGACTTTAATTTTGAGGCTGTCTTATTTATTGAGGAGGCCTTTATGTGAGGTTTTACTGTATTCTATCCATTTTGTTTCTGTAACAGTAATTTGATACAGTTTGTCACTATTTTGATAGAGAAATTTTAAATGCCTGTTGATAAAATATGTGGTCATTGTAAGGTTAAGCAAACGCCATTTGTCACGGCTGTATATACTGTACATAATAAAACAGGCACTTTTGACACATTGTTGCCTCAGCAGCAAGCAATAAAAAGACCTGCGACTTTTAATGGATCTTTACCTGAAATATCCGTGATAATATGACTGGGTGTTAAAATATTTCATACTTCATTCAAGTAAGTATAATTTATACTTCGCGACCGTCATTCCGTCTAAGACCACATGAACTCAAATGACTTTGTTTGTTTGTATTTGCGTTTATTTATCGTCGCCACCGGTTTCCCATATGGGCGACGCCTCCGGAAGAATGTTAATCATATTAGCTTTTTTGGAGGATAGTGCATGATACAGGAGATGCCCCAGTTCCAGAAGCACCCCTGGTTCTTTTACGTGCTCGATCTAAAGCATCGTACACGGGACCTCAGTTTTTAAAGTCTCGTCCGAAAGACTGTTAGTACGGTCAGTGATGGAGCGGGGAATCGAACCAGCGACCCCTGGATTACAAGTCCAGCGCGTTACCACTGGACCACGGAGCCGCTACTCAAATGACTTTATCATGTATAATTTGTTTTATACTATCGAAATAGTGGTCGCTGATTGGATGGATTGGTGTGAGCCTGGTCTGATCCTGGTTCTTGTTGGAAGTCTTCATGGTCATTTACTCGCGAAAAGCAGTGCTGTGGGATTTTCAACCTCTTCTCTAAGTGACGTCATTTCAAGAAAACGTCACATGTGTTGTCACTATGTGCAAGCAGGAAACAATGTTTACTCCATATTGTTATTTTGTTTTCATATTGCCATATAGGGCAAATATTGCTTACTGTCAGTACATGGTGATGTCACATGTGACGTTTCCTGGAAATAACGTCACGTAAAGAAAGGTTGGAAATCGTACTGCGGCGCTCAAATGTAAAAGTGTTGATTGATTATAGTGTCACCCCTATGGAAAGCCGGGGCCAGCCATTTCTGAATTATGAGACGCCTACTTGCTGAGAACATATGCTTCCCGATTCCTATCATTTAATGCCAGGCACATGCAGGTAGGCGCACGGTAACTAATATTTAACTAGCTGGCGGCTCACCAACCTGCCATATCAGAAAGGACCCCTACCGGGATTCGAATAGTCGGATGCCTTAACCACACGGCCACGGGGATGCATGGTGTAAGTGGTGAAAAAAAATCTTGAAATCTTGTTTTAAAAGTAACCGATCGACATACATAACATCTGTTGAAAAGTGGTCATTAAAGTATTAGTATATAACTTTCATTGTGCTTGTTTTGGCCGACACGAAGATAAAATGTCGAAGCAATAGTCATAGATGTGGCAGTAATGGCGTGATGTCTATGCTAATTCGATTCGTCAACTCATGCAAACTATAGTTACATTTCAGTTGCAATATTAATTTACAAGTAGAACTAATGAATAATGATTATAACTCATGTCGTAATGCTGGTCATCTTCAGTGTGTTCACTTACAACATTTATGTGTTCTGTATAGATATTTTGTTATTATTCTTGTATTGGGCTTTTTGCTATTTTAAAGGCCCAAAAATTTTCTCCATATAAACTGCTTAAAATATTGACATTTGTATCCTTGTATGCACGACAATTTTACCCTTGTTGGTTGATTGATTTCAGTACTTTCTGTTTAACTGTCCACTTTGATTCTCCTAGTTATTCCTTGTGGTATGTCGGGCCATTCCTTGTGCCTCTATTCCTTAACATGTGTACCCTTTGACCTCCTTAAGTGCCTTATGTTTTGTGGATTGTTGTTTTCCTGGAGGTCTGCGTGGGGAGGTACTGTCTTTTGTATATGGCATTCCCTGTAGTTACGTATTCTCTCTCTCTCTTTTAATCAGATGTTGTTTACAAGCTGAAATTCATACTGAAGTAATTACGTCAGTTTTTATTCTATGACAACGAGATCAAACTGTCTGAATGTTACTGGCAGGGTGGACCACAATAATAGCTTACACTGTTCAATGCCAACCGACAACAACAAACAGGCTTGCAAATAAACTTAAAACTCTTGAAGCTCTTAGCTGGGACCAAGTATATATTGGTCCCAGCTCTTAGTTGTTCGATTTATCGACGTCAGAACCCCCATAGATTATGAATGTGTATATCTTCATCACAATTCAGAACAAGGGAGGTAAATATTGAAGATGTGAGAACTATGTAACCTTTCATCGCCTGGTGTTCATTTGAAAAGAGTAAAAGTTTTCAGTATTCAATGAAATATATGTGTCTTTTTGTTAGATTCTTCACTGTTATTAACGTTTGTTACCTGATATTCCTTTATGTTGTTAATGTATGTTTATACTACTGAATCAATACAATTATTTCCCTTGCTGGTCACTTGATAAAAGATTATCATTTAAGCAAAATGGTAGCGGATCCGTGGTCCAGTGGTAAAACGCTGGACTTGTAATCCAGGGATGGCTGGTTCGATTCCCCGCTCCATCACTGACCGTACTAACAGTCTTTCGGACGAGACTTTAAAAACTGAGGTCCCGTGTATGATGCTTTACATCGAGCACGTAAAAGAACCAGGGGTGCTTCTGGAACTGTGGCATCTTCTGTATCAAGCACTGTCCTCCAAAAATATAATATGACTAACATTCTTCTGGAGGCGTCGCCCATATGGGAAACCGGTGGCGACGATAAATAAACGCAAATACAAGAAATACAAAATGTAAAATTAAACTTTTTGTGTTTCTTCCGGGTCACAAAGTATTAGTTCAAGTAGTCAACTCCCTGCATTAATCGACGCACAACACGTTTTTATCCATGTTTTAAATTTATCACAACATTGTGCCTCACAGTGACCTTGTACATATCGTACGTCGATGCTCCAGAGTATTTGGAATCAGTTACAGTACAATCAATGTTGCCAATAGTTACTTGATTTCGAGTAACCGTGACCTTTTTAAACAACCATTATAATTTCAAAATATCCATCAAGCGACAAAGTTACCGTGATTCTCATATTTCATTGATCAGACGACATTGTCGGTTTCGAGACGGCTATTACTAAGACTGCGACGACTGCCCTCGGTGAAATATCATTGTGATCACCAGGATTAAATGTGTAAATTGAAACGGTGCATTATTTTTTATTATATTTACACTGTCGTGTGTCACGGTTAATATACAATGGCAAGGAAGTATTATCTTATCATCTTATAGTGTCGGTTAATAGTGTAAGCAGGAGATTTTAGCAGAGTGGACTTAATATACTGATATTACATAGTATTGGTCGTACGATTTGTAAATTGGATAAAGCAGAATGATATTACGGGTAGGTACCTGTTAACAATGCGTTATTGTTCTATATATATGTATGGTTGAAAAGTACGGTGTGTGTATTTCGCCAATGGTTTTATAACGCGATACATGTAAATTAAATGTACATAATTGTCGGCGATTTCTGTTTCATATTTCTATTGTGTGTGTAAATAGCCATTGGCATTCGACGTATTTATACTTGTATAGAAATTGACTGAATGAGCCGATATGTGTGTAATGATTTAACCGTATGGGATTGTCCTTTCCATCCCGTTGTATAGTACGTGTACTAATATTGACTTCAGGAGAATATTTAGTCCGGTTATAGTCCCACCTGATGTTAAAATTTGCGTTTTACGGAATGAAAACGATTGATTTATTATTGTTTTTCTGTCAATTCATTAAATTAAATAGAACTCAAGAATGTATCTATATTCATTTAAAAGAAATCAATGTTTTCATTCCCTAAAACGTACATTTTAACATCAGGTGGGACTATAACCGGACATTGCCCGAAAAATGGAGGATTATTCAAGCAATTGTGATCAGTATTCATAGTCTTTGGTTTTGGTGTAGAATAAAAACCAGCACTCCATGGAATTATCTAACTCAAATATGTTCATAGTTCCATCATTATACCTACTTAATAATTGCTAGATTACAAATGGGTGGGTCAGAATTGGTCAACAGGACATGAAAATGAATAACTGTGTACTTTTTCGCTTCAAAATATCTACTTTGGGTTTCTGCAAGTATGGGTTTCTCCCCCTCTTGTACTGTGGTACAAACAATATACCGTCAAAACTGGACTCGAATCGCAATGCAATCGAAAACTGGATTTAACGTCAATGTATCTAAACTTAAGGTGATATAAACTATAGCCTTGTTACACTTAGTTCTTTTACGTGCTCGATGTAAAGCATCATACACGGGACCCCGGTTTTTAAAGTCTCGTCCGAAAGACTGTTATTACTGTCAGTGATGGAGCGGGGAATCAAACCTGCAATCCCTGGATTACAAGTCCAGCGCATTACCATTGGACTACGGATCCGCTACTTAATTCACACATTTCATTGACCGCTTAATATACTATTATTTGTTGACGGGTAAGATTGGCGACACATGTTATTCGCACTTCGTGATAATTACTTGCCAGTTGTACATGTACAGTGGAAACTCCCTAATCCGAACACACTGTCACCCCTCGGACAAACTATAAAGTTCGGATTAGAGGAGATTCCGGTCTGTAGAGGATTCCTCCATTGAATGTCAGTGGGCAAGACATTCTCTCAGTAATTTGAATAAGTTCGCTAGAGGTTGTTTGCGTTATCGCGATGTAATATATAATGGCTGAATGCATTCTTTTATTCGATTTTGCAGAGTAATTTAAGCTACAATATTTTACAAAAGTTATGTAAACTTGAAAATTCAATTTATAGCCCAAAATCATAAGTTATAAGAGACAAACATATTTATGCTCCTTTCATAAAAGGAAGATTTGCAATGCGATTTGCAAAGTACATGCTTCGTTAAATATTGGTTGATATTTGAATTCTTGCATAAATTATCATTATCGTTTGTTTAGTCGTTATAGAAATTGTAGAAAATTCGATTCTTCAGAATATGACCTACAGGTCGTACTTAAATTGATGTAGTAATTACAGCAAAATTACACACGTTAATTATATGTTTCTTTGGAAAAAATCTGGATAGCATGAAGTTGATTTGATTATAATCTTTGTATACATGTGTTTCTTTGCAAATTAACGCTTGCGCAATCAGTCTGATTTACCGGACAACATGTACAATTTGACAGTACCAAAAGTTCAAATAAGTTCATTATTTTTACAAAATTATACCAGTATCAGTTAAAGGACTGTAGGCCCCTATAACGATAAAACAGTGTACATTTCACCTTACTATAATATGTATTTTAAAAAATATTGCTAAAAAGCAAATATGGCTATTTTCTAGGGCATATATCGCCTTAAACTTCCATTGAACCCCTCCCTGGTAAAATCCAATATTTAGCGAATTCTTGAATTCATCTTTTGAGCATGAAGAGACATTTTGGCTGTGATATGTTAGTAATCTGGGGCCGTATTCAATAAACTTCTTAGTTTTTTCCTAAGAAAATTTCTTAGTTAAAATTTTTTTCCTTAGGTAAGAAATTTTCATAAATCCTTATTCAATATCCAACTTAGAAATTTCTTAGGTAAGAAATTTTCTAAGTTGAAAATATTTCTAAGTTGAAAATTTTCATCTAAGAAAATTTCTTACAATGGTTGTTAGGGATTCTCGGGTGTTTTCCTGTCTATATATAGTAACAGTGCGAGAAATGAGAAATGATAGTTGATAAACGTGACGTGTTATCGGGAAATACACGGCGTTTTTGTTGAAAATAAAATTCATGATTCAAAATTGTTTTATAGATAATAGTATTGATAAGTAAACAGTGGTCACTTCATTGTTTTGTTATGTTTTATTGCAAAATGACAAAATAACTATCACATAAACAGTGGAAGTGTTGTTAAGTATTTTTATCTAAATCAAAACAATGATTTTACTATTCTTCTCAAATTTCAATTGCATTTGAACATTAAGGCATATTAATACAATGCAGTTTTCATGTTATTCCATGTGTTCATGTTGCTAAAAGTACCGGAAACACCATGCTTTTCAGACATTAACATGTTATAATATAGCATAATTGAACTTAAACATGTACATGCATAACCTTAAATATGTCAAAAATATTGTATTGTTAAGTTCATAAGTAGAAACTTTATATGACAATGAGTATATTAAGTAATAGTATTTAGTAACTGTACTTTTGCTAACATTACAACATTATGTATTTTTTGCTCTTGTGTTAATTACGTTACATCCGGAACACTATTGGATATGAATATATGAACCGATCAATTCGGTACAAAATGTTCACGAGTTTTGTTCAGTGTCGCCACTTTACAGGGAAGATAATACATCAAGTTCATCCTTTCCAGCTGACTGGGGTGCATGACTGCTAATCTTCAGTATCCTATATGAGATGAAAGTCCCTAAAATGAGAAATTTTCAAATTATTATGTAGTGTTTACATGTCAAATATTTGAGTGATGAAATGCTCTACTGACTTTTGAGTGTTGTTTAACTTAAAATGGAATGTGATTTTTATGCTGATAAAAGTGTAAAAATGTTACTTGAATATTTAAATCTTACTGACAATGTGATTTAGTTTGGATGAACTTGAAAAACTCCTTTTTTCAATATTGAATATTATGTTAAAACATTATCTATCGATTTATCAATATGAGTTTGAATGTACATTTTCAGACAGGCAGGTGGTTACATCACATCAGCAAATAAGCATGTACTGTCAGTGTCAACATAATTATATACATATTATAATTTTATATTCTGTGTATTTAAAATGAAATGCCAATACAAGTAAACTATATTTAGTTTTCACTAATGCAATGCTAATAAATTTAACAAATGCCACAATAGCTAGAATGTTTTTTTATAAAAAGTAAGTTGTTTGTTGTCACAGTGACCAATAATTAAGTCAAATTTATGTGCATTTGTATTTTTTTGGTATTACATGAATTAAGAAATCACTTCCCCTGTAAGAAAAATAATCAAGTCGACAACATCTCATGTTCACTGTAAATTCCAACAACATAGTTTTACTACTTTCTTAAAGTTATGAAATTATGTCTTTGTAACTAACCATTCTTTCAAATTGATATGAAAACCAATATCATACATTTTATATGTAAATATTTTTTTATTACAACTTTCAATTTGAACTCACCTTTTTTCGGAACAACACTGAGCTGATGGACTATCGTCAGCTGACCAAATTCATACTTAGATGTATCAGACAAGCAGGGTTAACACGCCCCAAATCTGCAAATAAGCAGCAATCATTAGTGTCAAGAACTTTTTAAAATAAACACAGAAGTAAATGACACCACATACCAAACTACAAAATGTTGACCAAGGTGCTTAGTGATAATGTTTTTATACAGTAAAAAGTGACACAAGATAGACTGACAAACAGCCAACCAACTATCAAGCAATATTCACCAAACTAATATATAAGATAAATTCCAAAATAAGTTTGAGGTACGAAGATGCATTGGGACGAATTACTACCCAAACAATTATATTCAATTTGACGTCTTTTTCTAGTATAGAATTATTTCTGAAGTAAATCTTGTGAAATAAGATTAGCTTTATTTGACGTGAACGTGAACGGGAATAACAACATACCCTTGATTTCCTTATTAGTACGAAAATTTCCAGCTGTTTGGGACCGATGATTTTCAGCGTAGCCAATGGCCTTGACCCACTGTTTCAGATAGTGTAATAATTTCCAGTAGACGAAAATAATCAACAAATATATCGGCAAACTGAAAAAATATCAAAATTACCCTGTGAGCGTGAAATATCTTGAAAAAAAACACTTCAATTGTTAGTCTTTATGAATTTTCACTATACAGTCGCCATTTTTTAGAAATAGTTCGCCATTTTTAAGAAATTTCTTGAAAAGTAAGGTATCTAGGTTGATACATTAATTTTTAAGGAAAAAATAGACCATTTCACGCTAAATAAGAAAATTTCTTAGTTAAAAAGTATATTGAATAAGACCTAAGAAAAATATAAAAAACTAAGTTGAAATTTGGTAATTTAAGGAAATTACTTGTCATTTAAGAAAATTTCTTACAAACTAAGAAATATTTTCAACTAAGATGGATATTGAATACGGCCCCTGATCCCTATTTACATTTACACAGAGCTGTGACTGTCCGTGTATCTAATCTATTATTCAATCCGTAGACTTATTCATACCAAGGATTTTAAGTATACACATTTATACCCCGTACACTATTATTTACACGCCCTAGATTATTGTTACCGGACACCGTGTATTATCGACACGGTTATACTTACTTCATCATAGTAACTACATTTCGCATCGCAGTGAAAAATGAACACGGTTATTTCTGCATGTAGTAAGTACATATTCCAACGCTAGACACACATAACTACGGAGCCCCTAAAATGACATTCCATATCTTGTTTTTCCAGCGACAATTTTATTTTTATACCATAATAACGTAATATTACGAAATAAGATTAGGTTTTTACGAAATTATATTACGTTTAAACGAAATAAAAATAAATAAGTGTCGCTCGAAAATAAAAGATAAGGAATGTCACTTTAGGGACTCCGTACATAACATAACACTCTGTTATTTAAATATTTGATTAAATCAAGATGACGGTAAACTGGTATAGAAATATGTCATTGAATAAATGAAAACCGCTTCAGGGAGAAGTTATTACGTTAAGAATAAATAGACGTATAAAGGAGTGGCATATAATGAATGTCTATGTGTATTGCTGAATAATGGAGTCCTTTTTATAACACTTGAATTTCAATAAACTGATTATGACGCAATGTGACACTACAGTAGAATCTACTTATCATTTTAAGTGGGTTTTCAAATACCCAAAAAGTTAGTACAAGTCGCTACATGACCCTAGCTTTTAATATGACCTAAAACCCCTTAACAAAAAAAAATATCTCTTGGCGAATTTCTCAGCTTAGTGAATATCGGTTGTAATTCTTTGTGTGTACGCTCAGTTGTTGAGTGATGCAAAGAGACTATGAATAGTTTAGAGTGAATGGATACTTTACTAGGTAACGTCTGGATTTTTTTAATAACTAATTAATTAAGCAATTGTTACTAATCATGAAAACATTGTCATTATTCATTCAGTTCACACAATGAGTCATAACGCGGTCAGCACTAAACGCTGTAATTGATGGTGGCTAGCTGATAGCAGAAGATATGTTGCTCAAGAGAGGTACACTTGAGAGCTAGCCATATTAATAGGCTTCTTGGTGGTGTTTTGGGTTTGGTATTACTGTTTATGAGGTCGCCCGTCGCCGCGCACATTTTATAATGTAAAAAATCAACCAACGATTCTATCACTGAAATTAAATTGCGATTTATAATAATTATTTAATCATGCTGCATTACTAAAGCTGCAAGGTGGGCAGGTATGTGCATAATATAAACCATGTTCATTTCAAGGCTATTCTATAAAAAGTCACATTTCCCCTAAATTATTCCCTATAAAGCGCACTAAATGTTAATTTACAGCTTGTATAATCGCTGCTGGACCCCTAGTGTGACCGTCCAGAGATCAAGGGCCATAAACTTCGGTCATACTTAGTCATACTCGGATGGTCTTCCGACATTTCCGAACGTGGTAAAAAAACAAACTGTATAATTTTAAAGTGTAAAAAATACCATTTAAAAATGCCAGGCACCAGACAGGTAGGCACATTGTAACCATGATTTATCTAGTAGCTGGCGGCTCATGAACCGGCCACATCAGAACGGACCCAAGCGGTATTCGAACCGGATGCTTTAACCACTCGGCAACGGGTGACATGTTGGCCTACTTTCTGACCTGACGTGACTCGATTTGAAGCTCGTTCTAGATTTCATAGTTCTAGATATTTAAATTTCATGATTGCTAGCATCAATGTTGATTATAATGAAGTTTGTATATGCTACTTTTTTAATTGTACATGTAACAGACAAAATAAGTGTCATTATAATTTCTGTATGTTTGCGATGCTAGAGAGCTAAGTAGCCACCATTCACAATCTGTCTGTTACTGCATTTAGCAATCACTACTGACCAGAAAGTTGGCAATACAATTATTTTGAAGAAACAAAATTATGACAAGCAGTCACATAGATTATGTATCCGGTATGGCTAATATAGTTTCAACGTTTAAGCTGGGACTAACATATACATGTATGTATTGGTCCCAGGTTTAAGTTTGATATATCCGTTTGCAATGTTTAATAGGGAGAATTGCATGCATGCTAATCGGACATGTTTATTTCTAATGCGACATAGACATACTCCGGATTAGTATAACTATGGATAATTCCCTTTAACCTGCGGTACAAGAAACATATAACGTTAGTTAACATCGTGCTCGAATCGCAATGAAAACAAAGGCCCATACCCAACTATCGCGTTACTGTGAACATATCTTCAAATCGCGATAAATATAATCTCTTAAACGAGTATATTGTATCGTCTGAACAGATGGTCGGTATTATTTGAAAAGTAAGCAATGAGATTGCAAATCTTTGAGCGTGCCCAAGTGATGCATGTTTTTGTCAGTAATTGGTATAAGGCATATCATGTTTCTGAAAGAGTTATTTGAATTTGAAACATAACTGCTTATTTGTTATTCAGATAGCTAATACAAAATACCGTAACTTTAATAAAAACGACATCATATAGTTGTATGTGCGTTAAATTATTCATGTAGGAGCTTGACAATTTTCCTTTTGTAATGTTACATCACTTGAACATAAACATGCATGAATATATATTTTGCGCATTAAACTACAACGAATGGTACAGATAGTAGTAAATGTATGTTATTGTAAATCACCAACCTACGGTCGAACCTACAGGTCAAATGTATGTCTGCTTAATCGGAACCTGGCTATAAAATTTCATTATGCTGGCTAAACACAGCGGGTTGACTAATTAAGTCGCGAATGATAATGATCATGAAATCATATCATAAATCGGTAAATCACGGAGGCTTCCGAGTATTTCCGAGTGTTTCCGACCACCGTGCCCACCGATTTGCGACACTCTAATCGATAACTATCGGCTAATCTGATGATGAAGATTCTTCGGTGTGACTTGTAAATTGTTAAAAAGGTGGATATTTTTTTAATTTAATGATGTACATCCACTTCAACAAATACGGAAAGCTGCGTATGTCAATAAATTATGAGTTCATTCTTTGTAAATGCAAGTTTATTGATGTTTTCACTATAAGAAATTTATTTTTCATGTTTGTTTATGTAAACAGATGAACAGAAAAATGAGCATAATATTACTTTCATTAATTTGCGGATAAAATTCTCAATTTGCTGTCAACGTAGCAGGGACTACAACAACAACAACATCTTCAGTATCAAAAAGTCCAAAGACTTTCTCAAAACAAAAAGCAACGAGTAACACCGATAATTAACCGGATCCAACGTCGACCCATGCTGAAACTTAAAACAAAACAAACAACAAATACCTTTGCAGCACAGACATGACTTAAATATTCCTATATTAGAATCAGTGTGGACTGAAGTTACTTTCCCTTAAGCTCAATCTTTCTTATTAAACTTTGTTTACAGACCCCCGGATTCTACTCATGATTGGATATCAGCGTATGAGAATCAGTTCACAAACGCTATAACGTGCTCTTGCAGATAGAAATTCTTTTAGTAATTCTAGATGGTCCTCCTTTATTTTGTCGAATGGACTTTCGCAGCTGGTAACGCAACCCACGAGAACATCTAAAACGTCGAGTACAATTATTGACCACCTGTATTCTAGTCGACGTGACAGGGTCACGGAGGTTTTTGTTTCTTCTTACAGTATCAGTGACCATTTTCCTGTTTGTTTCACACGTCGTATTCAATCTAAAATCTACAAGAATACACATACTACTATCTCATATAGACAATTCAAAACATTTTCGGCATCAAAATTCCAAAATGATTTATTGATGTCCAACCTAGACATAACTGAAACGTTGAACAATCCCAACTCTGCTCTCAATCATTTACTCAGCATTATATGAAAGAAACACTCAACTTAAATGCACCTCTGAAATCTAAAAGAATAAAATCACAATATTTACCAGGTTGGTTTACAGGGGAAATAAGATCAGCAATAAGAACTCGTGATACATTAAAAAAGCAAATAACATAGACCAGTATAAAAGCAGCGAAATTATGTCACACACATCATTCGTAAGAGGAAACGACAATTTTACAATAAGTCAATACTCGCAAATAAATCAACAAAATTTCTTTGGAATACTTTAAATTCACTCACAAAACCTCAAACATTTCTTGCAGTACCACACAGAATCAAACATGGTAATGAATACATTGATGATACCAACACTATTCTTGAAGCATTCAACACACACTGCAGACATCATTCAAAAGACTAAATTTGATTCTGACAATTACCACACTTTTGAAACATACTTAAATAATAAAATCAATCCTCAACGACGGTGAATGTATAAATTTACTATAAAAACAATACAAAGCGATATTGTTGCGGAATAAAGCTTGTATCGTCCGTTTGACATATAGAACAAAATGTAAAAAATGCCTTAAAATGCTCGTTTTAAAGTTTTTGCGGTATAATTGAATATTTGTACATACCAGAGTCCCTTTGGAACGACCAAACGTCGGTTTAAGAGCACCGACAAATTTAAATTTAGACATTCACCGTCGTTCAGACGATAAAATATCCTACAGAAACATCGAAATTACGAATTATTGGTCAGAAAATGAACAGCACTACTCATCTGTCTGGAACGCTTCCCTCTGTCGAAGTCACATCACTCGGTGGAAGTCACATCGGGTTATACACTGTGATCATGACAAATGCGATCATTGCTGATATGATGGCATGGTATTGTTCTGTTCCGTTCTATTACAACGCTTAGTATGAGACATACATACATGGTTTTATAAAATCAACAAATTGTATGTATTATTCATTCTACTGCTTAAGCATTCTAGCATACATTTTCCAACAACTCAGACTTGTTCAAATAATTGTACAAAGTAAATAATCATGAAAGATTTTCAGCCTACAGTTCAACCTTTCCAATGCAACCCTCTCCTTACTCACAACCTCTCTATAGGAATACTCTCATTCCTTCTGTAGTCAGCAATTACTACCAAATAAAACCCTCTAGAGCGACAGTATATAACCCACAGTCAAAGTTTGCGTCTTCCACAGGGTATACAAAGATGGCGCAATACATTGTACACTGTAATATAGATAGTTTAGAACATACTGGCTTTATACGCTTTTTGGTGTTATAAAATATGAACATGCCATCTATACTATCGCTGAATTATAAAGCGTTTATTTATAATAGTGTCACCCGCATTTTAAAGGGCCAGCCATTTCTTACTTATTAGACACCTACTTTCTGAGCACATTTAATTCCCGATTCGTATCCTTTAATACCAGTCACCAAGCAGGTAGGCGCATGGTAACCATTATTTAACTAGCTGGCGCCTCACGAATCGACAATTTCAGAACGGACCCCACCGTAATTCGAACCTTCGACCTCCCGCTCCCAAGGCGGATGCCTTAACTACTCGGCCACGGGTTATATTTGATATTCAGTATACTGTCCCTTCCTCCGCTGTACTCACTCGGTAACATTCGACGGTCAAGCTGCTGGTCTTAGGTTCAAACCGCGGGTTAGGCGTTTGTTCTCAACGATAAATTGTCTCAGTATGCATCATTCTATTAATGTGGGGAATGTGTATGTTAATCACAGAAGGACCGGTTAGTACTGGTCGGTAAGATGTACGGCAAGATGAATGGTTAGATATCTGCCGTGCTAGACTACACGGAAACTTGTCTAAAATATATAGGAGTTACGATAGTCTTCCACTAAACCCTCGAGTTGGTACTACAAATATGAAGTCTAGTTCACAAAGTTGCGTTTTTAATTGCGTCAAGTATATATAATCGGTGTATTTGTTTAAATAACGAATAAACCAGCCAATGATTTCCATAAATTTATTGTTTTATGCATTTTGTTTTAGATCATAATCATTATTTTCTTTTTGTAGAAACTGCGACGTTTTCGGAGGATGAGGGCTGTTCAAGCATGTAGGAGGGCGTTCATTTATGGCAGTTTTACATTGACCTTCATCCTTATCGCACATAAACTTCTGCAAGCTGATGATACAGACACTCGTATATCGACCATTAAGGTAACTAATAATGTATAATTATGATGATCGCTGCTTCTTACACAGACTAGACGTAAATGAAATATAAGCATACATTGTGCACAATTTCTTTTTCCTTGAGAAATACTTTATAAAGCAAGGTCATTATTAAAGCTGTGGTTCGGTTTACAGTAACAGTCTGATGGAATGTCATTTTACAGTATGGCAAATCTGGTTCCAAAATCTGAATCGCAAAAGGGGCAAATATACTGTATTCCCTGGTACCGAGAATGCAAGTTACAGGCCACACGAAACTACTACAGCAGTACATACATTGAAATGAGAGGATTTATTGGTATATGAACCTGATTTGGTCAACTGTGTTCGCTAAACAATGCTAACGTGTGTATCATTTGATGTTGTTTCTATAAGGTTTAGCTCCGAGTGAAGAGTAAGACGACAAACTTCTTACTTACAAATAAATCAAAATGATATTGAATGAATTTCTAAATTCAAATATTCTGAAACAAACCGTTATTTATCCATCTTAGTGGTTCAGTAGCTATTTTCGTTTTCGCTGCCTAGACCAGCCTTCTTATGGTGGAGAATAGTATTTTTTCATCTCTTCATATAATAAATTACAAACCTTTTTTGACTTAAAATGTGTATAGCTTTATACAAAGGAAGAAAATTGAAAGAACATTATAATTTAACAATGAATTATAAAAACCCTCTATAGTTCCTTTATGGTTATATTTTATATGTACTCGTACACTGACTGTACACATTGTGCATTTATTATTTCTTGTAAGACATATATGTATGAATTGTATACTGTTATATGCTTACCTGAAAAATAAATAGTTACAAAAAAAAATCTGAAACAAATCTGCTTAATCATTTCGATTTTAATGTTTGGTTTACATGAATATTCACAATATAAAGTGGACATTATTATTTAGTCGACGTTTTTTTCTGACTAGCTACTTGTTTTTCTCAATTGACCAAATTGAATTTTATAGACATGGTTTTTAGTGTTTATGTAATTGTATTGTAATGCTGCATGTAGTATAATGCCATCGCCATGTCGCATGTGCTGCCAAGTATGTAAATAAATTATAACGATGTCTAGATATTTGGTTGATGTTATGATTTGTGATTGACTGAAATGTCACATTTTTATTTGCAGCAGACGAAAAAGCCTGAAGATTTGCCTTTCCAAATTGTGTTCTCCGATAAAAGCGGAAGTAAACCGAAAATAAAGTCAAGTTTGGTTGTGAACACCACAGAATTGAAACCAGACATTTACAATCTAAAACGAATAAAAGGATTTTCATTCGATGTGTTCTTGTTTTCGGCAGTTGTTGGAAACACGTCATCTTCAAAAACATGGGACTCCATCGTAATACAAGGCTGGGAGCATAGGATGTACGAAAACACAACATTTGGATGTTGCATAAAATATGCTTCCGGTTTAATGCTTCCGGTTAAAATGACAAAAAAAGTTCACTGGGCGTATAAAGACAAAATACAGATGCCTGTAAAACAGTATATGTGTCCTAACCCAAACCAAAATGTCAGCGATCTCCCGGAAGCTGTCACAATTTCAGGAGATACAAAAGCTACGGCGTGCCATAAAAGATACAATTGGTATATTACGCCATACTTTGCGCATGCGCATAACAACGAAATCGCCGTTTGTACCAAGGTAACGCTGCATTCTAAAGTTATATTTACATAAAAGTTATATTGGCAAAAAAACACTAAAAGTAAAGAATCATAAAAAAGATATATGTATTAATCAAATAATTAGAAATCTAGGGATTTTCGAAATATCTATTACTTACAGCCTGAACTTGTAATTTACTGTTCCATTGGTACTTTATCAAAGAGAATGTTACCTTGACCTTGTTAGAAATGCATAAAAAATCTCAACTTTTTTAGAGTCTACCTTGAATCGAATGTAAACCGTTGGAATTAGTATTATAATTATCGTTTACACCCTGAAGCTATTTAAAGACGAAACTTAAGTTATGTAATAATGTGTGCTTACAGTTTATGTACGGCAGTCTACCAGCAGACGAGATACTGTCTTGGTTTGAAGTTCATAGACGCATGGGAGTAAGCAAAGTAATGACCTTTACATACAAACTGAACCCGGAAGCCACTAAAGTTTTAGAATATTACAAGTCGATAGGATTGGCGGAAATGATACCTTTCAGTTTACCAAAAGCATGTAAGTTATATACTGATTGAAATTATTCGTCATGTTTTCACATTCTGTGAATATTTACTTATTAAGTGATTGTTATTTCTTTGCAAGAAATGCAAACCCTTTGTTGAGACCATACTCGTAAATAGTGTTGATTTGAGGTAATGGCGTCCATGCGGAACAGTGTCGTCTGGTCTAGCGCGCGCCATTTTGTAGCCAGCGAAGCGCTCCAGCGTTTTTTAGACAGCTACATTTTCTACATCGGCTAACTTTTCTCGCTTACTTCCCCTACCTCTATAAAATGTACCTCTGTTGTAGGTAATAACAACTCATGAAATAATATAATTTTTTTCCAGCACGAGGTAGGAAAGTTGTAGAAGTTGGAATAAAGAACATGCAAGCTTGGAACGATGAACAGCTTCCGGTGTATGATTGTTTACAAAAATTGAAAGGTTATAAATATGTAGCAGTTGTTGATGTAGACGAATATTTGATACCAAAAAAGAAGAAAACATGGATGGAATTGTTTGTAAGTATTGCTATACTAGTATTTGAACAATAATTATAAAACATAAACATTCGAGTCATAACAATTTAACCTCAATCATTTGTACAATAAACATTTGAACCATGACTATTCAATCATAATCATGTGTACAATAAAATTCGAACATTAACTATATAAACCAGAATCATTTGTACAATAAGCATTCGAACATTAACTATTTAAGCCAGAATCATTTGTACAATAAACATTTGAACCATAACTATTCAAACCAGAATCATTTGTACAATAAACATTCGAACCATAACTATTTAAACCAGAATCATTTGTACAATAAACATTCGAACCATAACTATTTAAACCAGAATCATTTGTACAATAAACATTCGAACCATAACTATTTAAACCAGAATCATTTGTACAATAAACATTCGAACCATAACTATTTAAACCAGAATCATTTGTACAATAAACATTCGAACCATAACTATTTAAACCAGAATCATTTGTACAATAAATATTTGAACCATAACTATTTAAACCAGAATCATAAATGTTGTACAATAAACATTCGAACCACAACTATTTAAACCAGAATCATTTGTACAATAAACATTCGAACCATAACTATTTAAACCAGAATCATAAATATTGTACAATAAACATTCGAACCATAACTATTTAAACCGGAATCATTTGTACAATAAACATTTGAACCATAACTATTTAAACCAGAATCATTTGTACAATAAACATTCGAACCATAACTATTTAAACCAGAATCATTTGTACAATAAATATTTGAACCATAACTATTTAAACCAGAATCATAAATGTTGTACAATAAACATTCGAACCACAACTATTTAAACCAGAATCATTTGTACAATAAACATTCGAACCATAACTATTTAAACCGGAATCATTTGTACAATAAACATTTGAACCATAACTATTTAAACCAGAATCATGTGTACAATAAAAATTTGAACCATCACTATTCCAACCAGAATCATTTGTACAATAAACATTTGAACCATAACTATTTAGACCTTAAGCAATTGAAAATAAACATTTGAACCATATCCATTTAACCATAATCCGTTGAATCATTATCAATTGAACGATGAACATTTGAATCATAAATATTTGAGCCATGATCATTTGACGCATACTCATTTGAAACAAGAGGTTGCAGCTGAAAGATTTATGTTATAAACAAAGCCAATTATTTATTAATTTTGGTCAGTGCATTTACAGTGCTTGAATAATATGGGAAACGTCCACATATTAACCAAATATGAAAGACGAATGAGTCTGTCAAATAACTTAGACAGTGAGCAGTTAACTGACTGAGCTAACCGTCCATATATTTCGTTTACTAATGTATTCTTTGTTTGTCATATTTCAGGACGGTTTGTTTAAAGCCAAGCCTTTTGCCGCCGGATTTACATTTCTTGTCCAACTACATCTCACAACATGGGGTGTGACTAATAACTCGTCACAATTTAAGATCGGTCAATACACAAACCGGACCAAAGCTCTAACCGATAGACTGAAACACGTTACTAGACCGTATAGATTGGGTGACGGGGGTTTATCCACTCATCAGTATACTCCGAATTGGACCGCTAAGTTTCATAGGTAATTTTTGTTCCATTCACTTTTTAGAGCTCTACGTACGGTGTAAATTTACATAAAAGACATATTATGTGTAACTGGAAGAAATTCGTTCAACAGATATTTATTCCATCCTTGGGTGTTATATACATGTACACTTTATTTTTATTTTTTTTGTCTAAATTTGTTATACCACTGGAATCACAGACAAAAATCATTAAGTGATTTTACTGAATAATTCAAACATATAAGAGAGACTATTACAATACTCCATCTTAAAGAATTAAATCGCGTTATTATGATACTGATGTAAATTAACTTCCATAGTCAAATTGCTGTACATGTATATACTTTATATTTAGTTATTGTAGATAGTTCCCACATCTACAATAGTTACCTCCCTTGTTCTTAATCATCAGCCATTTTGATTGGCACAACTAATAAGCACTTATAGTAGCAATTCTCAAGTATGTGATAATTGAGAATCTACCAATTTGAGAAACTAATTTGCATTTCCACTTTTTCTTCAACTGTCTGAGCCATGTGCCCACATGAGTATAATGGATATGTTATTGTTTGTTTGTTTCATCGGGTTTAACGCCGTTTCTCAACGATATTTCAGTTATATACGGCGGCCGGTTCACCTAACCAGTTTTTCCTGGACTGAAATCTAACCAGTACTAACTTACCCTTCCACAAGGAGCCGGCAACTTCTCCACATGAGGAGGAAAATCGACATTTTTATCAAATTTTCATGGAAGGGTATGACCTGCTGCGACCGGGAATCGAACCCGGATCGCCGGGTTACAAGTCCAGCGCACTAACCACTGGACAACGGCCGCGGCTCCGGATATGTTATTTCTTATGTATCTGATTTTATTTTTATCATCGTTTACATTTTATTCCTTCTAAACGTTAAGAAAATTTGCCAACCAATATGGCCGACTATTCAGTACAAGGGAGGTAAATATTGTTAATGTGGGAAGTAGATATATTTGAAGACATTGGCTTAATTTTAGATATCAAGCAAAAGAAGATGAAGCAACAATACATCACTTCCGGTCCTGTCGGAAAGATTGGACGAAGAAAGGTAGCAACAAATGTAATGAACTGGAAAGATTTACCGATACGTCACTAGCTGATATCTTCAAACCAATCGAACCGGAAGTATTAAAATTGAAATCCGCCATTTTGAAACTCTGATGTGTGACCGATTATAGTCAATATACCGATATTATCTAGCACGAACTATTATATCACAATTCTACGGCTAATAGTAATTGTGTTAAATATACAGTAAAACCTCACCTAAAGACCACCTCAATAATAAGAACACCTCAAAATTAAAAAGACAATTTTCAAGTCCAATTTCACTGTTTTGCTCTTTATTCAACCTCGATATTAAGACCAGCTCAATAATAAGACCGGTTTTAAAGGGTCACAAGGGTGGTCTTATTGTTGAGGTTTCAATACTTGATAAATGGCTCTTGTTTTGTATTATGAGTACTCAAACATTATAAAACAAATGTGTATTTATATCAATTCTACGGAAACGTTTACTGAACTCCATTATATCAGGGACCGTATATGTTATAGTGTGTTCCAGATTATATGAAATATAAAAACACGATTCTTTTATTGTATCGATTTCGTTAATCTATATTATTATCATGTATGTTATAAATATACATTGTATATGTGAAGAAATATATATGAAATTGATACATTAAACATCATGATTTTACGTGTTTTTATATTTCATATAATGGGTATAGTCAGTGTATACGGTTTCAATTATCCATTTTGAATACGAATGCACTTCGTAACATTGTCCTGTTTTAATTGTTAGAAGTAGGCAATATCGCTTTTATGCACATATATTACCTATATTAGGTTGTAAATTGTTTCGTTGTAAACAAAGTAATATATCATGTCTCTTAAATGTTACTGTTTAATTGTATTTTAAAATATTTTATTTTTGTATTACATATATATGTTTTGTGGAAAATATCTTGAAATAAAATATAAACGATTAAATACATGTACATTTGGACTTCGTTCATTCAAATTTATCGGTCCCGAACTTTTATTTCGAATAATACGTGGTTTCGAATAGCTCATTTCGAATCGACGTGCCACAGAAGACACACCGGATAATACCAAGTATTCGGATACATAAACAGCTAAGGTCATGTAATGACTATTCCAGCTAATTAGGTGGAGGAAGACCAAGGCACCTGGGTATAAACACCGACCTTCCGTAAGCCAGCTGGATGGCTACCTCAATTATTAGTACATGTACATATACATGGATGTATATCGATATTTACTGTCTATTCTAACGTACATACATGTATATATTGTGTTATGCCTTATTGTTTTAAATTTAAAAAATACGATGTATGTCTCAATATCTCGTGTTGAAATATGCGAAATAATGTACCAAATTATAATATTATCAGGACATCATGTTAGACAACTCTTATCCGACTTGCAGAAAATGTTCAAGATTGACTTCCCTTTGATATCAAGTAAAGGAACGTGCAATGCACAACGCGTGGAGAATACAATGTACTTGTTACATAAATCAAGCAGATAATGGTTCGACTACCTCCTGCTTTATTGCGTTTTTCACTCCGTGATTGCGATCATGTGGAGTCCTCAAAGATGGCATTTCACATTTCAACAACGATAGAGGGTCACTAGGAGCAAGATTATTTATATAATTTATTTCTAATACATGCCAATGATGGTCGCAACGCACTGACACAGGTTCATTGTTCGTCCAGTTATAGTCGTACGATAGATGGTAGGAAGTATCCGATCTTTCCAGGTTAGCATGTGCGGCGGTCGGGGGAGCATTATACCTAACAATATTACCATGTGTGGGGGTCGGGGAGGCGTCTTATCTTACAATATTACCGTGTATAGGTTCGTGGAAGCATCTTATCTCACAGTATTACCATGTGCGGGGTCGAGGATCCTATCTAGACAAAGATCAACAAAATACAAATGTCAGACGCATTATTTCAGTTTCCGGGTTTGAGAGAGATCGCCATTGAACCCGTCATGTCGGCGCAAAAGCAAAGAGGGAAGCGCGATGGCCAACTGTAAAGGGTTCGATCACCAAACATCCAGTGCGTTGCAGTATGGCAGAATAACAAACTTCTCTTAAGATAAAACGTTTTTATACAATATCTTACAAGTTTATAAACCACATCACCGTAAAACTCACAATGTGAAATACCTTGTCGCAGATGTGCCCTTCAGTTGCAATTGTACATACTAGTACTTATAAGATACGTGTACATGTATTGATACGTTTTGCGAAGTAAATCATACATGTAGCCTTGTTTTAGGAGCATTTCAGTTATCCAAAAAGTGCGATGATTGAAATCATTCACAAATGTAAATGCTCTAGCAAAACGAATAATTTGTGAAATGTAAACCCCGTAAGACGTAGCATGGGACACATCTCCGTCCAAATAAGGATAATTCACAACATCACACTCGAAATCATGTTTTATCATATATTTGGAAGTAACATTAGTGATGCACAGATTTACATCAATAAAATCTCTAAAATCATCTGAGGCAACGTGGTATGTATCATTTATGAAAATACATGTACGTTTTGTCCTAGCAGTTTTCAAATAAAAACATTGTAAACAACTAAAGTTTTGTAACTAGTCAACCGTAAGAACATGTAAACTGTTTATAAGGCTTGTAAGAAATTATACGGGCCTCAATACTAAGCGAGCAATCAGTTCTAAGCTTCAAGTATCGGTAAATATTTTTTTAGAGGTTTTTGCATCCAGATCACAATAAAATACTCCCACATACTTGATGAAATGTGGACTTAAAAAAAAACTATTTGCAATTTACAAAACTATGTCATAATAAATTTTATTTTTTATGGTAATTTAATTAAAATTCGTTTCTTCGCGTGATGAACTCGATATATAACGCGCTTGTACACCAGTTTAAAACTTCTGGCTCATTTTAATCATAATTAAAACAATATTTTATACCAAAATCCTTACAGCTTAATTCGTTTATCAGTAAAATGGTGAGTCATATATGAATTAAAATTCGGGACCTTTGGAGTGGGGGCTGTCTGCATGGACGGACAAATCTTATGTATACATTATAAACTTAAATTTAATTCGATTGCTCAACAAAGAATGTGCTTTTGTCCCAATAATTGCCGATAAACAAATAGAAACTCATCAACAATCGTCAAACACGCACCTGTTTTATATGATTTCATTTTGAATACGTATTTCTATAATTGTGCTAATACCTCAAAGGGAACAACACTGGCTGAGGCTTACGATGATATGTTTTCAAAATGTTCACTTTTCAAATGATCACGTTTAGCAGCTTTTGGGTGTCAGAGTTATTTTATTTACAGCCATGTTAAGTCAACAAATTACGAGTACAGCTCGCACTATACAAGATAACAGGCAAACAAGAAGCAAAGAGTGATTGTCATTCGCGAAATAACAGGCCAGAAAATGTGTTTATTAAACAATAAATATTCCCAACAAGTCCTGCACAGGTGTTTCATTAAAGATTAAGCATACTTGGTCAGATGAAAATATAATACGGTACAAATTGAAATCTCATGACACTCAAAACCGATATATTTGAAAGAAACTCTCGAGGAATTTGTATGATTGACGATAAGCAAAGTAAATTGGTGTATATAAAACTCCGACTGTCCGTACACTTACAGTCGCCGGCAGATAGCCTAAACCAAAGACTACCTATATGGTATCTTTTTCAAATAGTTGATTAATACCAATATACTTTAAATGCTTAATAAAATTGTAACTAGAGGAAGGTAAAGAATCTATGTAATTAATAATTAGATTACCACATGCTGAGTGGTGAAGTTTTAACGAAAGACGAACATGCTCATTAAACGTAATGATTTTCATGTCATGGAATTTAGAATTTCCGCAAGTGCATTATTGCTGACATATCTCACATAATTATAACATTTTGTGAGTGTTATCATACATTAGATTCGATTTATTATAAAAAAAATTATACCATACAGAGAGGCAATAAGCAGATAAGGGCGATATATCTAGTTGTTAGTCTAGCATGTTAACGCCGCTGTACGATTATCAACCTCTTCTTTAAGTGACGTCATTTCCAGAAAACGTCACATGTGACGTCACCATGAACTGACAGTTAGCAATATTTCCCCATATGGCAATATGAAAAACAAGTGACAATATGGAGTAAATATTGTTTCCTGCTTGCAAATAGTGACGTCACATGTTGCATTTTTTTAAATGACGTCACTTATAGAAGAGGTTGTCAATCCCAAAGCAGCGCTCAATTATAGACTAATAGAGTGACTGGCCAATCATGATAACAGGAGAAACATTTACAGAACCATCCATCGAATGTTTTCTAACTATGTATGGCAAGTCGAGTGACAAGTCGAATGTTAAAAACATTGTTTTTTTATTGTAGTTTCATTCGAATAACTATATGATATATATAGAACATAGACTACAGTCAAACCTGTCTTAAAGACCACCTGCGAACAAAGACCACTATTGCAAAGTCTATCTGCAAAGACCACTAATTGTATCTCCCATCAGACCATTTTCAATGATATTTAATCTGTAAATAGAGACCACCTGTAAACAAAGACCACATTTTGCTGTTCCCATGGGTGGTCTTTACAGACAGGTCTGACTGTATTAGGTTCCTCGTACGTTAACTTTGTTTTGTTTTACAAACATATACCGGTCCAAAAAACTTAGAATTTAGACGTTTTATAATCTTCACTACACTATGACAAAGTGATCTGAAAATATAAACATTATTTTGACAGGTTTACATCAACTGTTTTCGATAGTTCGCTTCATTTAAATCATAAATGTTGCAGCTCACTGCAATCAACTCAACAGAAGATGCATCCATGTGAGATAAAACTGTCACATTTGATCGCTATATACTCGTATATTTTGCTATTTGGATATCAGTGTTGTGTAAACCAATCAAATCTTTCGTTAACCACTAAGGCAATTTCTCTTCACCGAACAACGTTTGTCACCTTGACGTGGATTGGTTAACCTTACGAGAAAGGATACGATACCTTACTGAAATCCACTGAATTTAGGCGAATTTACCGAAGTCCATTTTGGATCTTGAGTGACCAGCAATCGTCACATCTCGGCATTTTTTTAATGTTGCAAAACAAATATTAACCTTTAAATTGCGCTGACCATCTTTTTTCAAGATATTTCTTGTTGTACCTGCGATATGTCGTTTAAATGTCATTTTATAGTGTTTTTTAAATTCATTTTGACATGAAAATACTTGATTAAGAGAAAATCTAGCGTTCATCCTTGCGTAAAATTAAATTATACCATGTTATATTCTTATCTTGTATCCCAAGGTAGGTTCACCAAATTTGAGAAATCTTACATTTTGCGTTTTTAAATGTACTGAGTATAGGATACAGTACACGATAAATGCGGCTAATGTAAGTTATAAATGTACAGAACTATACATGAATATGAACATGCATATGAAATCTTAACGAGAAATCTGCAGGTGTTTGGGAATCTACAGGTTGTACTGTAAAAACGAACATTAAGCCGTTAAAATCACCCAATCGTAAATGTTTCACTCAAATCTTATCCCAAGCCCTGATGAATTACAACACATACTTAATGCATCTAAGATGACAAATTCTAGCAGCTTAAATCATTGTAAATTATGTAAGACACATCACCAAACTGGTATTAACGTCAAGTCCCTATTTTTTCATTCTGTAAGACAAAGTACGGGTATATGATCATTAAACAGTTGACGTTAGAGAATGGTGTTCAAGTAGCTATACAAAATGTAGGTACATACTTGATGTACATTATATCCCAATTACATATAAAATTTACATATCTCTACAAAGGTTTATTTCCTTCTGAGAGTTCTTCAGGTCAACATACACATGTGGTTATAAAGCACCAAACTCCTCACAGCAGTTACTTCCCCTTACAGTTACAATAACTCCGATAACTATAAGGGGGATCACTGCGTAGGAGATTGATAAAGCACACACAATGGTTTGAATGGTACATTTTGTGAGGGGAAAGGAGTATACCCTACACATATTTCTCTCCTAGGGAATTGTGGATTTTAAATTAGTTGAGAATGTGTGTATTCAATATTGCACAACACTAACCTCAACCATGTGCATTGTGACGTCATATCCGTTTATAAGTAGAATTGCTCTCTATTAAATGTACGTAATGGGAATTCGACCTACTGACATTTGAAAAAATAAACTTCTTCTATGTAACTTCAGTCATCTTTAAAACGAAAATTATTAAATGTTCACTGTACTTGTGATAAACACACCATTGTCCCTGGGGACAGGATGCATAATTTACCTATTTATATTTCAATTGGAATAAATATCTTTGCCTCAAATGCAATATGATACATAGAATATCTGAAACTACACCCCATATATGTATACTTTCCCGATTAAAACTAAACACATTACACTAAAATTCTTCATCAGAGTAACACAAGTTTTGGTCCGTAGAAAAATAGTTGTTCTCATGATGGATAGGCATTCGGAAATCCTCGGCCAACTACGTCAAGTGGTGTTATCCGAGTAACGAAGTGGTACGGAAATGCCCGAGAGCTGTCGAGAATGGATGGATAGGTAGAGCAACTTAACTGTGCGATCGAGTAAGCTGTAAATTAAAAACATGTCTTTAAGACGTGTAGTATTTTGTAACATTTGACCTTCAGTGCTCAAACTATAAGTATTTGTCTTTTTTGACACCGTGCAAAACGTAAGGAGTCTAATATGTCATACAGTGTTCCCTTGTATATCATCTAGTTATATATTCACGCATTAGTGTCCTTGAAAACTAATGAAAGTTCTTCAAAACTTGATCACTATATTCTATGATCCATATTTTACAACAGAGTGGTTATGAGTGACAGACGGTCTTTGAAGATCATCTCATATACGCCCAAATATAGTCTAACTACCAGTTACATAACTGTCATTTACTTCTTCATCCGTCAACAGGTGGCGCTTGTAAATTACATCATCAAGTGTCGTAAACCGTTCTCTTGACCGACACTTAATGTCGTAATCGGTAAACGATAGAAACTCAAATGCTCTCAATTTCACTCGAAGTGTTACATAGCACCTATATTTATAACAAAATGATGAATGATCGGGCCTATTTTTATTGATATTCCCGTCATAGCCTCCTTAAACATTCAAATTGAACATCTCAACCCGTCCTTTCATAAGTGATGGTGTGAATTCTGGCTATCAGATGTAATGAGTTATTAATACTAATATAATGCGAACATAGACAATTTTATGACGGAAATTAACTAGATAAGGTATTCTTGAGGGGGTCGAGTATGTTTTCATTTTCCCATGTAGGGGACTCAACTTCCGTTACTCGAGTACATGTTGACACTTAAAAACTTTATCGTGAAATAATGTGTTAATAAAAGAAAGCCAAATTATCTGATAACATGGGAGTATGCAGTAACTGAAATTTCCCCAGGTATAAGGTTGTACAAACACAGCGAAAAAAGTTAATCAAATGTGTATCATTCTGCCATCCGCTTTCTTTTAAGCCATTTTTGTTAGGGAAGATTTTGCGAGAGTGTGGATTAACCAATGTAAAATTAATAGCTATTTTCTTTCGTATTAATACCCATTGCGTCACACAGTCAAGCTAACACAAAGCACAATGGACAAACGATAATTAACAATAAATAACTCAAATTTGACATTATATGAATATATGATAGATATGTTTATTTAGAAAAATGCAATGAGCATATCATTTCACATAAATAAATAAAATACTATAAATACAGTATGTCAATAGTGATAAACATTATATAATGATAATAATAATATTAATAATAAATTCTTTATTTACAGAAGGTAACATATTAAGATTAACAATAATTGTGTTTATCTTATTTACAATATGGACTTCTATTAACAAGATAAACAACCAAAACACACACACAAACAAACAAGCATTCACACACGCTCACTCACAAACAATAGATTGTACATTAACATCAGGATGTCTGACAATATTGACTTTTTACATATCGACAGACACTCAAATAAAATATTTCAAATTAAAAAAAAAAAAAAACTTTAAAGGCATTATTCAATAGCACAGTAAATGTCAATTGAAGGAATAAAAGTTGTATACATGAAATAATGTGTATGACCAATTCTAATATAGATAAATAGACAGTTTATTTAAGAAAAATGGCATAATGCCCATGGTTTCACTCGAACAAGTAAAATACATACACTTATAAACATACATATTCACATACATGAAACTATTTCAATTCTGATATTATAATGCTAGAATATTACATAACACAACTATGAGTGAAAAGTAGAACATAATATCGAAACTTAATAATTCTTATAACGTGTAACTCAATTAACAAATTGTCGTTGATTGCAACTAGTAGTAAGCCGCGGCCGTGGCCCAGTGGTTAGTGCGCTGGACTTGTAACCCGGCGATCCTTGTGGAAGGGTAAGTTAGTACTGGTTAGAATTCAGTCCTGGAAAAATTGGTTAGGTGAACCGGCCGCCGTATATAACTGAACTATCGTTGAGAAACGGCGTTAAACCCGATGAAACAAACTGCAACTAGTAATGTTTGTATTTGCTTTTAAAAGCACTTACAGTTTTAACTGAGCGGAATATTATTCCAGATATGTGCACTGTAGTATGAGAACGAATCTTTGTAATAGTTTGTCTTATGCTGCGAAATAACCAAGTTATTACATAAAGATGATTTGAGTCTGTAATTTGCGTTTTGTGAAAATGTTAATGACCCAGATAGATAATGCGGCGCTAGATTATGCAGAAATTTGAAAACTAAAACTGCGGTGTGGTATTTGCATCTATCTTGGAAAGGCATTCATTTCAATTCCATAAATAAATCTTTAGATGACGTTCTTGGCGGTTTATTTAGTATTATTCTTTCCTAACTGTCCTCTTTGATTCTCCTAGTTATTCCTTGTGGTCTGCTGGGCCATTCCTTGCGCCTCAGTTCCTTAATATGTGTACCGTTTGACCTTCTTTAGAGCCTTATGTTTTGTGGATTGTTGTTTTTCCGGAGATCTGCGTGGGGAGGCATTGTCTTATGTATGTGGCTTTCCCTGTAGTTACGTATTCTCTCTCCTTTTTTCAGCACGCTTCTGTAATCTTGTAATTTTGTTTATTGTAGATTCAGTACCCCATATTGTACAACAGTAATCAAAAGTTGTCATGATATACGCATTATAAAACATTATCTTCATTTCAAACGACAAATAATACACTATTCGTTTTAGAAGGCGCAATTTCATATTAAACTTTACACAAATCTTTTCCGCTTGTTTATTCCAATTTAATGTGTTGTCAACATATACATCAAGGATTTTTTGCACAGTTACATTCTCTACTTGCACACCATTTATATTAAGTGCTAGCTCACCAACATTCTTCAATTTATGTTTGCTACCTAAGAGCATACATTTTGTTTTAACAGGATGAAGAGACATATTATTTACATGACACTAATATGAAATATTATATAATACATGTAATATCAAATAATGTTGTTCTAAGTTCTAAGATTTAATAGAACTAACTCATACACGTATATTTACTTTTTAATTAGTAATTACTAAGTTAATTGGTAGGTAAATAAATAAATATAACGCCTTAAAGTTGCGGCATTTACCGTTTTGTCTTTTGTGTTTGAGTCAATTGGCTATGAATTGGTGTTATATTAAGGAACATAACTCGTACTAAAGCAGACATCTGATGTGCGATGTGTCGGTACTGTAAAAATACATGTACTTGAGAAAAAAATTCTTTGTTTTTAAAAAATACCCGAGGTCATCCGATTGCAAAGAATACAACAAAAACAGAAGCGGTAGTTTCTTATACATATTGTTCAATCTCTCTTCTAACAGAAGCCATTATAACAAATATTTCAGGTCGTATATATCAGGAATTGGAGCAACTATTGTACCTTAGTTTTGTCAAAGAAACAAAAGTTTGGCACAAACTTTCGATGAGTTGATACGGTATGCCAACCATCTTCTATAACATCGCTTCTTTAACACAATAAAAGAAAGATGCTTAATCATACTATTTATATGAAACACAGTAAGCTAGTGGTAGTTGTAAACACAGTAAGCTAGTGGTAGTTGTAAACACAGTAAGCTAGTGGTAGTTGTAAACACAGTAAGCTTGTGGTAGTTGTAAACACAGGAAGCTAGTGGTAGTTGTAAACACAGTAAGCTTGTGATAGTTGTAAACACAGTAAGCTTGTGATAGTTGTAAACACAGGAAGCTAGTGGTAGTTGTAAACACAGTAAGCTAGTGGTAGTTGTAAACACAGTAAGCTTGTGGTAGCTGTAAACACAGTAAGCTAGTGGTAGTTGTAAACACAGTAAGCTAGTGGTAATTGTAAACACAGTAAGCTAGTGGTAGTTGTAAACACAGTAAGCTAGTGGTAGTTGTAAACACAGTAAGCTAGAGGTAGTTGTAAACACAGTAAGCTAGTGGTAGTTGTAAACACAGTAAGCTAGTGGTAGTTGTAAACACAGTAAGCTAGTGGTAGTTGTAAACACAGTAAGCTAGTGGTAGTTGTAAACACAGTAAGCTAGTGGTAGTTGTAAACACAGTAAGCTAGTGGTAGTTGTAAACACAGTAAGCTAGAGGTAGTTGTAAACGCAGTAAGCTAGTGGTAGTTGTAAACGCAGTAAGCTAGTGGTAGTTGTAAACGCAGTAAGCTAGTGGTAGTTGTAAACACAGTAAGCTAGAGGTAGTTGTTAACACAGTAAGCTAGTGGTATTATAAACACAGTAAGCTAGAGGTAGTTGTAAACACAGTAAGCTAGTGGTAGTTGTAAACACAGTAAGCTTGTGGTAGTTGTAAACACAGTAAGCTAGAGGTAGTTGTAAACACAGTAAGCTAGTGGTAGTTGTAAACACAGTAAGCTAGTGGTAGTTGTAACACAGGAAGCTAGTGGTAGTTGTAAACACAGTAAGCTAGTGGTAGTTGTAAACACAGTAAGCTAGTTATAATGTTGAAATGTGTTGTTTACAACTATCACTAGCTTACTGTGTTAACAACAGTGTAGGAAAATCGCATCACGTGCCGAGATTTTAGGTATATTCAAAACGTACATTCGAGATGTTGCGATTGTCTCCTTTGGTAAATGTATGATTCAAACTTTTGTGAATTTAGTCTTTCTCTTAATCAGTTTATAAATGAAAAACGGTCTCACATATACTTGTATACAATGTCCGCGATTTATGTTCTAAATTAACACTGTTCGGTTCCGATATAGTATGAGCTTTTGTTGCGACTTTGCATTAAAACATCCGTGCGCAAATCTTTCGAAAGGGAAATATACAACCATTTCAAAATTACAACACGGCATTTATGAGTCTCCATACAATTCTAAATGGATCTATTCACTTGCGTAAAATGTTTATTACCGGAGTCAATCATTTGTATAAAAATCATTTTATTCCGCCTTTTACGATGTTTACACAAATTTGGCAGAGAATTTCCCCATCTTTTGTTACTAAACGCGTTTTCAATGAAGAATGTGTTTTCTTAGCGACTCGGGCGTTATTAGTTCAAATCATATGAAAAAGCGGCAATCCTTGCGGAAAATCTAAATGTAACACTTGGATAAGGCAAAATACTGATGTGCTTTCAATGGATTATGACAAATCCCGAGTATTAATCAATCTTCACACTGGATCCCTCTTAATTACAAGATGTCTAAAACTTACGTGCCTATAAATGTGCACAATTGCCCTTATTTACTAACTGACAGTTTATCTGATGCCGAAATAGTCTCGGAGAACCACGTAATAAAAGAGATTTCAGCATTAATTGTGCAGCCCGGAGTCTCCCGGTCTCTTCTTCCCGCCATCAATATCCACAGATCACGTGACGCTTGTCAATCATGGCGGCGATTTCCATTTAGAAGATTGGTCGGGACACAGAGAACCATTTGTAAACGTCAATTACTTTATATGTATTTAATGTTTACCCATAAATCTAGTAATCTTCACACAATCATGGTTTTAGAAAGAATTCCATCAGATTCGGCGCTAATCAATTCTCTCAACATTTTATTTGTGTATTTTCGACCTTTAACACGTAAAAGGTTTTCGGTCGTTAATTCTCACAACAAATGATGCTCCAATGCTTCTAGAATGGCTCTAATTTTCTAAATGAATCGCAACATTGGCTCTCCATATTCATTTCTTGGAAAAAGAAAGAAAATTCTTGACGACTTATCTATTCATTTGCCGGCTAGGGCCAACTCGATCGTTCATAGCTCGTTAGTGAATTGGGCGTACATTTTCTTTGCCGCGTAACAAGACTGGCTTCAATAAATCTCCGGCTATACAACTTGATCATATGGAGCGTATCTAAATGTGTCACAATTTTACGATTTATATTTCCATCATTTGAACCAAAAACCTCTAATAAGATTGTAACGTATCATGCTCCACAAGACTATTCAATAATTCGATATTTGAGGTGATACTGGCTCGCATTACCCGAAATTTCGACATTTCGATAATGTATACGCTGCAGACACCAGCTGCTAAGTTTCAATATGTAATAGGTGGACATGTTTAAACACAACGTCGAAGCATTAAGAGCGCTGCTATGGGATTTACAACCTCTTCTGTAAGTGACGTCATTTCAAGAAAACGCAACATTTTATGTCACTATTTGCAAGCAGGAAACAATATTTACTCCATGTAGTCATTCCATTTTCATAATTATTGCCATACGGGGCAAATATTGCTTACTGTCAGTACATAGTGACGTCACAAATAATGGTGACGTCACAAATAATGGCGTTGTAATCAGTTCTTAGATTAGAATACAGAAAGTTTATTATTTATATTCAGTTTAACTTTGATGAACAGGACAGAACATACATTATATGTATGATTTAAACAATATGTTTCTCATCCAATACATAAATAAATACATATAAATTCATCTATATAAAAGTCATATTTACATGGTAAACATCCAAGGGAATGATTGAACACATTTAACATATACAGTTGTTATGAACACAAATTGTAGAAGAGCGGTATAGCAAAAACATTAGCGTACATTCTAGAAAAAGAACAGTACATATAAATGAACATAAATACACAGACATGTGCATTAATTGCATTAATTTATGATGCAGAGATGATGCAATATACAGTAAACCTCACTTAAAGGCCACCTCAATAATAAGACCTTATCAATATTAAGAACACAATTTTCAAGTCCATTTTCGCTTTTTTGCTCTTAAGTCAACCTATTAAGACCACCTCAATATTAAGACCAGTTTCAAGGATCCCAATGGTGGTCTTATTATTGAAGTTTTACTGTTTTAATCATCTATTTGTAGATCGTGGTTATAAAGTGTGGGCGCAATAAATGGCAAACTATGAACACCATCCCCCACGTTTATTCATGAATCTACTACACATATATTATTATTTCATGAATTCTACTTCACAAACTGTTCTGGTTTACCAGTTTATTTGTTTTTACCGCCCAACCCAAGTTTATGACCAGAAAAGTAAGCACATTAATTTCCAAGTAAATAAAGATTTGGTTCCGTTTACCATTTAACAATACTACATATATCAAACACATACAACCATAAATCTGGTTATTGTATTCAATGTACACTGTCATATATGCTTTAATATTTCCCGTACTTGGTTGTAATTGGTAATGTTACAGTTAATGCCAAAAAGGTGAACAAATCTGCCGCAAGTTTATATCCTGAAATGTGATAGCGCCGTTGTAAATTTAATAATATAGTGATATCGATACGAACTTGCAATAGGAAAACGAAACGGATGCTTGTGACAATACAAACGGAACGCGTTTATAACTGATCTGAATAGCGTGTGTATTTGCGTTTATTTATCGAAGCCACACTTTTCCTATATGGGCGACGCCTCCGGAAGAATGTTAGTCATTTTAGATGCATGATACAGAATATGCCTCAGTACCAGAAACACTCCTGGTTCTTTTACGTACCCAATATAAGCATCTTACACGAGACCTCGGTTTTTGTCTCATCCGAAAGACTGTAAGTACTGTTAGTGGTGGAGCGGGTTATCGAACCTGCGACCCCTGGATTACTAGTCCAGTGCGTTACCACTGGACCACGGATCCGCTCTCAGCAATGTGATAGTGCGGTTGTAATTTTACTAATACATGTATAGGGATATCGATACGAACTTGCAACCGTAAACCGGATCGGATGATTGTGACAATACGAACGAAACGAGTTTATAATTGATCTAAACAGCGTTTCTTTCCGCTACATTAAACAGTAAAAGTGGCAAAAGTGGCTGAAAATATCCATCACACTTAAATACAATTAATTTTTATATATGTTGAAATTCCAATAAATGTCGATATCTTTAAAATCTTAAGACTGCAGTGTTGTTTATCATTGAATTTCGATAATAATATTATGGCATTACAGTTAAGTAAACGTTTGTTGATGTCGTTTTGAGTATTGTATCCTCTCAATACAGACGCGTATTACATCATTCAAAATTGTTCGTCGAGCAATTAAATCACGTAATTGTATACAAAATAAGTCAAATTAACTGATCCAACAGTCCATCTTGATTAACTGACTTGCATGCTTTTACACTACTATGAGCCGAGCCGAGCCGAGCCGAGCCGAGCAGAGCCGAGCCGAGCCGAGCCGAGCCGAGCCGAGCCGAGCCGAGCCGAGCCGAGCCGAGCCGAGCCGAGCCGAGCCGAGCAGAGGAGCAGAGCAGAGCAGAGCAGAGCAGAGCAGAGCAGAACAAAACAAAACAAAACAAAACAAACATATATTAATCTAATTCATGTTTTAAACATCTCTGAATTGTCTATATTCCGTGCAAACTGTCAGAGTAACGTCTGTTAGGAGACGCACATTTTGCCTGCTGTTTAGGGGTTGCAGATTTACCGGAAAATTCTTACCACAGTTAAATGTAAGCGGTTGTTGATACAGAGATGGTCGCTCAAAGTACTAAATATACAAATACACAATTGCTGACATTGTTGATAATCTAATGTGAAATGTATCCACTGAGGGTTACATACTCACATAAGTTTCGTATGCTTATACATGTTCATTTAGTTATTATTATTGATAAAAAGTTCATTACATTTTAAATGAAATGTTAATAAATTAGCAAAATACCTAAGGAACTTAATAGTTCTATCTCTGTTATCATGCTCAGTGTTATTTTAGAATGTTTTGGGAATTTATTATTTCCGATAGTTTTATGTCTACTAGACTGAAAGAAAAGAAATTGTACTCGTCTTCCACCCTGTTCTTTAGCGCAAGAGAACACACACAATTAGAAAATATCTACACAGGCACGCCCGTGGTTTCCACTATCTATTTTCAGTGTGTGCGCAGAAATTCTTACTTTCCCTTTCAGCAGACTATTCTCGACAGCTCTTGGATATTTACGTACCACTTTGTTACTCTACGAACACCCTCTAGTGTATGTCAAGCGGAGCACTATGTGGCAAAATTCAACATTTTGTGAGGTCAAAAAAATAGTTCTCGTAAAACGGATTTAAATTCAACAACTTCGATAAATTCACATAAGAAATGGATCATCATTTCTAGTTAAAAACTCACATATTTCAGTCTTCATATAGCTTAAATATGTGATTCTAATCCCGTTTCATCAGCTCTCCAGCGTTCACGCCGCCATATTGTTGTTTAAATGATATTCAAATGGTATTTCCGAAAGTAGTGCCTTACGAACATCCAATGCACTGGACGTAGTTGGCCGAGGTTTTCCGAATGTCAGCAGTCAAGATTGTTTTCAGTATGGTTCATAGACTTTAGCGTATATTCAATGTTTTATAACACGTACAAGGGTACTGATATAGTACAGTATAACTTATAAATAGTTTACTAGAAATGTATTCATTGTAATCTAGTTACAATGCTTGTTTTGTATTGCCTGCGACATGTCCAACTCGAGGTTGCGTGTAATTTATTATACTTTTATATGCGCATTTATAATCATCTAAAATCTGTTCATAGACATGTCTTTAAGATAACAGCCTGGCATCACAACAAAAAACACATATTAATTGTTTTAATCGTAATTTTAATACATATTGTTCGATTAAATATATTCTAAGAACAAAAATCTGTAGAAATTGAAGAAAATGTACATATCGTTAAATATTGGTAGAAAACAATGGCGGTTCTTTGTTTACATGGGCACAAAATATGTCATTGCGTTTATATCGCGGATATCGATCGTTAGTGAGTTAATTTACGGGGACGTTTTGTGTACAAGGTTTGACTAAGTATTTGAAGTCAAAATACTTTTTCCATGGATAATTCTTCCGCAAACCATGGATTAAACATGCATATTTTCCATTTGAATGCTGTTTCTTATTTAACATGTTCATGTAAAATACTATTGTATTACCTTTTACGAAAATGTGAATAACGTGTTGATTTTATGTACACGTTTATTACAATAACAATGTAATACAATATTTCCGCAAGGAGAAACAAACTACTTGAGTGGATAACATAATACAGTCTAGGGCGAATTTCAACGAAACAGGGTGAAGGAAATTTTATAATTTGTCCTCACAATATATGTCTCATTAAAAGAAAAATATTGCTCTAACTTAATACTCAGTACATTTAAAAACCCAAAATGTAAGATTTCTCAAATGTCATGAACTTACCTAGAGATACAAGATAACAACTTAACATAACATTGTTCTATTTTGCGCAATGATAAACGCTAAATATTCTTTCAATCAACGGATATTTCAAAATATCAAAATGAGTTCAAAACACGCTAAAATGACATTTAAAAGACTGGTACAAAAGTGTGCGTTTTTAAATGTACTGAATAAGTTTTATTATGTCTGTCATCTTAAATAACGCATGTTAAAGTTTGATCTAAATCTGCACAGAGCGAACAGAATCGAATACAAAGTGTAGGTATCACAAATACAGATATTTTAAAGATGTATCTGGCTCATCTGAACATAAAATGTTTGAATTGGCTTTATCCAGTATTGTTGTTACATTGGCTAAAACATCTCTAATAAGAACCATTGCAATGTAAAACCGATTGAAAAAAATATGTTTTATCTTATTACTGACAGTCAAAACCTGTAAAATAGCATGATTATTAAACAAACTGGAAGTGTTTTTTTTAAATTTGATGATGTACAAGCATCTTTCTTCAACAAATATGGATTACTACATTATGAGTTCATTCTTTGTTAATGCATGTTTATTGATGTTTTAACCATAGGAAAAATATGTTTCATGTTTGGTTAGGTAAACAAATGAAAAAAAAATGAGCGTAGTATTACTTTAAAGATTTTGCCTACAACTTTATTGTTGGGTTCCGTCTTTTGTTTCTTGGTAAAATACCAAGATACAACAATATTAAATTGACAATACAACAAGGAAAGATTTGTGCTCATACTAATCTAGCTAAAAATGATTCCAGTGCGATAGAAATCCAGTCGGACCTCGTTCATTCGAATTCATCGGGTCCGAAATTTTATTTCGAATATATACATGGTTTCGAGAGCCAATTTCAAATTGACGTACGTAAGATGATACATCGGGACCTGATATTTATTTCGGATGATACCATGTATTCGAATAGAAGGTTGTCGGATAATCGAGGTACAACTGTATGTTATGCTACGTGAATTATTTTAATCGCACGGGTGTTGAGAAAAGGTGAAATGGAAGTTTGGTATTTTAGCTCTTGCTGTAGTTGGAGATAACATTAAGTGTACATGTATATGAATGTTTGCAAAGTCTGTGTCAAAATTAATAACATGTTTTGAGATAGACTACACAAGAAATATTATCAAATAAAGGAACCATAATTGAAAACGGCTATGTTTAAAAGAGACAACGCAATTCAGTAACTTATCATGTGTCCATTTTGGTCAGCGAGTGTATTTCTATTCACATATTGTTTTGTTTTGTCAAATGTACATGTAGTAGTATAGTGCCGTTTTATTAACCGCGAACGGATGAATATAAATTATTACCTGGACCAAAACATTTCAAAATAGGTGAATTGAGATGTTCGTGTTTTGTCCGTAAGCTTGACGGAGAAAAAGTCATGGTTGTGTTTTGCTAGAAAAGTAAACCAAACCGCAGTTAAAGTTTTTCTCATGAGAGCATTTCCTTACCTAAGTTGACATGGGTCGGTCCTGAAAGTTCATACACCTGTTCGCGGTCAATCTAACATCACTATACACGTAACTACCGTGACAGTTTTTAATTACAATTATACACAGTTATGTAAATTTATTAGGACAATATATTGTGTATGTAGACGATCCACCCAACTGTACACGGTGTGATAAAATCGTCATATCTTCAACTAACAACAGTAGCGCTAATTTTGCCATGCAATTAATTACATTTTTAGGATAATCATTAACAGTATATTCCTCCTTTAGTTGCTATTGTTCCTTTATTCAACCCACACAAGTGTATGAATAGAAAATACAGCGTTCGCTCAGTTTTACGGAAAAAATCATATCATATTGCATTAAAAACTTATTTTCTGAAGAAATATAGAAACAGTACAAATGAGTAATATTTTATTACAAGCTCATATATTTTTCCTGATACTGAAATGAAAAATAACGAAGACTGAATGAAAAATGAATGCAAGTTACAAAGTTGATATTCGTACAAACATAGTCATTAAGATAATCTCTGACAAAAATAAGTAATTGATTAAGGACACTATTGGTATTTACTCCAACGTGTGTAAAACCACGTGATGTTTCGATTTTAATTCTGGATCTATGTTGTAATTCTAACAAAAATCAGTATTGTTTATTATTTATATTTTTTATTTAAACATACAAGCACACTCTCTTCCTGTAGTCAAGGTGATTGGAACATTTTAGCAAATTTTAAAAACTATTAGTTAACAACTTAAACATATCCCTATTGAAACGTAATTTACAAAGGATGAGTTCTTTTCTTAAAATCTTGTTTTATCGTTAAAACAATTCATAAAGGATTTCACAACAGGTGTATCCCATCATCTAAAAATCTTAAATATTCAATTAAATGGCTGTTTCCCTTTTATAACCGTTTAACCTTTGTCAACCTAATCATTATTATTTCTATGTCTCGTACATTTGAAGTTTCGCCCGAGAAAAACGCTCATTTATTACGAAACTATTGAAATAATACGCACACATTTTGTTGATTATCTCATTATATATGATATGCTTTATTTTTCAAAATCCAATAAGCCTTGCAGCCCATGAGGACAACATATTTACAAATATATACAATCATATGTAAACATATACGGAGAAGATTATGTTATTAATTATAACAATGTAACATAAATATAATTATAATTGAAACAATCATATTATGTACATATAGATGTACGATGAAAAAACACGTCCTTAGCACAATTTGATAATGATTATTCATTCAATACATCACTTATTTCTCATTATATATATATATATATATATATTAATGTATGTATTGTCTTAAACAGAATAATATAAATAATTATCATATATAATTATATAACCATCCGTAAAGCATATTCAATAAAATAAAAATATGTTCCTTAATTTTGTTTAAGTCCTTGCTATTAGTTAATTAAATTCTCAATAATGTCGGTATAATATTTATTTCATAAGGATGTAATTGTGCCGATGTTGTAATATTTTCATAAATTATATGATTGTCACATGAGCATGTGAAAAATATTACTTAAGATGATTTTAAACAGCAGCACATTTAGAAACAAACAATCACCATCTGTGAGATAAAATTTGGTAACCTGCATTGTGTACAGAAATTAGGGTTAAAGACCGAAATTGGTCGAATTTGCTCGTTCCAAATTCTGGAAATAGAAAATTAATCAACATAAAATGGATGAAAGATTTTTGGTTAATTAGTCCGCTATTTGCTCAAGTGTCCAAGTCCTTTTCAAGCATCTAATGAATTCTTGAAGAATTGAAATTATGCCTTACTACCATCCGCCCAAAACATGACAACAGATTTTCGCGTTAAAACGCCGTGAATTAATTAATTAAGATGTCGTCATGCATTCCGCATGAAAGTCGCTCTCCTTTAATGGAGATATGGAGGCTAGGAAGATAGTCTTAAGCCTGCCTCTTGAATTAAGATAAAATATTACCCGGTCTAAGATTGGCTGACGATATTTGTCCAAAGATAACGAAATGACTTTCAGTAGCTTATTATTTACATAAATTCAACCAATCAGCGTTCGTCCGCTCTATCTTATAAATTTGGTAATCTTAAATAATATGGCTCTGAACACGTTTTGGACAATTACAAGAAATATTCGATTCGAATCTGCGGATAAAATCGTGTAATGGACTTACACTTTCCTCGTGACATTTAGCTGTGTACGTTTACGAACATAGATGTTTGCTTCCCCCAAAAAAGTGTGCTTAATAGATAATTCTACGTGATTTAAGGGGAACAGTTTCCTACCTATTTGTGGTATTTTTTCACATTTTGCTGTTTTTATCGTTCGGACAAGTGGAGCATTTAACATGAAGGGATCTTTCAGTATAGATTCGTTACTTTCTAAGAAGACCGGAGACCATCTTCCATCACCACCAGCGTCTTCGGCGACTCTAACATCAACCGTGTCTCCTAGAATTTCTTCTAATGGCTCCAGCCACCCTTCGTCACCTAGCCCAGAATGTAGACTTTCTCCGGAGATTTCGTTACACAGTAAACACCAGGGTTACAAGAATAACCTTATACCGCGTCCAGGACTATTAAATATACATCATCAAGCGATGTTACAATCAAACCCTGTGGCATTGCAAGGACTTTTACAAGCGCAATATTTAAACGCATTAAACGGACAACATTCACAAGCGCATGCTCATGGACACGGGCACCTCGCGCCACACCTTCAGAATGGGTCTGCTTTCCACTCCCCGGCGGATCATGCGTACAAGATGGCGGCACATCTACACGCTCACGCACAGTCGGGGTCTGTGCAGCCCTATCTCAATGATTGGATGTCCAGGGGCGGAATGCTGATGTCCAGAATGATTGATTATACAGGTAATTATTTGTGATAAAATATAAACATTCACGTATACTGATTTAGCGCAGTCTTTACACTGTTATGTTCTGTAACGTGTTCCGCATAGCTTATACCTTTAAACCCTGCTATAAACACATACGGTAGATTTGCAACAATCAGCTATCGTTGCGTTTTTTATTGTTTAATTCAAAATTATCGCATGTCTCTAAGTCAATTCAATGGTACACAACAATGTTCGCCTTTTGTTTAAATTATATTTTTTTCTTAATTTTATCGTTATAAAAATTTACTTACTAACAAAAAATCTGCGGTTAAATAAATTTATGTTTAGTAGTATCACGGACATATAAACCATGGTTCATATGTCCGTGGTAATATGTTATATACCTGTGTTGTCCTGGCTTTTAGCGTATTTAGAAAAAAATAAGTACCATAGCTGTAAGTTTATAAAATATGATGAAAACGGACGATACCATATATGTGCGTAGTCGAGCTTATCAACACACATAGTCATTGCAGTTTTTGTATTTAAATAGTTTTGTGTTCAAATAAGAATATTACTAACAATGTTAAATAATATAAAAATCTAACTATTGTTTGAAAGTTATAAAAGGAAAGCAGATTTTCAATGACAGTAGTTTTACTAAGACCACAAACATTCAAACTATTTGAACCTTTAGTTAACACCTGAACACACTCACAGAGATTAACTAAGTAAACATGTTACTCATACAAAATATCTTTGAAGATGTTATGTTCAATAATTTATGTAGCAATTTCCTCTGATAATTATATAAAATTTCCATGGCAATCCTATTTTATGTATTTTATAATATTTCATACGAGTTTTCCAACTGTTAAACTTTTAATTTATTATTTTATGAATGAAAACAAACGCTAAAATAAATTAGAAAATTTGTTTTTATCTTCCTATTGGAAAGCATTTAAATTTTTCATTAAACTCATAAAAAAATAACTGGAATGATTAAATTCTGATTTGCGCCCGTTCAACATTGCAATATGTAACCGTATAAAAATGAGAGTAATTCCAAGGTTGTCGGACAAAGCAGTATATATACTCAGTACATTTAAAAACGCACAATGTAGGATTTTCATTGACTGACTTTTAGGATACAAGAAATACACGATATTGCATGTGTATGCAACATGTTAGCTAAATTTCATGACAATCGACACGTCTTTTCATAAGTAATGAGTTTCAAAAGTAATAAAATGGAATTTGAAGAAGCATGGGTCGTACAAAATTGTCTGTTTTTAAATGTACTCAGTATTAACCATTCTGAAGGTGTGGCGCAATGTGCCCGTGTCCATGAGCATGCGCTTGTGAATATTTGGGTTGTTTACATGTGCAATACCGTGCATGTGTTGATGTGTTCGAATCCGTTAACTCGATGTAATGATATACATGTACGTGTATAATATTGAGATATAAAACAGTTAAAGTATTTCAATGTTATACATTCTCTTTTTAAAGCTGGTTAGATATCGTGCACTATTTCATGAGAAAATATATGTCAGCATCATCAATACCGCAAACCCCATATCTCTTTTAGGTCATTAGACTTAAACCAATTACATTTACATTTTACATTTTATTTATAGCTAAAATTTTGCACCCTTTAAACTAAATACAACAATTTTGTCAATATTGCAAACACTAATAATTGATTCCTATTATTAAGTTAAACATTTGTAGTCGCACGCTTGTTCCTCTGGGTTTATTCAAAATAAAAGACAAAAATCCCCGATTTTTCTGCACACAAACCCTATGTATATTTCGTCCGAATATGATTTTAGTATGCATAACGAATGTTCAGTGCTAATTAATCACTTTCCTCACTCCAATAAGTATTTTTTATTCTTATCATAAAAATCTTAACACATGACACATTTTTGGTTAAGAAAACGTACAATGCATACACCAATGTATGCTTAATTCTACAAACAAACGGAGTTAAACACGCATTTGCTCATACATTCGAAAATTTACATTTAAAAACAACATCCTATGTATGCAACAGTCAATAGATACACAATCATAATATCATAAAAACGTTTCGTGTTCTTTGTATTTAAGTTAATCAAATTTCATAAAATAAAAAAAGATAATTTGTATTTAATATTTATAGGACAATTATTTTTACAAAATGTACCGATTAATTCATAATATATTTCCAGGGAACTAAGTGTATGAGAGACACTTTGTATTAATGTAGGTGTACTAAAATGAATGTTTATATTTCCCAAGGAATTATGCATAATTTGGTCTGTGCAGAAATTACAAATTGAAACTCCTTAATTTGGGAACGTCCATGGTACCGGCACGACCATAGTACCGAAACGACCACAGTACCGAAACGACCGTAGTACCTAAACGACCACAGTACCGAAACGACCATAGTACCGAAACGACCGTAGTACCTAAATATCATAGTACCGAAACGACCATAGTACCGAAACGACCACAGTACCGAAACGACCGTAGTACCTAAATATCATAGTACCGAAACGACCATAGTACCTGAAAGACAATAGTACCGAAACGACAAGAGTACATAACGAGCATAGTACCTAAAGGTACATAATACCAAGTTAACAAGTTTATTTACAAGTACCGCAACGTGCCAAAACGTCTGTAGTACTGAAACGCCAACAGTACCGTAACTTCCATACTCACATAATGCAGAAACTCACTGCTTACTGGGGTTCTGTCAATCTGTTTATCCTGATATTATTGACAGAGATTTGGTACCGTTTCTGTAATGGAATAATCATATTTTAAAATAAGTTTTCCTCATTTGTGTTCGGCAAAAACACACAAATGAATCTATTGACCGAACAAGTAACTTTTAATTGAGTTATCAGTGTTCATTCTTTTACTTATCTAAGCGATTTCCTTTGCGAATGAATTAATGAAGCCAAAACACTGAAAATCATTGTTGCTCGGACTATGCTGGACATTGATTTATTGAGTGTTTTAATTGACTCCAAAGTTTGCCTTCACCAAAGCAATGTTGGTATCTGTAGAAAGGTTGTAAAATATTGTGTAAACTATTTAAGTTGATTTTACTTTTGTATTCCAGACAAATTGTGTCAAGTACAGTAAAACTTCAATAATGCGACCACCCTTAGGCCCTCGACATATATAGTCTTATTATTGAGGTGGTCTTGATATTGAGGTTGAATAAAAAGCAAAAAAGTGAAAATGGACTTGAAATTTGTGATCTTAATTTTGAGGTGGTCTTATTATTGAGGTGGACTTTCGGTGAGATTTTTCTGCAAGTGTGTAATGATTACACGACGTAAGCTCATATATATAATTAGTTGATATTATAATAATATATGTTTCCAATATATATCAGGAAAAAGTATTAAATACGCAGAATAGAACTCTAATTTTAATTGACAAATAATATCTTAAGACAAGACCAAGTCTGGAATTTTTAAAATAACATTTTTTTGTGTTCTATTCACATTTTAAAGGTTGAAAACTGGCGACATTAAGTTAAAGGCGCACAATAAAGGATTGTCGATATATGCACACACAACATGTGTGATTAGCTACTGTGATTTTAAATTCAGGAATTACGTTTGCGCAGCGTTCAATATCGGAGGCCATTAGTCACGAGTTGTATTTGGCACCGAGTAAAAAAATATACCCAAGGATGTAATGACGTCACTAGTCTGAATATCTCGATAAGATTTACGTCAAACTGGTCATTTATAAACACATATCTTTGACATGCCGAAATAAACTTGTTGAATGTATGTACAATAAATATTATTACCATTTAAAAGTGAGCTAACCTTGATAAAGAGAAAGAAATCGGGCAACCTGTAACATGACAAACGGCGACTGTTTGTCATTACCCCTGTTTCCCTGGAAAGAAACCTCGCTTCCAGGAAATGAAAGGAATGCCATTAAATTAACTTAAATGGCCTGAAATCTTCAATATCGGCGTCGCTTCCTCAATGATGATGACAACTTAGGATATATGACTCTATACTTTCATACTCATAGTAAAATTGTTTTTCTAAGCTCGGTCATATTCTGTCAAATTCTGGGGAGGGCCCAAGATACTGTTAAGAAAACCTTTGACCCAACATTTTGTATGTATTTATTGTTTATAATGTTGTGTAAATATTATGCATGCGTGCATATGTACCGTCTCCCGTGGCATCCACCTTAGGAGCGGAAGGTCGAATGTTCGAATCCCGGCAGGGGTCCGTTCTGATATGGCCGTTTGGAGAGCCACCAGCAAGTTAATAATGGTTACCATGTGCCTACCTGTCTGATGCCTGTCATTAAAGGATAGGAATCGGGAAGTAAATGTGCTCAGAAAGTAGGTGTCTCATGCGTCATAAATAGCTGGCCATTTAAGTAGGGGTGACACTATAATAAATAAACACTTAGATGTATACAATGCATGATAAAACATGATTAAATTGACTTAGGACAGTTCACTACAGTATGGTTCTTAGCATCACTTTATTTGCTGACACAAGAATTATGGTCGTTGATGTTGATGCTGATGCTATACTTCTGCAAACTGTCTTAGTCTGAGGTATTCCGGAGACATCTGTTTTTGACGACATTTCTTAATTGTTTTGTGTTGTGAAATGAAAGAAACGCAAACCGCAAAATTCCAATCAGATATTAAAATGATGTCATTATAATTATAGCAAAGTACGAAATACACGAAATACCACTTATGTAATTGTACTTACTTAAAAAACTCTTTAGCCCCTTAGGTATTTTTTATTAAAATTTTGAAATTTATTTCGATGATATAATGTTTAAGATATATTATGCTCATTCTTTGGGGCCGTTTGCTTACTTAAGCAAACATGAAAAAACGTATTTCATTTAGTTGAAATATCAATAAAAAATTATAATTTATGTAAATTTTAAAAGAATGTATGTCTATAAAGCAAAATGCCCTTCAATTTGTGTTTTCATTTTTTGTGTTTTTTTACCATTATATAACTGTCTTCGCCATAAAGTTTGTAAAATGGCCAATTGCAATTATCTTTGCCGTTATGCCAAATACACTTTGAAACTTGAAAATAAATGCATTAACAAAGAATAAACTTGTTATGGATGCAACCGTATATGTCGAAAAAAGACGTTTGTTTTATCATAAAATTAAAAAACAACAAACAGTTTTTTAAGAAGTTGGATATTTTTCTAGTTTTGTATGTAAGTAATATGATAAAACGAGATAGTTTCAATGGTTTATACATTGCAATGGTTCTTATTAAAGATGCTTTAGCCAACTTGACAACACTACTGGATGAAACCCATTTAAAAAAATACCTTCAGATGAGCCGGGAACATCTTTAATATTTCTGTTACAGAACGCAATAAAGATTGATTTCTCATTATGAATTTATTTAAATGAAACTTAAATATTTATACAAAATCCTATTGCAAAATAATTTCAGACGATAATAGGAAAGTTCACACACACATATAAGTGATGTGCTATGTTCTTCAAACTCGTTTTAGATAGTTTATGGGAAAATAGTCCATCGAATTAACTTAATGATCCAAGCAGTGGACAGTTTTTGGGAATTAGATTCATAATCTTAAATCTACCAAACGATTCTTATCACTGGAAATAAATCACCTTATTTCGCAACTCTATAGAAAGTCTGATCCATTTGAAAATCGACTTTGTCACCTTTGAAAGTAAAGGAATAAGGGACACCAAATATTGACTATTCATTACAATCGTCCCTTCATTCATTAACTTTTGATAAACTATTCGGCGAGTTTAAACGTCTTTATGATTAAGGATTAAGAGTTATCGTAGCTATCTACATAAGGTTCACATAATGTTTCAGTGATGTTCTATGAACCCCCGACTAATCATAGCTAATATTAGGAAATCCTATTAGGGAGATAGCATTCACAGATTGGTGTGAACATGGCCCTGCAAAGGCCGAGACAAGACAATATTTAACTATGCACTGATAGGCAACCCCACGCTAATCAAATCAAATTCGCTATTGACTAAATGCATTGAAGTTTAGTGACTGTTTGATTAATTGTGTAATTTCATTTGCCTTTCAGAAGTATCTTATTTAATTATCATTTCCACTTGTTCTTCTAGTTCCGCCACTTTTATCGCGTTATCAAATGCATTTCATCCACAATAAGATATTATTATGTTCAAGTGCTCTTAAACAGTGAATTACAGATTACAAGAATTCCGCACCAATTGGTTGTAAAGCAATTAATCATAGTAATTAATAACCCGGCAATATTTAATTAATTTGCGGACAATTTAAGACCACCGTGTTTTATTTAAGGCTGTCTGTGTGATTTCTAACACATTAAATATCGTAATTCGATGTAAGATTTGAATAAGGTTCTACAGTCGGACCTCGTTTATTCGACAACCTTTTATCCGAAGACTTGGTATCATCCGAAATAAGTATCAGGTCCCGATGTATCTTAGGCACGTGGATATGAAATGTATTATTCGAAATATTTCGGACCCGACGAGTGCGAATGGACGAGGTCCGGCTGTTTTGAAATAAAAAAGGACAAACAAGATTTTTACACGGAATCACACTAAGCTAGTTGAGTTGTTCCTATTTTTATTTTCATATACGTTACTTCAAAGTAAAAGCAATATCTTGATGACTGACAGTTATTTACTTAAAGAACAGGGAATTACAGGTCATTTTGTCTGATACATTTATACATATTCTTTTATATTCTTTATCAGGTTCTTGTTAGTTCGCTAATCTAACACCAAATATAAGTTCTTGAAGATCTAAGTTGGAGAAATACGTATGAACCCTTGAGCCCCTTTAAATGCCTTATGTTTTATGGTCTGTTGTTTTCCCGGAGGTCTGTGTGGAGAGGCATTGTCTTATGTATGTGATGTTCCCTGTAGCAACTTATTCTCTCTCTTTTATGACGTGCAGAATTAAAAATATTGATACTATGAAGAATTTCTCAAGGTATTAAATGTCATATTTGAGACTCCTTTCAAACACCAAACGAACTTGTAATTTTCTTTATATATTCATAAAGCTTACGACTGTTTAATAAATTATCGTTTTTATTAGTCTCTGTAAGTAATATCGATATTTAAGAATCAAAGAATCGGAACAAAAAAATAAAAAAAAACGTCATAAGGATAGCAATACATATCAAAGTCCTGTGATAATAATGTAAAACATTCTACTTCAGATGTGCTGAATAATGGAATTCTATTTATAGATTCCGATTCTTTTTTTAAATTTCAACATTTTCCCGGAATTTTTGGCATCAAAACATTAAAAAACATAAAACGTTTACAGATGCAAAATGTGTATTTTAGAGCAATTATGACAAACAGATCGGTAACAGAAAATAGATTTCTTATAAATTTCGACGTCTGATTACCATGGAAACACGAATTGTCAGGCACCAAAATCACACAAAAACAACAAAAAACGTAAGCACAAAGCAATCGTCTTTGTATTTAGATGTAATTTTGTATAAATAGATAATAAAAGAGGCGCACGGGCGACTGTATGAGAATAAGGCATGAATATAACTATACATAATTATTCTGTGCACGAGATGCACGTGGTACTTAATTTTCATTATTTATCCTGAATTTCTCTTATCTAACCTACGGTAAACCAATGCCTAGTATATGGGTTAAATTAGCCGAATTTTCTCCTATTATTTCTTGTTTTGCTGTGAAATAAGTTTGAGGTTTTATTCAGTAATTCTAGTAGACGAATGCTATTTGAATCGAGTCAATGCCACGTCAATTACGAAACAACTTAAAATTGTATAAACTAAAAAAAATACCAACCACGATCACGGGGGAAGCATACTTTGTATATTGCTGAGGAAGCTGTATTATTGCCAACAATTTTAGCTGACTTTGCTAATTGCCAAAGCGAATATGGCCATTCAAGCTGGGTAGTATGGATATAAAACAATCATTTTAAATTTGCATTAACAAAAAAAATGGATTGTTTCTTCACTTCTGTGAAATTGTATATTGCTTTTAATGTCGTGTCTTCAAGTTTAGATATTTAACGTATGTTGTTAATATTAGTTCTACAGTATGTACTATGTTTCATATATAATCAATTCATTATAACTTAAAGAAATAATTGTAACTTTCACCTGTTTAACTTTTTTTATAAATATTCATGGATGTCCACATTGGAAATAAGACGGGCTTTGTATTTGTTATAATATGTTCTTATATGTAGTCAGTCGTGTGTGTTCACCTTCTGAAAATAAAGCTATTATATTTAATACACTTAAGCAGAGCTATATTTCTAGTATTTAGTACTATAAACCGCATTTATTTCCATGGTAAAATGATGCGCAAGTTAAGATTGTCGCCATCTCTCACGACTGCTATTGCAATAGTGAGTGTACTGGTGCGCAGCAAATGACCAGTGCTGACTGGTATAATCAATTTTATTACCTCCTTATTTAGCAATCGTAAACCAATCAATACTCTAGATCGGAGATATTGCCCCGCCTCTTTTTATTCATCTAACGGCAATTCTGAATCATTATTTGATTGTCTTAGAAACCTTAAAATTTCTTCACGTCTTAAATGGAACAAATCTGAGACGAAAGACTAACGTACATATCAGAGATATGGCTGAAGAATTTCCGTAGGTTATTAAATTAAATCTTGAAAATGTTCAACATTAACATAGTTAGACTGAATAGTTTATGTAATATATGAAACAAAAATAATAATTCGTCTAAAAAAACATTCAAATTAGTAGCAGAATCTAAAATTTTAAAAATATCGCTTATATGGTCACAAATCTTTCTAACAAAGTATGCTCCGTATGAACTCTGAAAAAAAAAGTTTTTGTGAATTTACTTTTTTTTATTAAAACACATGCTGTTTTTGGTATAAAGGTCCCATTTACCTCCTACTAACAATATGTTTTCTTTCATGTTTTATCAGTATGAACGTGTCAGAATACATTTAAACTAGCAATTCATACATCAAATATTATTGTAAATAACTGTATGCAGAGTCACAATGGCGACATAACTTTTCCTTAATCCGTGAGTTCTTTAATAAATAATGATCGATTTAGCGACAGAGGCGGAAACATGGCCTTAAATCACCATAAATTGTCATCCTTCTGTCTGAATAACAACAATTTAAAACAAATCCATGATAAAGCTTACAGAATAGTGGACAGTTTATTATAAATCAAAGCTCATTGTACGTGCTTAACGGGTAAATTCTGACCCGGGTAATGGGAAAACGCCGTACTGTATCCGCACCAGGTGTCTGTGAATAGTTTCGCTACCGTTAAATAAAATCATGCTTTATCTACGATGGGACTATCAACTAATTATGTCTAAATTAATCCAATAACATAAGATTAGTGATAAAACTTTCAATGTACCTCTAGAACGGTGACAAAAGTTTCAAAGGAACGTACAAGTGTTTTATGATATACCAAGTACCCGCGGTGTTAATCTACTTTTATATAGCTGTGTTTCCCTAACAACGAAACATCTGTCCACTGTCAACTTTACTGAAAGGAATTGTCGACTTTTATCGACGTTGTCCAATACAGAAAAATCCCTCTCCCTTGTTAAGATAAATCCTTAACAAACAGGGGAGATAAGGTGTCCCCTAACGGTGTATTAATCATTCAATAATAGAAATGTACAAGACATTACGCCACCTGGTGGTCCCCTAGTGAACAAATATGTCAATTAAAGTCTTCAATAGTTCCGAATGGTCTGACACTTAATTGATAGATTGCATTTTAATTAACTGAAACTATTATTCAGATTTTGCTCGCAAGTTAAGCCTGGAAAATAAACTTAAGCCGACGACAATACAATAAAGTTTTAGCGAAGGCTTATAAGCATTGTAACAAGTGAATACTATCATAGTCATACTTAACTTAGTCATGGTTAACTGTGAATAAATGATACACACAGTCAAACCTCGATAATAAGACCACCTTTGGGACTCTTGAAAACTGGTCTTCTTATTGAGGTGGTCTTAATATTGATGTTGAATAAAGAGCAAAACAGAAAAATGGACTTGAAAATTGTGTTCTTTAATTTGAGGTGGTCTTATTATTGAGGTGGTGTTATTATTGAGACGGTCTTATTATTGAGGTGGTATTAATATTGAGATGGTCTTATTATTGAGGTTATCATATTATTGAGGTGGTCTTATTATTGAGGTGGTCTTATTATTGAGATGGTCTTATTATTGAGTTGGTCTTATTATTGAGGTGGTCTCTCGTGAGGTTTTACTGTAGTATGATTATGTACAGAATTTTTAGAACGATGTGTACGATGTGCAAATGCGCAACATAAACACAAATATATTGTAAGTTTTATAAACATTCAGTCTAAGTCCAAATCTATTAAAATTACATTAAATACCCAATTCAAACACACATAATTATATTTATGTATTTAACCCTTCTTTAGACCTTTTATCTTCACTGCATAACGCCGTCGGATCGGTACTTGTAATGCAGCACAGTGTACATGTGTGAAGGTAATTACCACCGATTTACACAAAATTATGACTTAGGCTAATTAGTAAAAAAAATATACTATGTACCTATAAGCCTCGGCGAGGTTTGGGTGCCGTCAATCCGGTTTGGGCCGCCACTATTTTGTTACGGACAGTTCAAAAGCTGTAATAAGTTTGTTTTTTCTAAATGTATCTTCGTGTTCAACTGTTATGCTGACATGTGTTGCTCCCGGTATGTGAATATGGTCTTCTCTGTGCCAGTTCTCTTCACATTTGAATCACTGAGCAAATACTTAAAATAAATATTCAATTGTTCAAAATCGAAAAATACAGCTTACATTTACAACTATCTCCTCAACGGACTACACACTGAGTTGTTAATAAACAGAGCTCACGCCAAGTTGAGGGGGTTGTGAAGTTCGCGGTTCTCCATGCCTGAGGCGTGGCTCGAACTCTGTACCTTCAAATCGTTATACATAATCTTCGACCGCTCTGCTTCATCAATAATGAGGTTCTATTCTTGTAAATATTTATTTACCCTCACAATATAAACTTAAAGTTAGACGTACATAAGACATTTATGAAATACAGTCATCGTTTGATCTCTTCACGCGGGAATGTCTAGACGAGTTTTTCAAAACTATTCACTTACGGCTTATTTCAGAAGACTAGTTATGCAATACACCAAATTAATCATTTTCCTCCTTAAAAATACATTGTGTATGTATTACAAATATTAAGATCATGACCTTCCGGTTGAGTAGGTTCCGCGTCTGTTTTTGAATGAACATTCGGATCCTCTCGGCGTCGACTGTGAAGGAAATGAACGTCAAAAAGATTGGAACGCGTTCCAAGAATCTGTCAACGGAGTTTCTCGATACAGCTTTGATTAAATCGGCATCGTTCAATGTGTGCTTCTGCTATTTGAGAAGTTAATTTTCAATTTGTCTCACATTAAGCGGCACGATAAACGATTTTTTCAGCCCATTATCACGTTCGAGTCATTCATTAGGTTGATTGCGCAGTTCCCCTAGGACCGGCGGTATTATCATTTGAAAGGAATAGTGAGACCCGGAATTTCGCGCCTCTATAAATGGAATTAATCTTGAACGTTATGGATTGAGAGAAACTGTAACTTTTAAAGAAATACCCCGCTAACAATAGCCCGCTTCAAGAGGCAAACTGGGCGGTAAATTAAACTGGTTATGTACATTTAATTCATCCGAGAGAGGCTGTTTTGGCCATTTAATGGCGACAAATTTTATTACGAGGTCTCCCAAAGTGAATAACATTTCTCCTTCTTAGTGGTTTTGGTCGCAGAAAATATCACAGAATTGGATTAAATGAACGTGTTATTAACCATTGAAAGACGGCAATTTTCGTAATTGGAGATACTTGGCGTCCATTTAACGGATGTTTTATGGGTAATATCGTGTACGCTAAAATGATTTAACCGCGTTTGAGAAAATACGTTCGTTTTATTGTATTAATGTGCGTTCTGGCTAGAAGACATGTAGGCCTATTACTTAGCTCTAACAATAAGTTATTAGTTAAATTTTCTGTCGATTCTCGTTGGTTTGTATGGATGCATACTTATATTATTTTATCTTCGATTTCCTGCAAGTCCTACTTCACCTTTTAAAAAAGGCAAAATTTTACATAACTATTTACGTAATACATTCACATTAATCCCAGAATACGGGAATGCTATTTGATTATATATTAGAAATATTGAGTATGATAATATATATAAACTATAGATAGTAAAGTAACCTATATATAAGTATTTATACATTTAAAAAAAAATTAACTTGAATTAATTATTTAAATTATGTCTTAGATGATTAAAGTTAAATGGATATTAAATACACTGTATGTGAATTAAAATCTCTCTTCAACTCACTAAAAATAATACTATTATTTTAATCTACAGTAAAACCTCACCTAAAGACCACCTCAATAATAAGACCACCTCAATAATAAGACCACCTCAATAATAAGACCACCTCAAAATTAAGAACACAATTTTCAAGTCCATTTTCACTGTTTGGCTATTTATTTAACCTCAGTACAAAGACCACCTCGATAAGATGACCAGTTTTCAAGGGTCCAAAAGGTGGACTTATTATTGAGGTTTTACTGTATACTGTATTATATACTGAAACCAATTGTATACACTTAATTACATGAAACTGTTCAACACCGGCTGCTCAGTGACATTATGATTTCCAGCATTCACAACTCAAAAATGTACATGTATTGGTATATATATTCATATTATAAAAATATAATTTATAATAAAAACTAAAATCTATACTTTCATAATTGATATTTTATAGAACAAACGTTTTATTTTCGATTTGAGCAAAGCTCCTCATCCATACAACATATGTACAAAATTTTGTCACAGTACAAACAAAATAGCAAAATAGTAAAGTTATGATAAATTAAAAACCAGTAAACATATATGAAAACATGATAATGATTCACATTAGTATACTGTGTGTGAGAGAGACATAATCAGTTGAACAAATAAATTATAACATCACACTTAAACTATAGATAATTATATTACAATGATTGCTCTATTGAAGTGATATTGTCCTAATATTCATTGCACAGTTTATTAGACAGGCTAAATTATTAAGAATAACCTCATCTTTTGATGTAAGTAATTGAATTAATTTATATCCCATCCCTTTGAGGTGCCAGTTAAATTATTTAGAATAACCTCATCTTTTGATGTAAGTAATTGAATTAATTTATATCCCAGCCCTTTGAGGTGCCAGTTAAATTATTAAGAATAACCTCATCTTTTGATGTAAGTAATTGAATTAATTTATATCCCAGCCCTTTGAGGTGCCAGTTAAATTATTAAGAACAACCTCATCTTTTGATGTGAGCTTTTGAATTAATTTATATCCCATCCCTTTGAGGTGCCAGTTATATGTTTAATTTATTGCTGTGTTCATGCGAATGGAAGCATTTTAATTGAAAAAAGATGGTCGGCGCAATTTGAAGGTAAAGATTTGTTGTGCAACATAAAAAAATGCCCAGATGTAGCGATTGCTGGTCACTCCAGATCCAAAATGGATTTCGGTAATTTCACCGAAATTCACCGGTAATATGTAACGTATTCTGAATCGAAAACTTTAGATTTGATTGGTTTACGCAACACTGATATGCAAATACATGTAGCAAAACCATGTTAGTACGAATGCCCCGAAAAATATTTCGGTAGTTTGTTTAACTAGCGGCCGTGTTGCTTTAATGTCCGGTACGTAAAAACGTAAAAACACCGAAGTCATTATTTGATTCTTTTTTTCCAGCCCAAGCACAGAATGGTTTGATGGGTAAAACTAGACGACCCAGAACTGCGTTCACATCTCAACAACTTCTGGAACTAGAACGACAATTTAAAATGAACAAATATTTGTCGAGACCAAAACGTTTTGAGGTAGCATCAACACTTATGTTGACAGAGACGCAGGTATGTCATTATTTCGCTATCATTACTCTGAGCACCGTTGTACGATTTCCAACCTCTTCTTTAAGTGACGTCATTTCCAGAAAACGTCACACGTCACGTCACCATGTACTGACAGTAAGCAATATTTGCCCCATATGGCAATAAACGAAGTGAACATATGGAGTAAATATTGTTGCCTGCTTACAAAAAGTGACATCACATGTTGCGTACTCTTGAAATGACGTCACTACAGAAGAGGTTGTAATTCCCATAGCAGCGCTCACTCTGATTGTGTGCACCACGTGATATTTTATTTCAATACCAATGATGGAAACATGCATCTTTTAAGATTTTTGGTTCATCTGCGCAATGTTTCCATAAAAAATTATATCAGAAATCAAACACCCCATTGTTGTATAAGAAAACAGTTGGAAAAATTCAGTAGTGTTCTATACTATTGTTGCATGGAACCCTGACTTCCGGTGATCTATTTACATGATTCCTTCACAGCAATGTTTCTGATTATTGACTTTACCATCTTAATAAATTTTCAGGTAAAAATTTGGTTTCAAAACCGGAGGATGAAATGGAAAAGAAGCAAAAAGAATTTCACGCCGAAATCACAGGATAGTAATACAAATACTTCATCACGTGATGCAAATCAAAATGAGAGTGGTCTCGAATTTCAAAGCGAGGCTGACATGGCGGACGATGATGATGATGATTCGGATATCGATATTTCGGATGACCAAGATATAGATATTGAACAAAAAATCGACATTGAAGATATAAGTGCAAGAGATGAAGAAGTGAAAGATGCACAAAATGGGTTAGGTACACTGGACTTGAGTTTGAAAAGGTTTGCAATGCCCACGCATTTGCAGGTGTCAAACTTTTCCGTGGACAGCCAACTGCTTACTCCGACATCAATTTCATGACATGTTCCTACGTGAATTCTATCTGATGTGCAATTCTCATGAATGTTTCCAGTCGCTATGATCGATGTATAAATACTGAATAAAAAGCAAATTTCATCCATTTCGTGAAATATTGCGAAACTCATCATCTGCTTCTTCCAAACGCTTTATGTAAGTGTTTGCATCCAATTCAAGAGACGCTTCCAAATTCACATTTGTCATTTTAGACGATTTATGAAGCATCTGTCTATTTCACTTGATGCGTTTGTGCAGATGTCAACATTTCACGTTCACTGAAGTCTTATCACGCAATATTTCAGCTCTCGTCATTTTATATGGAATAAGTTTTTTGAAACATGCCCACAAATGAATGTTAAGTCACTTAGAATCGGCCCAAAGGCGAAGACAATTCATCATTTAAAATATAAGCGATCAATTTCACTAATATTCGAATTACTTGACACGTATTATTTAGAAACTTGTATATATGGTAATATTTATTGATGCTTGTCGATCTACGATCTAACTGTTATGAAATTTATTTGTTGAATTTCCAAGAACATTTTGACATAATGGTGAACATACGATGATTATTAGTAATTTAGTACAACAGATGTATCTATTTTCTTGATTTCTCGTGCTGACATACGGTGACATCATCCGAAGTGATGGCCACTATTGTAGATATCTGCATTGTTTGTGCAGCAGAAAATTGTATATTTACCAAGATAAATTTATTTGCATTCGAGGTCTTTTAAATATGAGCACTGCTATGGGATTTACAACCTCTTCTGTTAGTGACGTCATTTCAAGAAAACGCAACATGTGATGTCACTATTTGCAAGCAGTTCGTTTTCATATTGCCATATAGGGCAAATATTGCTTACTGTCAGTACATGGTGACGTCACGTGATGTTTTCTGGAAATGACGTCACTTAAAGAAGACGTTGGAAATCGTACAGCGGCGCTCAAATATTGATTAAATGATGACTATGTAATTTATCTCTTATTTCCATGTTATTAATAAAAAAATATAAATCGTCCGATTTTTTATATTCTTAATACCTGCAGTTCGTGTTTGTGTACGAATCAAGGGCATTGTGCCTTACTTTCCGAACAAATATCATTTTATAGATCTGCACATTTGAGCGCTGCTGTATGATTTACAACCACTACTGTTAGTGATGTCATTTCAAGAAAACGCCATACTTGATGTCACTATTTGCAAGCAGGTAACAATTTTTACTCCATATGGTCACTTCGTTTTCATATTGCCATATGGTGCAAATATTGCTCACTGTCAGTACATGGTGACGACACACGTGACGTTTTCTGGAAATAACGTCACTTTAAGAAGAGGTTGGAAATCGTACTGCAGCGCTCATTTCATCAATGTGAAAAAGTTCCGAGCTCTGCTTGAAACAATGGTTAAATTTTGTCCACGCGTCCAGTTGAGCGAACATTCAAACCTACGTTTAGACCGAATGATACCGTTAGTATTTGGACGTTCACAATGCCACACTCCCACAATTATCAGCTCGTCGAAATTAAGTAAAACCTCAATAATAAGACCACCATTCGGATCTTTGAAATCATGTCTTAAAACATTCTCGACAGCTCTCGGGTATTTCCGTACCACTTCGTTACTCGGATAACACTTGACGTAGTTGGTCGAGGATTTCCGAATGGTCTTAATAATGAGGTGTTCTTATCATTGAGATTGAATAAAGAGCAAAACAGTGAAAATAGACTTGAAAATTGTGTTCTTAATTTTGAGATGGTATTATTATTGTGGTGGTCTTTACCGTACATTCTTATCTTTTAACGTATATGCTAAACTTGAACTGTGTAATATCGACTATTATATGAAAGTATTTAATTCTTGTACAGTTTTCAATGTTGCTGTAATTGTTACATAAGACTTTGACAAATAGTTTGACACACCAGTTTCGTCACTCCATGTTACCTCTGAATAGTGACAGATAGTTTTTCGTCTGTATAAGTCTACATTATGAAATTCTGAAAGCATACTCAGTACATTTAAAAGCCCACAGTTTTAGACCTGCAAAATGTTTGTAAATCGTCATTTTAATGCATTTTGGACCTTATTTTATATGAAAATATCCAATATTTGCACTGAATTATATAGCATAAACGTGAAATAATACAATGTACAGTCCTTTTCTAGTATCCATATGAAATTTAAAAAAACTTGAGAAAATCTGCGTTGCGCGTTTTTAAATGTACTGAGTATATTTTGAAAGATATTTATGGAAAAGTTTATATAAAACATCGTTAGAACGATTACTATTCACTAATATCACAGACATATAATTTATTGCAGTACAGTAATGGTTATAAAAACACTCTTCAAGTAAAAGTATTGATTTCCCCACATTGTTTAACTCGAAATTCGGTTATTTCGATGTATTATCTGTGATCCAACGATGTTCGAAATAACGAGTCATGATTAAACATACAAAATATGCATAAAACGAACTTACAGATTAATGGATATTACAGTAGTCCCCGTGTTTAAGTTCACTCCAGGGCCTGCATTCACTAAAACAATTTCAGACTCCAGATTCAAATTACAGTTAGAGACATAAGTTTTTATTTGGATGAACTTAGATCAACATTCAAATTCACGAGAAGTGTTGCATCAAGAAAGCTGGTATGAATAGTCCAGTAGCAATAGTAGTGATATGTGGATGTGATTTCTTGTTCAACCACTTTGAAACATGTTTAAGACTAAGTCTCAAATTTAGACTTAAAATGTTAGTGAAAACGGACCCATGTACACGGTATGCGCCTTAATTTTGAAGTTAAAATTCGGCTTTGATTGTAAGATGGAACACAGTGTCCATGTAAGGGGAAAGATTATAAAGTATCAACATTTGCTTGACCGTATGCAGTAATACATTGATCACTGAACCATTTTATACTGAATTCAATAACATTTTTGCAGAAACGCAAACAAGATCCAAATTGGCTGATACAGACAGAAAGCATCAAATCATAGACAGAAAATCACTGAAAATACGTCGATGGCTCAACGCAACAATGTCGTAACTCCTATTAATTTATATAGGAGTTACTACAGTGTTGCGTTGAGCCCTCGATGTGAGGGTTTTTATATTGTCTACAAACATGGTACGTGTTAGGGAGTCGTAAGTATAAAGAACAAATATAAAATATTCATTCACAATCAATAGTTCAGCTTAAGATGTCCTTTGCATGACGAATAACTAATAAAAATTTACAACACTAACACTAACGTATTATAATAAGAAATGTTTTAAAATCATCATATTGTTTATTCAAAACAGTTACTCTTTGCAATTGAACATTACAGTAAAATCTCAATAATACGACCACCTTTGGGACCCTTGAAAACTGGTCTTATTATTGAGGTGGTTTTAATATTGAGGTTGTATAAAGAACAAAACACGGTGAAATGGACTTGAAAATTGTGTTCTTAAATTTGAGGTGATCTTATTATTGAAGTGCTCTTACTATTGAGGTGGTCTTATTATTGAGGTGATCTTATTATTGAGGTGGTCTTTAAGTGAGGTTTACTGTAATAGTTACAAATGTAAAAGTGAGCAGCGCTACCACTGTTTTGAAATGTGAACACCTGTTATATATATACTAGTATTTTTTCTACAATGTTAATTCAAGGTAATGCTATGGCGTACATATTATATATATTTTACTGTAATCAAAATATTGTCCAGATACGAGTTGTTTAATATACAAAGCCCGGTTCATTAAGTTATACCATATCATCCAGGAAACATACTGTGCCAAGTCGTAATACTGAATTTAACTTTTAAATCTGACTTTATTTTGGTACCATAAATCAATGCTCTAATCAAACGTTCTCCATTAAAAACGATACACAGATTACAGTATACTTGTTATCGGCATGAATGCATTAATAAACAGCTGAGAAAATGCTGTCTTTGACCTTATTTGGCTGATCACCAAAACATTACGTCATACAGATCGAATACTGAGTAAAGAAAAAAATAATTATGAAACATTTTCCATAACAGACTTATGTCCAGATTTGTATATAAAATGACAAAAGTCAGAAAAAATGTTTAAACGCTACTAAACTTAAAAAAATGATTTTTTTTTTTACTAGAATCAACGAAAAAAATCAATGTATTAAATCATGAAATATAATTATAAACCTTACCAAATTAGTATAACCAAGTACAACATGGGTATATTGGTCACCAGTCTTAAAATGTAAAACATTGGCTATCGATACTAATGATAAATACATGTGTTTAAAACTTCAAATAAAAAGAAAGAGATGTTAGATTTGGAAAATTGTGAGATAAGATATATGCTTGGTTTGATACCATTGATGAATAGTATGACACGTGTCAAAAAAATAACGATGGATCTTGATAGTAGGCAGGCAATATCGTTTTTCTCGCTTATTACATGGCTAAACCAAAACATTATACATTAAACCTCAATAAGCTTGAATACCACCATTGGGACCCTAGAAAACTGGTCTTCTTATTGAGATGGTCTTAATATTGAGGTTGAATAAAGAGCAAAAATGTGAAAAAGGACTTGAAAAATGTGTTCTAAATTTTGAGGTTGTCTTTAAGTGAGTTTTAACTGTATATGTATTCATATTCTCTTACGATTATAGAACTAGAAGCATTGGAAGAGAAAAATTGAAATGATTTCCAACCTCTCCTTTAAGTGACGTCATTTCCAGAAAACCTCACATGTGACGTCACCATGTACTGACAGTAAGCAATATTTGCCCCCATATGGCAATATAAAAACGATGTGATCATATGGAGTAAATATTGTCTCCTGATTGCAAATAGTGACATCACATGTTGCGGTTTCTTGAAATGACGTCATAAACAGGAGTGATTGTAAATCCCATAGTACTGCTCAAATGTAAGTTTAAGGGGCAGTATTTGAGCTCTTATATTCATTGTAATATCAGACAAATCAATTACCATTTGTAAATGGTAATGAGTGATGAAACAAACTAAAGCTTTGACAAGGAAAATCTAGTGGTGAAAAATATTATGATGTTTCGTTGTTGGTTGTCGTGCGCCATTTTTTCAACAGAGGTTCGGTTACATACGGGTTCTGTTGTCCCTGATAGAACAAACTTTTCATGTCCCTTTTCACCGTTCTGCTATTTATTCAACCTCAATATTAAGACCACCTCAATAAGAAGACCAGTTTTCTAGGGTCCCAATGGTGGTCTTATTATTGAAGTTTTACTGTATGCCTAAATTGTCTAAAATAGGAACAATGACAGCAGATTCCCAATATCCTCAAAGATGGAGGGCGAATCACTTTCGAAGCATTATCGTCATCCAAGTCATCCCTTAGGAAACGCGGCTTGTCAGGGATTTGAGTACAGGAGTGTCTGATGGGGATTCGTGCAGAACTGACACCGGACCGGTGCAGTCTTGAAGTATACAAGTATTTCATACTCAAACTCTAATACGTTATCTCGCCATGTGAGTTTTTTACATTCTTAATAAAGTCATTAAGGCGCATGCGCAGACTAAGGACTGTCAATGAATGGTAGCAGTACAACTTGAGAGTGAAATGATTTTAATCAAGTATGTCTATAATTGCGTGAACGAACTCGGCCCATATTGAAATAACTTTCTGACTTATTAAGATTTAATTGAAAACGTTTTTATCACTAATCACCAATCATGAAATTAACAGATAAGTTCAGTATGGACCCCGGCTTTTGAGGCGATAACGATATCAAAGTCAACAGATGGGATATCAATAAAGCTGTCATTTATTTTAAGGCTCCGTAACGTATGCCATGCCTGGTTACATTACTTGATATATCACTGTGGTCTCTAACGTAACTTCTGATTAGGAAAATTAAAATCTTAACATGGTTATAGTTCATTTAATGATAAGAAACAATCGTTGTATCCAGACATTGATAACGCATTGAAAATAAACACATTTTAAATATGTCTCAAACACATTTGCGTAGCTGATTGATTCTGTTGGCGTTCATTAGGCGATATGTTTCTGACATTTATATTCTTAGGCTATTCACAATTATTAAACATTTTTGACGGGCCGTGTGGTATCCGGGGGATTGCTGATGACTGTTTATTAATAGATAATCTATCTGAGCACGAGTTATTTCTGTTAGATTAACAAATACCTTTAAGCTCGATTCAATAGTTACACGACGATCTTCTGACAACAACATCATAGTTGAGACGTTTATATGCAAATTTCTGACTGGTCTAGAAGGCAATATAGAATGTTACAGCAACAAGTTTGTAATGAAAGAATAAAACAAGGAAACCATGGAGATGGTAATACTTGAAAACATTCAATCTAATAATCGCTAACATTTTCTTCCTGATTTCTCGTAATTTGGACAGCATTAATTTCCCTATTATCTTATTTTTTTGCAATCTAGGTGTATTTTACAAATCTAAAAATCTGATACAACGAACTTCTTGTTAGCATTCCATTTTTTTAAAAGTTGTTTCATAGTTCAAACTGATTGTTTACGTATAAATCAGAGCGTAAGTGTGGTACATTTTCCATTTTGACGGACCAGTCTATATAGCAATACAGTAAACTTCAATAATACGACCGCCCTTTGGACCCATAGAAACTGGTCTTATTAATGAGGTGGTCTTAATATTGAGATTAAAGGGAGAGCAAAATAGGCAAATTAACTTGAAAATTATTTTCTTAATTTTGAGGTGGTCTTATTATTGAGGTGGTCTTAAAGGTTTACTGTACTTTATTCGGTTTTTACGTCGGCGGAACAGAGTGTTAATCAATGTTAATGAATTATTATGTAACATTGCGCGAGTATTTACCAGGCAATCATGAATATTCCGTGCATATCCGTGAATTAATATCCGTAGACCGAGTGTAACCGAACGGAGATTTATAAATATCGATCGAACTGACAAACTGTCATGTATTCATGAATAGCAATTTTGTCGCATACAAGAATCGCTCTGTGGATAAGGCGTTCAGTTACTGCTGGTAATGTGGTTGGTGGTTCGAGTCTCACATCTGGCACCATGGAACTTTTACATCATTGTACAGTAAATCCTTACCTAAAGACCACCTCAATAATAAGACCACCTCGAAAATAAAAACACAATTTTCAAGTCCATTTTCACTGTTTTGCTCTTTATTCAACCTCAATATTAAGACCACCTCAATAATAAGACCAGTTTTCAATGGCCTCAAGGGTGGTCTCGTTATTGAGGTGTTACTGTATTTACTGTCTGGTGAGAATTTTTACCACGTTAAGTATGCATAAAAACGTGAAATTACATACATGTACAATAATAAACTAAAATATAGTAACAACCGGTATAGAGTACGTTCGATCCTACTCTACCCAACATAGGAGTCTGATATCTTACAGCAGTGGCACAATTTGTCGCTTAATCTTGTTCTTTAATAGTAGGTAAAACGGAAAAAAGTAAAAATCATCTTGTACGAAATTACTACATAAGTTTTAAGTTTATTATCAGAACTTGAAGAAACACTATGTTAATTTTTCCACTTAAAGTATTTGTAAATTGTTATTCAGTATGTTTTTAAGATAAGAAGTTATCACAGGTCGATGGTGATAGCGCAATAATGCATATACATCTAAATTAGTAGCCTACAGTTTTATACTATTCGTATTCCTTTTCAGTAATACCCAATTAAGTTGAAAGCTTGAATGTCGAATGATTTATTATACTTCGCAAAGTTACGCTAACATGTCGAGAGTTCTTGCTACACGAAAAGAAAACATCTTGATTATCGCACAACATAGGTATAACGAAGGCGTCCGCGGAGTATTGCTGTGATCCCTACGTGACATGGCGAAAAAGATAACTTTCTGAACACGGAAACGACCCAGAGAATTGAGTGGCGTGGTCGAAATATTCCAACGGAACGGCAGGCATTAAAGTTTAATCTTACAAAGCGGTATTCACCCGGAGTTCCGCCAAATTATCAAAGTGGCAACTATACGGAATAGAATTATTTAATCACATTTCGTGAAAGCTATTCGCAACTCGTAGAGTATCAATCTACCGTATTACATTGACATGACAACATTTTACACGATTAAATTATATTTTCTAACGAAATTGTTATTCCCGCCGAGACCCGTGCCAATGGTTAATCAGTTTAAGTGAGTATAATTCAATGTATCTGTACGAGTCGAGCAGGCAAATAAAGGCACATTAACATGGCTATAAACAGAATTAGCCGAACGGGTTCCCACTCCTTAACATTTGATTCGACGATTAATCATAGCCAAATAGCGCCAAGGGTCTAACAACGAAAAAGCCAGTGCTATTCGCAAGCCATTGTATGAGTTCGGTATAAATTCTCTCTAATTAATTAGAAATGGTTAGCGAGCAAATATTTGTTAAAGCGGCACCATTCATAGAGCCAAGGAGACAAGCTTTACTCTTCCGTTGTTTTCATGTGATTAATCGTTGTATAGTCACGTGACGCGTATCAACGATCTTAGAATGTTAATTATAAACAACTTCGGAAAATTAGCTCTTTACTGAAATGATCTTAAGAGTTTTGCACTCGAGAAGTTTGAGGATAATTGGCGATTAATCCCATTTGTGGCCTAGCGTCTTTATGCGCAACACTGCTACTTTATAAATTTGAAAGTATGTTTGGCGGGGTGCACAATCGGTTCAGCGTATGAATGCATGGCATTATGAGATTGAAGTGATAGATTTCTGGTCTCGGGAATGATTAGAATCGGATCACGAGCAGCAGTCTGGAATACCTTCGATTTCTTTTTCTTTTTGATAATATTTTGGGGTACGCGATTGAAATGTTGGAACTGTGCTACGACTTATAGGGAGTTTGAAACTCTTAATTCCTTTGTATACGGTTTGCTGCAATGGAATCAGTGACGTGGGGTTCTTTTGACAGCTGGAGTGAAAAATAATGAATGCGTTAACTTTGCTCATCAAGAAAGGTTGAAGAACTGATAAGAGCGCCTTTGTCGAAATGCACCAACGTTTACAAATATATCATAGATGCTAATTTAGCACCAGAAATCACAGAATCAAACAGTTTCTTTGATATCGAATATTGGGTATAATCGGTAATCATTTTCGTCGACTCATTTCCAGAACACCGTAACTCAATTTTTGGCGGTTTTGTGTATTTGGTATCGTTGAAACCGTCTTTCCAAGCTTTTTCTATCTGTACTACCTATACTATTCTTAAATGCACACAACTTAAATGAAATGTAATTGCATAACCCCGTATGTAACAATTCTCGTTGAAACTGTCTTTCCAAACTCTTTCTATCTGTACTACCTATATTGTTCTGGAATGCACACAACTAAAATAAAATGCAATTGCATAACCCCGTATGTAACACTTCTCTCAATAGGGCAAAACTTTAAAGTTGTCGGGCTCTGGACATAATGCGACGTATCCTCGAACATTGGTTGATGGAGACTTCGGGGTACGTAGTAGTGTACCTGTTAACGTTCTCAATAATACTTCGTACTAATAATTACACCGATAACATGCTTGTTCATACTCTCACACTCACTTCATGGTGTTATCTCAGACACAGTAGGGTACTAATTCCCTCAATTAAACGAGAAAGCGATAAACTTTTAACATCAATCGAGGTGTTAATGCTTTATTTGGAGATATTTTGTATTCCTGAATACTATTATATCTTGCCTTTATCATGACCGGGTTTTTGTATTAATGAACTTTGAATTCAGCTTATCTGTACTATAGGGGTAGATTAATTATTCCGAGATGTAACACTTTAACCGAAGTGTAAATCCTCGTTGTAAAAGTGGTGCATTGTATATCGTCGGGGATTTAGTTCAGAGCCCATGGAGGGACCGATAAAGAACGATAGACCATAAAAATCCTTTATTTCACACGTTTTTCAATTGAAAGTGAAACGTTGATGATAAAATAGTGTTTACACATCACACTATAGTTGTCTATATCTGTTTGTTCGGTGCCTGATTTATAATTGACATAAACACCTGTTAGATATGTTTAATTATGCAAATAAATAGACATTTTACATTTGCAGTCTGCGGGCAAAAGAAATGCCAAAGATCTTACATACGGCCAGCAGCGTTTAAATAATTGAAAGCGTTTTAATCAAATCAACATAAAACACACAAAAACTATTTCTCATTCGGAACATGATGATCCAATTCATAATGAATAAAAAAATCAGGCAGATAATGCCACTTACAAGTAGATCAATTTACACATCCACCCCAGAAGAACATGGAGACATGAACATATATATGCTACATACAAGTAAACCATTACAAAATCAAAAGGGACACAAACATAACTATGTGTTGGAATAGGAGTACCACGCCCCCCCCGGAACGTCGATGGAATAAACCCCACTTGGGGTCTAAACCCGGCTTAAGGTGTACCCAACCTCACACCATACAATTCCCGAAAAATAAAATGAAAAGAATATCCCCGCCCGACAACTCCCCAAAATAAAAGACGACAAACATAATTATGATAATGCATAATGCATGTAGAAGAAGATACTTGAACGCCGCTGTACGATTTCCAACCTCCGCTGTACGATTTCCAACCTCTTCTTTAAGTGAAGTCATTTCCAGAAAACGTCACACGTGACGTCACCATGTACTGACATATGGAGTAAACATTGTTTCCTGCTTGCAAATAGTGACATCACATGTTGCGTTTTCTTGAAATGACGTCACTTGCAGAAGAGCAGCGTTCATATATAAAAAATAGAACCGACAAGTTATTTTACAGTATTGCAAGAGCATCTAAAACATCCCTTCAGGCAAAAGTTTATATTTATTTCAACTTTTTACAACTGTCAAAAATTGCATTCACAATATTGCTTCCATTATGCACATGTAATTATAAAAAAAATCAATGTCCGCCTGTCAGTCTTTATATCAGACGTATAACAGATTTATACTGTCATCTAGTCATGTGAGAGTTTCCTCATACGCATTCCATTATATCCAACGACAAAGAACCGTCGGCGAGGAAATACACCTACCCCTGCTTTGCATTTGTTCAAAAAAGCGATTTGTATAACATATCTTGCGCCAAATCGACAACTTTGGATTAAACAATATTAGAAAAAGTGTGATGAAGCATTAGTCGATATGTCAGACACATTGATTATTCAATCAACTCAATATACCTTTAGAATCATAGATTAAGTTTGTGACAATCTTGGTGCGATCAGCCGAGCCGGTCTAATATCATATTTACATTATACTTCATTTATCTCTATTAAAACGGACACTTCGACTTAACATGATAGTTTAATTTGGTTTTAATATAATCAGGGACTTGTAACGCAAGCATAGTAGAAACTGATCGTAATTTAATCCGAAATCAAATAAATGAACGACCACAGGAAGTTTTTTCGGAGTATCAAAGACGGATTTCGATTTTTTGTTCAAAGTAGGCTTAAGTTTTAACATCGGCTGAAAATATTAAATTGAGTGTGTGTCGATAACTTTTCATTGCAGAACTTAAATGATTTCCGCATCCGTGAAAAGACCAAACACTCATTGTCCGGATTGTTTACAGAGTTAACAATCATATTTATAACATAATTATTCTATTCTTCTTACATGCGTACGCGTTGAAGGACGTTTACAATTTCTGAAACACAATTCTGAATTAAAATTAAACCATATTCACATACTCTTCAAATGTATTTTTTACGCTGTAATGTATAATGTTCGTACACTGTGACAGAGCATTCTCGTCAGCTCTCGGGTATTTCCATACCAATTCGTTACTCTAATAACACCCTCTAGCGTATGTAAGGCGGAGCACTATGTGGCAAAACTCAACATTTTGTGCGGTCAAGAAATAGTTCTCGTAAAACGGATTTATAATTTCAATAACTTCGATAAATTCACGTTAGAGATGGATAATCTTTGTCATTTCTAGTTAAAAACTCACATATTTCAGTCTTCATATAGCTTAAATATTAGATTCATCAGCACTCCAGCGTTCACGCCGCCATCTTGTTTTCATGATATTCGAATGGTATTTCCGAAAGTAGTGCGACACTTGACGTATTGGCCGATGTTTTCCGAATGTGTGACAGAGGTGAGATATATATTGCACACACGCTTCGTTACATGTTCTCACGAAGCCAAACATTGAATCTGAAAATTCATTGTAACAGTTTTATTCTACACTATCTAAGATAATTTTGCATGGTATCAAAATATTTCACAATAAAACCTCACTTAAAGACCGCCTTGAAATTAAGACCGCCTCATTATTCCGTTTTTAATTTCGTTGACTAGTCGTGAATTTTTCTTCCATATTTTAACTCGATAACAAGACCACCTATTAACTAAGACCTTCTTTCTTCAGTGCCCATGGTGGTTATACTATTGCTGTTTCTCTGTAGATCTATATTCATATTCGTTTGAGTCGTACTAACATGGTTTTGCTATTTGCATATCAGTGTTGGGTAAACCAATCAAATCTTACGTTAACTACATAGGCAATTTCTCTTCAACCGAACAACGTTTGTAACCTTGACGCGGATTGGTTAACCTTGTGGTAAAGGGTACGTTACCTTGCTGAAATCCGCTGAATTTCGGTGAATCTACCGAAATCCATTTTGGATCTGGAATGACTAGAACTCGTAACATCTCGGCATTTTTTATGTTGTACAACAAATCTTAACCTTCAAATTGCGCGGCTTCATGGTTCCATATAAATTGTTATATTGCTTTCGAGTCGGTTGAAATACTACGGCGTTTTCATCAGTGAAGTTACAAATTCCATCTGAGATCAAATTGGCTTTCATTTTTAAAAGTGAGACCTTCCGTAGGTATAACATTAAACATTTGAGCGCCGCTGTACGATTTCCAATCTCTTCTTTAAGTGACGTCATTTCCTGAAAACATCATCATGTGACGTCACCATGTACTGACAAGCCATAATTATGACAATATGAAAACGATGTGTCCATATGGAGTAAATATTGTTTCCTGCTTGCAAAAAAGTGACAATAGACTTAAAGAGGAGGTTGTTAATCTCATTTTTTTTAAAATATTTTTTCATATGGAAAGGTTTCCATGATAATAATAGATTTGAGATCATACTCATTACTTAAGTATAGGATGTAGCATTGTTCCTGTCTCTAAATATGATTAAAACATGTAATGTGGACAGACAAGATGTTGCACGTATGTTTACTTCTTAAATAAAAGTTCACGTCTGCTCAGCCTCATTTTAAATTTCGAAGCGGCATTACAACCCTAAATTGGGCGTGTTGGTGTACATAACAAAATATGATTGGTGGTGGGGCGATACAATTATATATAATTTTATCAGAACCTCACAAGTAAACTTCTAGTAGCAATATTTGCAATGAATTAGTTCCGTGGACTGAAATTACAGTCTTTAATACCTTCCAATATTAGGAGAAACTCGGAGTCTGCGATCTTTTTACATGGTAATGGTTTTAATCCATCATCCACGGGAAAGGATATTGAAATGAATTGATCTGAATTGATACAAGATGTTGGCTAATTCATCGAAAAATCATCGCGCCTGCCAACTAATCGTCCTGAAATGGTAGATTAAATTAGCCCGTGTATCTGTGTTCTACGGGGAGATGCCGGTTTAATCTTGTCGTGATGGTCGTTAGTGTTGACTCTGTCTGATGAACGAACCCAATTCCCATCTGTCGAACCGAAACGAAACACAAGGACCCGAAACTGTCAGAAAGTTTCTGTAGAAAGTGATTATTCATTCTACTGAAAGGAAGAACGCGCGATTTTCTCGCTCGTCAATATATAGATCGCGATTAGCAAGGAAGTTCCTCCGGTAATGTAAATATGACAAAGCGATTATCTTGCCTTCAATAAATAAGAAAATAAACGGGGAATTCGGCAGCACGTCGGCACAATATCCTATACATTACATATTAACCTCTTGCAAGTTGATCGCTCGGGAAATATCTTCACCAGACCGTCTATTCTGTAATACCTCGGGACTTTCGGTGCTTTGCATTTTTATAATAAAGAATTGTTCGTGCGCGGTTGGGAGCATTTCTAAACGGGTAGTAATGTGTACGTTGTCTAGCTGTTACATATTTTTACAATTTTGTTTGGAATGCTATCATTTTGTATGATTCTATAAAAAGTATTTCTGTTTAATTTAAAAACAACCACCATCAAACCTGCAAAATCATGTCATTTGTAATTGTACGGGGGCCAGGAGGGGCCAGGAGGGGCCAGGAGGGGCCAGGAGGGGCCAGGAGGGGCCAGGAGGGGCCAGGAGGACTTAAATGGTAGAGCGCTTATCCGAACGTTGTGGGTTGGAATCCCGACATAAGCTAGATCCCCATATGTCTGCTTTGTATCCGAATTAGACGAGAGTTCAAGTTAGACACGTAGGAATCAGTCCCTAAAAACTTTACCCATAATTCATGAATTAATTGTTTGAACTAAACGGAACAAGATATATACTCAGCACATCTAATAACGCACAATATGGGAATTCTTAATTTTCTTTTAATGACTTTTAGGATACAAGAAAAGAACTTGACACGATATTATTGCATGTACAGTCAAACCTGTCTGTAAAGACCACCCATTGGAAC